>OY748291.1:14593827-15136109 GCA_963556515.1 Nudaria mundana | reverse complement strand
TTTTTGTAGTAGTAAGTTTTTAAGACAATGACAAGATATTCTGATTGTTTACACTTTAATAGGTACTTAATTTAATTAGTACTATACTTTTATTCTATATAAGTAATTAAGAGTTTTTGATATTGTTGGTGTCGGATTCGTTTATGGAATTTGTGATTTTAGAAAATGCACTCAACCTATCAGCGTCATTTATTGAAATTTTCTAGAAACAAACTGAATGAACTAATCCACACCAACAATATTGAACTAACTGTGATAATTGTGATCAAAACTAATTGCTGTGATTAAACATATATGTACTGAGATTTATACAAGTTATGTACGTATTTGCAAGGTTTGGATTGTAATAAATAAGGATAGATACAAATTATAGGTAAATGTTTGTTTTTTTTTGTTTAATTATAACAGCTGGCATGGAAAACGTCTAATTGGAAGTAATATTATAAATTAAGCGGAATTTTTCACAATAATATCATATGAAGTTACCAATTTTGTACACCATAGTACCACCATGTACTCCATATAAATGTAGGGCAAACGAAAACTTTTTTTTTTCAAATTAAAGCAGCTCAAATTTATAGCAGTTCATACGCCTATTTCACTACTAATTTTTAGCATAAACTTTAAACCGAAAATCGCAGGTGTTCCGGAGAAAGTTGAAGTTTTCAAATGTTCAAGCCATAATCCTCATCAGGTTACCTTTATATCTCTGGAACCTATGATGAACTATTTCTGAGATTTGTTATCGTTACGACTATTTCATGACTATTTTTTGGAACCTAAACCAATTCGATAGGCTTTACCGTTTGCTTGCACCAGAGATGAGGATTACAGCTTGACGTTCAAGCCATAATCCTCATTAACTTATAGCTATAACGCCGAAACTATAATACGACTATTTTTTTACATGTACGACTATTTATGACTATTTCATGACTATTTTTTAGCTTTGTCAAAATTCGTTTTCATTGAGATTTCAAATGTGAGGATTACAGCTTGAAGCACACGCTAAAAGGTACGGGCCGGGGTATATTTATGTGCATATGTATACATACATACATAGACTGAATTTTGACTTTACATACAAAGAGTATTGACATAAGTAGAAATAACTAACTTTACTTTTCGCTCGTTATGTCCAATATGCGGGGCTTGGCAACAGATTCGCAGTGATTTTCGATCAGCTATACGTACGTAAAATTAAAATGTATGGCCACAGGGCAAGCATGGCGGAAGGAAGAGTTTGTCGATAATCAATGATATGTCAGGAAATTAAAAAAAATGCATAAAATAGGTTACGTCATCGACGTTTTCTTTACCGCCATGTTGGCTCAGCTGGTGGATATATGCGTTGCGATGTCGCCTGGCCCACCTGGTGGAAGCAACATTTTGTAACATATGGCAACATTTATTGAAAAGTTCCATTGTTGTGGACAAATACCTGCGTAGCCATGACAGATATAGGGATTTTTGTTTTATATGTTATGGCAACTCTTGAGGTCCACTGTCAAAGTGTCAAACTCAAACGTCACTGTCATTCTTTTACGATCGTACCGTGGTTGTTAGTGGCGGACGTACTAAATAAATTTGCCAAAATGGTAATAATCTTTAAAAATTGTGATAATCACTGGGTGGAAATTGTTATTAAGTGCAATATTGTGTTATTAATATGTTTTTCGTTATATTTCAATTTATATTTTATTAGTAGTACCTACTGTGTTTATAAATTAATGTATGTCAACTTTGTTTCAGTCGCTGGTAATTCCAGACAAGTTTCAACATATTCTACGTATTATGAATACCAATATTGATGGCAAGCGTAAGGTTATGTTTGCTATGACAGCCATAAAGGGAGTGGGTCGACGATATTCCAATATTGTACTGAAAAAGGCCGACATTGATCTAGACAAGCGTGCCGGGGAGTGTACTGAAGAGGAGGTATGTATTCACTTCTATATATTGGTTTATCTGGTGTTCCAATTAACCTGTTGTTAAATCTCACCACTCAACGTCGTCTAAACATTAACATTGGTTGCAACCAATGATATTTTATACAAGATATGTTACGTTCATAGTAGCTGACTCCTCAATCTGATCCAGCAGTCCATAGGTACCTATAAAGTGCACAACAGTTTACAATTAGCGTTAAAGTAGTGCAAAACATGGGATAAGCACGTGAGTAAAAAAGACAGCTATGAATTGACAACTTGGTGTTTGCAAGATATGTACTGAATACGATACGTCCCAATTGGGACGTTTTCGCGTCTTCACCAGGCGCACTCTAGTAACATATCTGCCTCTTTATTTATATGTAATATGTAATATTATTGGTTGCAACTGAAACCTTCAGGAATGCTTCGTTGTGGTATTGTTTATCAATGATTCAAAGTCATTCACGCATTTGTGTGTACATATTATAGCTAGCAACTAGACAAGAACATTTCTATAAAAAGGATATTAAAATGTATCTCATTACTGATAGGGTGAACTAGCTATAGCAATTAATTAAAACGTAAATAATACTTGAAAACCATGTGTTTACTTGTATAAGAGAAATATATTACATAATAATGACACCACACATCAAAAGGTAAAAAAACAATCCAAATTCAAATGCAGTGCATCATAGACAATTATAAACGTGGACAGCATCACTACCTTCCAACAATTACGAACATAATAACACCATTTTGGTTTTCAGGTGGAAAAGATTGTAACAATTATGTCAAATCCTAGACAATACAAGATCCCTGATTGGTTCCTCAATAGGCAAAAGGATATTGTAGATGGCAAATACAGCCAATTGACATCCTCAAATTTGGACTCCAAGCTCCGTGAAGATTTGGAGAGGCTCAAGAAGATCCGTGCCCACAGAGGTATGCGTCACTATTGGGGCCTCCGTGTGCGTGGTCAGCACACTAAGACAACTGGCAGGAGAGGAAGAACTGTTGGTGTGTCTAAGAAGAAGTAATTTATAAAATAAAAAGCATCATTTCTCCATAAAGAATTTTATTTGTTATACACCTATTTGATCATATTCACTACAAAATATACATGGAAACTAGGCAAATTAATTAAGCAGCAGTCATTTTTCTCATGAAAATAAAATTTTATTTTATAATGAGCCAAATCCTTACTGGTTAGCAGTCCACCATGGCTATGATTGCATGTTACTAGTGCAACAAATATGGTAGGTAAAACAAAACTATTATAGTAACTAGGTTTCTATACATTTTTAATGAACTTCCAAAGGAGTATGTAGGTTCTCTTGAATATGTTTTTTAGATAACTAGAGTAATCTATACATCAATAAAAATTAATTGGGACAGCTAGTTACAATAAAGTCTATAAATACAGCACTACCATGGCTGTGGTTTTGCATGTTTCTTGTGCAATACATACTACCTACCTCTACCTAAAATAAGGAATTATAATAGTGATACACATTAGTGGATTTTTCAGACATTTTAGAATAATTTAGATAATGTGAGTAATAAGAAAGAAAGGCTAAGTAATGCAATCATTTATGGTTAATAAAACTTAGGGGTACCTACTGCTCTAATAAATTAAATTCTTTAATTAAGATATATGTAAAAGGGCAAGGGTAAGATTTTATGGATATATGCTTTCATTTATTTGCTGCAACAAGTATATATATGTACATAATACTTGTGTGAAATAGCTGTACCTACATAATTTTAGGTGCTACATTATGTGTTACCTATGCCTAGAATGGAAATATGCGAAGGAAATGTAAGAAAACATGTACATTTTAATATATAACAGCATTATGACAAAATAAATATAACATGTGATGTATACAAGTTTACTTATCGAAAATATAGAACAATGTAAATATACTCTACATTTGATAAAAATAATTAGGCTATTCATATTGTGCAATAAGTACCATCATATAGACTCCAGCCAGGAGGGCTACAATTTCTTTTATTGACTGAGATAATTTGTTTGACCCTTCTAACAATTCTGGGATAACAGATACAGTGGCAATGTAAATGAAACCTCCAGCAGTAAATGGCAGTATCAGTGAAGATACCAAGTCGTTACTCGACCCTCTTAAGTATATTGACAGCACAGTCCCAGATACAGCTCCAAATGCCGTCAACAATTGTAGCAGCATTGCCTTCTTGCGGGAGCATCCAGATTGGACAAGTATAGCAAAGTCTCCAATTTCATGAGGGATTTCATGCAAAAAAATTGTAACAGTTGTTATGAGACCTATGTTTTGGCCAGCAATAAATGATGCACCAATTGCTAGGCCATCAGTGAAGTTGTGAGTGAAATCAGCAGCAAGGTTTAAATACCCAGTAATCTTAATGTCTTCCTTTTTGTCTTTGTTCTTCTTTTTAAGTTTATCATCAGATTTTTTCTTTTCTGGCCCGTGAGAATGACTATGTCCACCATCAAATAATCTGACTGTCTTCTCAACAACTAGGAACGTAATGATTCCGCCCAAGACTCCAAGCCCAACAGTTATATCATGTGGCCCATGATGCTCCTCATCATGAGAATGCGAATGACTATGGCCTTCCGAACTGCCACCAGACATAATTGCGTGCGGAATTAAATGTAGAAATGCATCGCCAAGAAGACCGCCGGATGCAAATGATAATAAGATTTTAAGTAACGGTTGTTTTTCAATAGTACCATCGATAGGAATAAAGAAGAGAATAAAAAAGGGTACTATACTTATAAATAAAGTTGAACTTAATGCTTTTACATACAAATCATAATCTGGTTCGGGTTCTTCTTTTTTATGTTGTTCGTTTGCACTTTTTGAATATTTAAACGCCGGTGGTTCTTCATGCGAATGACTGTGGCTATGTCCTAGTACGATAATTACGGCACACGTTAATATACTTAGACGTAACAAAAGTCCTTTACTGGGGAAGAACATTTTAATGAATTTTAATATACGTTAACTGTAAGTATACACATTCACTTATCATCACTTGCTAGTTAATTAAAAGTATAAACCACCAACTTGGGTACGTAAGTTTGTAGTAAAACCTACTTGTCTTGTACTTGACAATCTTGACAATAACAAAATGACATACCTACGTACCTATAATCTGTAATTGTGATGCGTACCTAGGTAGGTACCTACCTACGTGTACAACAGACAGGGGTTTTTTTTTTGAGAATTTTTGGCATGGCTTCAAAGGCCTTTGTGCCAAACAGACAGGGTGTATGTAGACAGTGTTGCCAACTAATAATGGGTAATATTACAAGACGCCTCATTCGTCGACTATTGCTTCTGCTTCGCCATGTACACCTACCTACTTGGGAAGTGGGGGGATAGTATTCAGTAAATACAAACAAAAAAACCGGTCAAGTGCTAGTCGCACTCGCGCACAATGCATTCCGTACCAAAATGCCTTATGTAGGTATATTTATTATTTCTGATTTTTAGTATAGAGGCACCAGAAATACATCATTTGTGAAATTTTCAACTTTCTAACTATCTCGGGTCATACGATATGGTGACAGACGGACCGAACGGAAAGCGGAGTCTTAGTAAAAGCGTTCACGTTTTACTGTTTAAAAATTATGATGGCACTGATTGTTCACGAATGTGTAAAAGCAGTTCGTGGCCGCACTCGTGTACGAACGCGTACCCGAGGCGAACCGCGAGACGAATGCCTAAACCCAGCATAAGGGTTCCGAGACTTAAACTACGGAACCCTTGACTGCTTCGGTGGCGTGGTCGGTAGTGCATCCGCTTTCGACGCCGGAGTCTCGGGTTGGATCCCGGTTGGGACAAACTTTGTGTGATGACACATAGGTACTTACATTTGTGCCGAAGTCTGGGTGTTTCCTATGTATAATAATGTATGTATATACAAAAATAATGTACGTATGTATATAAGTATTTAGTTTATCTAAAATCGTAGCTCAGTGGTCAGCATTTCTCCTGTAAGGCAAAGGCAGTGGGTTCGAGTCCTGCTGATGACATCAGTTTTTGTGATCTGTATATAAATTTTATCTTAATATTTTTTTATTGAGCGAAGCGAGCCGAAGGCGAGCGGAGCTCTCAACGGGTGACTCAAATTACGATTTATATACTAAAAATATTTACATTACAAAAAATCGTTTAAAAAATCCTCCGAGTCATAGCCGACTGGGAAGGTTCCCAGAATGCTGGCTGTGTTGCCACGTTGGATGGCGATACTTATTCTTTGGGCCAGAAAATAGCCAGCCTTCTGGTCCTGAGAAGCATCGATAAAGCGTTTAGCAATGTCTCTATAAAGGCGGCGAGCATTCGGACCCCATGACCCCAGTGTCTCAACCCCAAATGGCTCAAATATGTAATCACCTGCTAGGTTAGCATATTTACGCAGTTTGAGGCCTTCAGCCGATGCAGCAGCAGCGCCGGCACATCCGGATGTGCTTGGAAGGTGTCAACGCATGTAGCGTCCCACACCAAAGCCTTCCCATCTTTCACGGTAGCAACGACATACCGTCCGGTCTCTTTCCATCGCTTCGTGCTAAACCATTTGGTTCACGTACGGCCGGAAGACCTGCGGTGGAAAGATCCCTACGAATTATGTCGTTTAGAATAGCGTGCCGAGGTATACGACCTGCGCTTCTGCTACAAGAAAGGCCATGGTGTCCCAGATTATCGACGGCTACTCCACAGGTGCAATGATGCGGAGATACACAAGGTGTACCCAGCCAAAGGCAAGTGGCAATGCGGAGTTTGTGTCGTCTAACATTGTACCGATGTTGGGCGATGGGAGCGTCTGGATCCATAACCCTGACTCCCATTCTCCAACAGCTAGTAGGCGTGCACGCTCTGAAATATTGACAGAAGTGTCAATTAGTGTATTAATTCTCAATTTACAGAGCGGCGAATCCCACAGTCGCTGTGAGCCTAGACGTGAGGGCAGGTCAGTTTCGGGTCAAGACATCCTCCAAGCATTTATGGCATCGGTCTTGCATCGCACCTCGGAATCAATCAGTGTATTTGACAAAATTTTCCTGACTAATTCTTCGGTGCTATGGACTGACGACAGAAATGCTGGCAGACTGACATCCGTGACTCTACGAATACCTAGCCCGCCCAAGCGAACTGGAAGAGACGCTTGGACCCAGACGGCCAGACTCGGTCATTAATATTTACATTTAAAATTTTACACAAAGAATTTTTGTATTAAGTTGTCTAGTCTGCCCAAAATTTCTACATTTTTCCAAAATGTTATCTTAATATTTTAAGACTAGTTTAAGCAAACTCCAAACTCATTGCTTTGAAATTTGACTGTTATAGACTTACATTCAATGAAAAAGCAACTTGTTATATTTTAGTTTTATTATAATGCAAACTGAAGATGTAGCCTTAAAACCAGTAAGTCATTATTATATTGCCATCAATATCTCGTTGTGTTTCCACTACGCTCGATTGGCGTACTAACTTCCGCATTGAACTACGCCGCCTGATGTCAGGTATCTCAGAAACATCGTCTTCTACTAGTGGAGGCTGTGTTAGTTCCAGTTGATCCAAGTTTTCGTATGAATCGGCATTTGTGGTTTTCCTGAAGTCAAAACCATATTTCAAACAGTTAAAAGACATATTGAAATCGTCTATGATTTAAATATTGTACAAAAAACTTACTTTTGGTCACCGCAATTCATGCAATCAGCGTAAGACCAGTTTTTACCAAATTCTTCACCCTCCTCAGCAGTTTGGGGTAATGAAGTATGTAAAGTTTCTGGTAGACGAAGTGCACTCAATCCGCCTATCACTGATACTGTGCCCATGACTACTAGAGGCATAACTAAATTACTGGATCCCTAAAAAAAAGGGTTAGTTAATAAGAAGATTAATAATAGTCTTCACATCTCAAATACATCTCACATATCGAAATGTTTCTCTCGACATGCCATTGTTTCAAGTAAACAAGTACCTACCTACCTATGTTGTGACCAGGCATTAGGTTCTCAGATAGGTAGGGACCTACTTAATCACTTTTTCCACATAATTTTACTGAACGGTTTTTAGACCGAGGTTGTAATAGTATGAATGTTAGAGAGTGTATTAACTATGAATGTACCAACACCACAACACATGGGAATAGGTGTCCAGTTTGCTAAGTGGTGAAGTAGGTCTTTCAAATGTTACAGACCATTGAATATTATAGTTGGCGTCCACGCAGCCTAACAGCGGCTTATAAACATATTTTAATATTAGAGAAAACTAACTACACACGTCATTAGGTAAAGGGCCTCAGCCACTAACAGACACAAGCCCACCGGGGCGCCTGCGGATATCGGCCTCTCAGGCCTTGAAATTGTAGCCAAAGCCACAAACTCGCCTGCAGGCCGCCTGCGTCAACAGCGATAAAGTGCAGGAGACTTTAGATCAATATCCAGCACAGCAGAATGGATTTAGGGATAAAGTTTACGTTCTGTTACTTTGTGGACGACTGATCCAAATCGCTGTACCACTCTGGATGTAATAGGTACTACAAATGCAAGTATGTATTACCTACCTAAATTATGGTAGCTGTGTAAACACAGTACAGTCCATGTATAGTCCGAGACGCCCAGGACTTTAATTGGCTGTACCATAGCGGCTAGCACGTAAGATTTTGTTGCCTTTTATCAACATTTCATCACAAGGCAGGTTTCAATTTTTTTTCAAAATCATATATTGCTGCTATTTTGTAAATTCATTCCGCCATTTTGGACATAACCCATTATATGTGTGCCCGGTGACGGCAATAGGCTTGCCCTCTATTACGTGGGACTAAAACTACTGGCAAATTGTGGATGTGTAATGCACCTCTGCCTACCCCTTCGGGGATATAGGCGTAATATGTGTGTGTGTGTGTGTATGTGTGTGTAAATACAGGTGTAAAAAATTATAGAATTACCATTATTATTAGGTAGGTACTAATTTTACTGTTCTGTGAGCTGCGAGTGTAGTATATGTGTAAGTACCTACTTGGTAATAAATTGGAAAAACAAAACCATAAACTGATATAATGAGGGCGAGAATGTTTAAGCACCGGTGTGTTAGAGCTGCTAGCTCGGTGACTCGGTGTCGTGCATTGCTCGCATTTAATTTTTACGATTACGAAACTATTGCAACTTAACATAACCCTTGATAATTTTACAGGTAGGTTTATAGGTATTCTATTCCCTATTCTGTGGAATAGGTATATAAGTAAACATAGTAGCGCGTAATCCTTGAAAACGTTGAACCAATGCAGAATAATTTTTCACTACATTATGAAGGTACTTCTTTGAATGCATTCGCAACTATTTTACCCCGAAAATGTATTACCGTGGGAATTAATAACGAGAACACGCTGGCGGAGCAGTGATAAAGTGTTAAATAGAGGATTCTTACCAAATAGTTTATAAAAGGTATGACGATTAAACCCAAGCCTCCTATGTATGCAGATGTTCCGATACCGACTCCCCTCAATTCCGTCGGGTATAATTCTCCAGCATAAGGATATATTAATAGAAAGGAACCCGATATAAAACATTTGGATATTAAATACAGGATTAGAGTTTCCGTTAAGGCATCTGCAACATATTTAGCAGTATTTGATTGAGGCATATTGTAAAAGAGGTATCTAAAACTTAATGAAGAATTATGTAAAATATAGTCCGTACCATCGGGAAGTAAAACTGTTACTATGCAGAATATTCCGCTTATAACCATTGATAAGCAGAGTGGCCATCTTCGTCCAATGCGATCCATAAGCACCCAACAAACGAGATAACTGGGAATTTCTACAGCAGATGATAAGAAAAAACTCATGTATTGGTTGTCTCCTATTGCTGGGCCATAATAACTGAGCCCTACATACACCATTTCTGAAGCACACCAGTTTAGGGTTATCAGGCACGTTTTAAGACGCATATTTGGAGTCCGACATAAAGCAAAGACGCTCACAGACTTTGCTCCTGTTACTTTTTCTTTCTGTTCTCTAACTAGGCGTTGTAGTTGAGTTGTATACTCCTCAGGTATTTCCTTTCCATTGATTCTTGCTATAGTTTTCAACACGTTGTTGGCCTCTTCAAGTTTGTCTCGCATTAGTAACCATCGAGGCGATTCTGGCAGTACGAACCAGTACAAGTAGTAGAAAAAGAATGGCACTGATGTGGCCAAGGCTAGACTTCGCCAGTCTCTCAGGAAGTACGTAACTAAGGATAATAATATTAATCCCAAGGTGTAGAAGATACAGGTCATAACAGTAACGAATGATCTATAGTTTGGTCCTGCCAATTCTAAAGCTAAAAACAAATATTTTAGTGAGACATTACAATTCGTTCATTCAAAATAGTTATCATGTAACTATCAATTGAGAAAACAAAAACGTTAATTGCAATGTAAGTTGATGCAGTACTTACAAATAATGAAAGGTATTTGGTATACCGCTGGTATAGTCAATCCCACTACTATCCTGGCGAGGACCCAGAACCAATATTCATGAGCGTACGCAGTCATGATGCTTCCAACGAGAAGTGTGGTCAGACAGAGAAAGAATGACTTTTTCCTTCCAATGCGATCGTTCAAGACTCCAAATGAGTATACTCCAATAGGTCCTCCCACGTTAAGAGCCACCAAACCTAATGTTGGGTAGACGTCATAGTCGCAGACTAGGTCGAACTAGAGATGTTAACAAATATTAGTTAGAAGTAAAACAATTGCAAGCAAATTGTATTTTTTTCTCTAGCGGTTATTAATTTGCATCAGTCAATTATGATGATCAAGGTAGTGTTTACTAACATCGATGACAACTGATGATATTACTTCAGATGTATTATACTCGTAACCGTCCAAACACGATTCTGTTGGTACACTTGTGTTGGATTCTAATATTCCATACATTTCAGAAACAAATTCTGTCCAGTTCCTTGAATAACGAAGGCATTTTTCAAATGTTGCAGGACTCTGTAATGAAATGATCTTTGAATATTATCATTCTCTATAATAACTGTTAATCTAATTTTTTTTATTGACAACAAATATAACTAGGTATGCAATGCATGCTACTAATTGCAAATGTTGAGCAGAGCAAATTTTCTTATTTTTTTATGCTCTATTTTCATGATTTCAGAGATACGCACGCAAAAGCGGGTATGATGTCGACCAGCATGCCAAATTTGGTCAAAATCGGTCGAACCGTTTCGGAGGAGTTGGCACACAAACGATTTACACTTGTCGTCTAAGATAGAGCTTTGCTTCGCTCCGCTCAATATTTTTTTTTGTTTCTTTTTACACAACCATATCTTATTTATTTACAATTAATATTTACATTCATAAAAATCTTAAAACTAAATTAGAAACTAGGTATAATAGAAAATGAAATTAATACTAAATTTAATTATTACAATTAAAAAAAGAAAAAAATGTAAAAAGTTTGGGCTCCGCGGTAGGGTGTCCATCATGGCGGCGCGGCGGCATTCCCGCGTTGTATGGCGATGCTTATCCGCTGCGCGAGAACCCGCCGCCCGGCACGTAAGTCTCCCGTTACCTCCCTGAGCCGTTTGCTGAGCTCCTTGAAAAGCGAGTGCGCGCCCGGGCCCCATGGGCCCAGTGTCTCGACACCAAATGCGACAAAGTCGTATTGAGTGCCGAGACAACTGTACTTGCCCACCTTCGAGCGCTCACGTACCTCGGCAGCCGCACGTTTGGCGGTTGCCGGAAGATAGGTCGCAGCTAGTGTGTCGGCACACGTGGCGTCCCACACTAGTGGGCGACCCATCCTCCTTGGTATCATCGACATCCCGTCAGGTCTCTTACCATCATCCCGTGCAATGTGCCGGGGCTCCAGAATCGCAGGGACGTTTACACTGACGAGACACCGTCGCAGGATGTCGTTGATCGCGGCATGGCGGGACAAGCGGCCAGCACTCGAAGAACAGGCAAGCCCATGGTGACCTAGGCGATCCACACTCGCTCCACAAGAATCACAACCGAGGCCTGGGGGCCGAGGTTTGTGTAGAACATCACAAACCTCGGCCCCCAGCCGGAGACCAATGGCGAGTCGGAGAGTGTTGTGTTCAATGAAAGTACCAGTGTTGGGCGATGGGTAGGCATGGAGCCAGTGTCCGGAGTCCTGTCTTGACACTGCTTCCAGCCTGGCGCGATTTTTTAAAGATGACGAGGTATCAATGGGGGTTTGTAAAGTATGTTGGCATGAAATGTTATCCCAGGCCTTCTGATTTTTGGGAGTGGGAGGGAAATATGGACTCGGTCCAGCTAGCCAAGCAGTTTCAGCCTCGACCAAGCTCGCGATCTCAGTTTGTAGCCGCGGGGGCTTTAAGGATTTTTCCTGCGAGGTCAGACGAGCTATGGATGGAGGACAGAAATGCTGGCAGTGCTACAGTAGAGATTTTTCGGGTTCCCAGGTCACCATACCTAATTGGTAGGGAGGCTTGGGTCCATGCCTGCTCGCTTAGTCTGATATTGATGATAGCTTCAATTTGGAATATTATTATATTGTCCAAGTCTTGGGTTAGATCGGAAAATTTCCACACTGGCAGCAGCGGTGCAGGTACGTGAATTTAGTAACCAATAGACAAAACTTAATGATGAAAAGAGCAGAATGGCTGCTAATTTTAAGGAGGCGGTCCGAAAATTCATTAAATTTGGAAACCGAATTTGTTAGAAGTGGTGGAATAGCCTCATCAAAAATAGGGGAACCAAGGAGGCTAGACTGTTCTTTGTTACTATTTTGATATTTGGGGCTACGCTATTAAAATTGGATTGAGCAGAGGTGGTGTTTATTTTGTCGTTAATGAAGAGTTGCTGAGAGAAAATTTTGTTTTATCAATCTAATCAGTTATAACCTACCTTTAAGTTAGACTCCTACAGTTTTATTAATTGTGATTGATGAATTCCAGGAGAGCTGCAATATGGTCACCGCAGATATTAAGTAGTAAATTGCGAGAGTACTTTTCATATTACTAGAAACCAAATTAAATATAAACGTACTCTTTAAGAACATCTATCTGTAGTTTACTTTGAAGTCGCTAGTCGGTTATTAGATTTTTAAAGAATAAAGAGACAAATACAAACCTTTCTCGGTATAGATAAAGCTTTGCGTTCTTCCTGCGTAAGATTCAGTAGTTCTAGTTCAGGCACTTTACACCAATGGTCAGGGACGTCTGTCATGAACAACTGGTTGAATGCGCAGAAGCCGCAAGGAAGGCACGCCGGTAAACAGACGAGCCATAGCAGTAATTTCTGATATAGACCGAATTCGCCAATCTTTGGTAACAAGTCGTCCAAATCAATCCTTTCATCATTCCGTTCTGTAGTCTATAAGATGGAAGATACAAATTAAATATTTAGAACGTCCGTTTTGTTCATGGTTTCAGGGTGCTAAGGGGCCCTAGTCAACATTCCATCACTTAGGCTTTATATTTATTGAGCGAAGCGAGCCGAAGGCGAGCGGAGCTCTCAACGGGTGACTCAAATTATGATTTATGTTAAATTGTGTTAAATTGTTTCTCGGCGAATACTCGGCCGATTTCGGATTTTCTTGCACTCATCAAAAGCTTACAGAATTACCCAGGTTCTTACGAAGCCAGAATTTTGAATTACGATCAAATAAAAATAATTTTATTGATGGTAAAAATTCCCATAGCGTAATGACAAAAAATACTTTGACAGAGTTATATCGCTTTGAATCAAAACTCGCTTCGCTCAAATATATGCTGCAGCGTAACGGTACGTTTCGCGACTGCGGCGACCTAGTAATTAGAACTTAGGGGTAGGTACACTAGGTACATAGGGACATGCTCGTCTTAATACCAACATCCTAAAACTTAATAATAAAACATAATAAGTACCTACCGATGACTTTTCCCTAGTACCGTAGTTCGATGTTTTATCCCCATTGATAGTCATCACACACAACACAACTGTCACACAGTAAATTCACTTTCGTGATGTCCATTTGTGTTCAGAGTTTTAGACAGTTTTGTGTCTAAAGAGGAAGCCGTACATTGATAATTCAATTAATAGGAAACTTAGCTACGCATGCGATAGCTCTGTATTTACAGTCATCGATGGCGGTAAAATACTTACGTTAGCAATTTACCTGCAATAAAGGACCCACATATTGGAGCGCTTAACCTACTTTTGAGGAACAGAATTACATCCTACTACTAGAATAGTGTCTTCATGGAACGAATTTCAATTTTGACATTTTAAGGTTGACGAGGTGGATGATACTGTTGCCGCCATCAATGGTGATCTCGAAAGTATCAATAGGTGGGCTCAATCGTTTGGTCTATTAGTTAATCCGAGTAAGTCTCAGGCCCTCATTGTTGGTGGTCGTTACATGCGTGGACTAGTGGATAAAAAGTCTTTGCCACCAATAATGTTTAACCACGAACCTATTGAGTTCTCTGATAGTACCAGAAATTTGGGTTTGTATATGGACTCTTGTCTTTCCTGGGATGTTCATATTGCCGAGATAAGTAGGACGGTCTACTGCTCGTTTCGGTCTCTCAAAAGTCTTCAGAAGCTCTTACCTTTTCAAACCAAAGTTACTCTTGCACAATCTCTTCTTCTATCGTTATTAGACTATGCTGATGTCTGTTTCTTAGATGAGAAGAATGAGAATTTGGGTATCCGCTTCATCTATGGCGTACGTAAATACGACCATGTATCTGAGTTCCGGCGTAAATTGGGATGGCTTCCTATTCGGCAGCGTCGTAATGCACATATCCTATCTCTTCTTTACACTATCCTTCACAATCCTTGTGCTCCAACTTACCTGCGTGAGCGCTTTGAGTATCTGGTCCCTAGGGACAAAGCGTGCCGTCTTTCCTCATCCCTTCTCCTTCGTACTCCTTCACATTTCACTTCCTGTTATGATACATTCTTCACAATCCAGGCTGTCAGGTTATGGAACTCGCTTCCACACGACATTCGTGCGAGTCCATCACTGGACGTTTTTAGGAAAAGAGTTAAGGAACTTTTTCTCTCTCAACCATGATTTTTATTTATTTTATTATTTATTTTACTTTGATTGTATGTATTATTATATTTCTTCAAATAATAGTATAAGCATATATTTATGATTTGTAATATTATATAATATAAATGTGTGTGTATGTATGTATATATGTATGTATGGACACAACCTAAAGTATTATGTTTTAAACGTAAGTTATAATGTTTTGTTTCTTTTGTACCTATTTACTCTGTAGTTATTTATTATTATAATGTTTTATATATATTATATGTAAGTATTTAAAAACACGATAAACACTTCTCCCTTAAATAAAACCTGGTCTCCTCTACAACTCTAAGGTCTGCTGGCAGATAAGTCACATTGACTTAACTATCATGTCATAACGTAGTATAAAACAGAGTCGTTCATCCGTATGTATGCTAAGATCTTCGCAACGGATTTTGATGCGGTTTTCATCAATGGATAGTGGTTCTCGAGGACGGTTATTGTGAGGGTTCCGTAGTATTGTGTTTATAATTTGTCAAGCGGGCGAAGCCTCTGGCGTCCGCTAGTGTATTATAAATCATAAATTACAAGCATATAATTTAGTGAAGTAACAAGTAAGAGGGGCGGGGCCCCAAGTGATTAGATACTACGTCCTCGCCGTCCGCCCTGGACCCCAACTTGACCACGGTAACGCAGTGGCAAGTTGGGTGACCGAACGTATTTAGTCTGAACTTGTGATTGGCCAAATTTTTTGCGATTTTCCTGCTATGGATAACATTGAAGATACCTCCGGTCCCGACACTGCCCTTTCACGGGCAGTGTCAACCGACGACATTGCGCACTCAAACCTGATACTGATGCCTATGGATTTGGGGGCTCGCGCCGCGTCGCCTAGTTGCAGCGCGATGTCGACGCCCCAAGGAACTGATGCTGCTGGGACTGACGATGGGTCAGCTCCCAGCAGTGTGAAGAAGAAGGGCCGCTCTTCTGGGACGAAGAAGAGGACCCTCGAGGAGAAGGGGGGGCCGCCGCGCGACCGTAGCACCAGCTGCTCCGGGTGGGGGTCCCTCCTCTCCAGTGATTCGGAGGAGGAGGTGCCGGTCAAGACGGTGCGTACGTGTCTCGACGCGTACAGAAGGCGGCCGCCAACTCCTCCTCCGTCCTCGGTCGAACTGTCCCAGCGAAGTCGCCGGGAAATCGGTGGGCCGCCCGCGCGTTAGCTTATGAGCGTTTTTGCCCGCATGAACGCGGCCATGCGGGGCAACAGGAACGTGGCGGGGAGGAAGAAGATTGTGGCTTCACTGGTGGATGAAGCCCAATCTTCCCTCAACAAGCTCCTCGCGCGGAGCGTCACCAAGGAGGAGGCGAGGCTCCGGAAGCAGGTGACGAGCCTGGAGGCGGAGCTCGCTGCTTCCAGGAAGCAGATGGATGACCTGTGGCGGGAGGTCGCTGACTTGACCAAGGTGGTCAAGGCGCCTCCCGGTCCCATACTGCCGCCTCCTCCTCCTCCGACGGCTGGACCAGCGCCGAAGACGGCGCCACCCACGGCGCCCACCACGGCGCCCACCAAGGCGCCCGCCACGGCGCCAACCACGGCGTCCATCAAGGCGCCCACCAAGGCGCCCACTAAGGCGCCCACCATGGCGCCCACCACGGCACCCAACACGGCGCCCGGATCGCCGCCACAGCCTGTGCCGACTATGGTACAGGTCCTGACGGCGATCGAGAGGCGCCTCGCGGTCCTGGAGGACCGGGCGTACCGCCCTCCGCTAGCACGTCCCGCGTTCTCATACGCGGCGGCTGTTGGCGGTTCTCCCGCTCCAGGACCAAGCGGCACACCCGCTGTCCGCCGCCCCGCTCCGCCCCAGTCCGCTCCAGCGTACCGGTTGGCGGCCGAGACCGCGGCCCAGGCGCGGAAGGCGAAGGGGCGCGGCAAGAAGAGCAGCACCCCTGCCGCCTCCTCTTCCTCTAACGCTCCCGCTGCTTCTTTACATCCCTCCGGACGGGAGGGATGGGAGGTAGTGGGGGCCAAGAAAAGGAAGACGAAGGCCGCCAAGAAAGCGGCCAAGAAAGTGGCCAAAGCCACCGCGGCGAAGGCGCCGAAGAGGCCCCGCGCTCCTCGCTCCACAGCCGTCGTCCTTACGGTGACGACGGAGGGTGTGGAGAGGGGTGTGGGGTACGCTGATGTCCTGAGGACCGTGAAGTCCTCAGTCAACCTCTCAGCCCTCGATATCCAGGGGGGTCTCCGGTGCAAGACGACACGCACCGGGGCTCGCCTCCTCGAGGTCTCCGGCGCCTCCAGCGGCCCTAAAGCTGACGCCCTAGCCGCGCAGCTTAGCGACGCGCTGGATGCAGAAGCCGTCCGCGTCACCAGACCCACCAAATGCGCTGCATTGCGCATCACGGGTCTGGATGACGCGGCCACGACGGAGGAAGTAATCTCCGCCGTCGTGGAGGCGGGCGGCTGCCCCCGTGACCAGGTGAAGGCTGGGGATATCTCCTTCGGCTCCACTGGTCATGGGATGACAGTCGTCCAGTGCCCTGTCGCGGCGGCACTGAAAGTGACGGACGGACGAAGCCTCCTCGTAGGGGGCTTCCTAAAGGCGCAGGTGCACCTCCTTCGTGCCCGGGAAACCAGATGTTTCCGGTGCATGGTGGTGGGGCACGTCGGAGTGCAGTGCACAGCGGAAGTCACCGTGGGCGATCGGTGCTTCCGCTGCAGCCGGCCCGGTCACAAGGCAAGTGCCTGTGATGCCCCGCCTCGCTGCTTTAGATGCGAGGCGGAGGGCAAAACTGCGGACCACCGGGTCGGCAGCACAACCTGCGCCGCCTCGAGGCCAAAGCCTCGTCCGTCCGCTGAGAGCGGTGGGGGTGCCGCTACTGCACGGCCAGATGTTTCTCGGCGGGATGCTGATATGGACGTCCATTAATGTCTGACGCCCATATCCGCATCCTGCAAGTGAATTTGAACCGCTGCCGCGCTGCTCAGGATCTTCTGTACCAGAGCATCCGGCAGTGGTCCATAAACTTGGCCGTGGTCGCCGAGCCGTACTACGTCCACCCGGGAAGCCCGGTGGACGAGGACGGCTCGGCCTGTTTTATCTTCGGGGGGTCCGCCGCAGACAACTCGCGCCTTGCTATCATTGCAAGGGGCCGCGGGTGTGTTGCGGCGGAATATGATGGGTTGGCAGTCGTGGCCACCTACATCTCGCCGACACTGGACGAGACTCAGTTTGAGCTATGGCTCACTGAGCTCGACGTCGTCTTCGCTGCGTGCCGTCCTCGCCCAGTCCTGCTCCTGGGAGACTTCAACGCCTGGAGTGAGGCGTGGGGCTCCCGGGAAACCAGGGACAAGGGGAGGCTTCTTGAGGACTGGACCAGAACACGTGGTCTGGAGGTCCTCAACCGGGGGAATGCAACCACCTTCAGGCGGCGTGGGACCAGCTCGGTCGTGGACGTATCGTTCGCGACCTCTGCCCTCGCCGCCCGTATTACTGGCTGGCACGTGGAGGAGGGTGAGGAGACGCACTCGGACCATCGGTACATCCGATTCGATGTCGTCCCCCCACCTGACCTCCCACAGCCGGTAGAAAATCCCCCGGATCCGCGTTGGGCACTTCACCATCTGGATCGGCAGGCTCTCCTGGAGGCATCCATCGTGCAGGCCTGGATTCCGGCACCGGACCGGCCTGCCGATGTGGATGCCGAGGCGGAGTGGTTCAGGAGAGCCATGTCGCAAATCTGTGATGCGGCGATGCCTAGGGTTACACCCAGACCGGCCAGGAAGCAGGTGTACTGGTGGTCACCGGAGATTGCACAGCTGCGCGCAGCATGCATCTCCGCCCGCCGCCAGTACACCAGGTTTCGCCGGAGGCATCGCCGCCCAGACGACGCGGCAACCCGAGAGGCGGAGCTTTATCAGGCTTACAGGGAGGCTAAAGGTAATCTCCAGGAGACAATAAAGCGGGCCAAGACGGCGGCCCACGAGGAGCTCCTGGAGACCCTGCAGCAGAACCCATGGGGGCGCCCGTACCTACAGGTCAGGGAGAAACTCCGACCTAGGGCGCCCCCACTGACCCAGAGTCTCCAGCCGCAGCAGCTGGAGCAGGTCATGGGCTCCCTGTTTCCGACGAGCGCGGAGGAGCACGTCCCTCCGCGCATGGCTCCGTCTCTGCCCGACGCGGATAGCACCGGCGAAGACGACGTACCCGAAGTCAGGGTGGGGGAGCTAGGGGCGGCAGTACTCCGGCTTAAACGCCGGAAAATCACTGCCCCCGGACCCGACGGCATTCCTGGCCGTGCATGGGTCCTGGCCCTCGAAGAACTCGGGCCTCGACTGATGGGGCTCTTTAGCGCATGCCTCGAAAGGGGCCAGTTTCCCAAGGTGTGGAGGACGGGGAAGCTGGTCCTGATCCGTAAGGCGGGGCGGCCGGTGGACTCACCGTCCGGATACCGGCCGATCGTGTTGCTCGACGAGGTGTGTAAGCTCTTTGAGCGAATTATCGCGGAACGCCTCGTCGAGCATCTCTCGACGGTGGGGCCAGACCTGGCGGACAACCAGTACGGTTTCCGTCGGGGACGCTCCACCGTGAGCGCGATCATGCGCGTCAAGAGCCTGACGGAGGAAGCAGTCTCGCAGGGCAAGGTGGTGGTGGCGGTGTCTCTTGACATCGCCAACGCATTCAACACCTTGCCATGGAGCTGCGTTAGGGAGGCGCTCGTGTATCACGAAACGCCTCTCTACCTCCGTCGTATTGTCGGGGCCTATCTCTCGGAGAGGGCCATAGCTTTCCCCAGCTGGCTCGGGCCAGCTCGGCGGGATGTGTCGTGCGGTGTTCCACAGGGGTCGGTCCTGGGGCCGCTTCTGTGGAACATCGGCTACGACTGGGTGCTGCGGGGTGCGTTGCCTGAGGGCGTCGGCGTAACGTGCTACGCCGACGATACCCTCGTCACGGCGCGGGGTGCAACGTACCAGGAGGCAGCACTCAAGGTCACGACGGGTGTTGCTCAAGTCGTGGGTCGGATACGGCGGCTGGGACTGGAGGTGGCCTTGCACAAGTCCGAGGTTCTGTGTTTTCACAGACCTCGGAACGGTCCACCTGAAGGTTCCAGCATAAATGTGGGAGGCGTTAGCATCGGCATCAAGCCCTCGATTAAGTATCTAGGGATCGTACTTGATAGCCGATGGAACTTCGGACCACATTTCCGAAGTTTGGTCCCCAAGGTGAAACACGCATCGGTCGCGCTTTCGCGACTGATGCCCAACCTAAAGGGACCCAACGCTTCCTGCAGGAGACTGTACCTGGGGATCGTGCGGAGTATGGCCCTATACGGGGCTCCCGTATGGGCGGCGCGGTTGACGGCCAACAACTCAACGCTCCTTAACAGACCGTTGAGGACCTTGGCCGTCAAAACAATAAGGGGCTACCGCACGATCTCCGGAGAGGCTGCATGTCTCCTAGCCGGGACCCCTCCATGGGACCTGGAAGCGAGAGCCCTTGCGTCATTGTTCCAATGGTGCAAGGAGGCGCTGGAGCGGGACCACAGGCCTGCGTCTCGAGAAATCGATGACCGGCGGTCCCAACTCCGACAGGATCTCATGGAGTCATGGCGGGTGCGACTTGAGCAACCCAAGTGGGGTGCCACCATCATCGCGGCGGTGAGACCGATCATGGACGATTGGCTACAGAGGCAGCATGGTGACCTCACGTATCGTGCGACGCAGATCGTTACCGGGCATGGATGCTTCGGTAGCTATCTGTTTCGCATCCATCGTGAGGTCACACCCCGGTGTCAACACTGCGAGGTTTCCGACGACGACACCGCACTCCACACGTTGGTGGAGTGCTCAGCGTGGGCGAGTCAGCGCCGGGACCTCGTAGTGGGTCTGGGCGTGGATACCCTCTCGCTGGAGACCATGCTTCAAGCCATGGTCTCCATTGGGAGTAGGTGGAACGCGGCCGTGTCCTTCTGCGATCAAGTCGTGCTCGCGAAGGAGGCGGCCGAGAGGGAGAGGGAGCGTACCCTCCCCGCCGAGTTCCGTAGTCAGCGGCGAGGGCGCCGCAGACTCATCTACGCCCAAGACCATCGACCTCCATGATCGGGGCCTGAGGACGGCGGGATCGCCACCCGTCGTCCTTACAGAAGCAGGCTAGAAGGGTTGCGTGCTGCGGGGCCTTTGCCCCATAGCACGCAACCAGATTCACTCACTGACGCGGGATAAAACCCTACCCCAACGACGCGGGATTCTCATCCCGACCCAACCCCCGCAGAGACCACAGAGGTGGTCAAAGTCCGCCGGGCGCCACTGGAAATACGTTCTGCTTGTAACCAGAGACGCCCGGCAACGGACGTTAGAGCGGCCGCGGCCTTGGTCGCGGAACTAAAAAAAAAAAAAAAAAGTAACAAGTAAGACATTTTTTTAGTATTAATTTTAGCATTTTTATTAAGTTTAGTGCCACCATGTCTGTCGTTGGTTTTAAAAATAAATAAATAAAACAATTCAGTACATAGTCAGACTAATTTTGTTAAAATCAAACCAATAAGAAATATTGCTGCAATAATATACTATAGTAGTAATCTAAATACTTACATTTTAGAGTTTTCGAAACGAAAATGTCTTATACAACAGTAATGTCCGTACGTCCGTCCGTCCGTCCGTCCGTGAACTACTTTCAACTCGAGAACGGTAAGAGCTAGAGACTCAGTGTAAACTTCAATCGACTCTGCATGGTCAAAGATGAACTTGACCTTTGACTTTTAATCTCAAGGTCAAAGTCAAAATGAGGTCAAATCGAGAACGGTAATAGAGACTCAAAACCAGCTGTAATCAACTCAGCAGGGTCAAATACCTCTAAAATGAACTTGACCTTTGACCTCTGATATCAAGCTCAAGGTCAAAACGAGGTCAAATCGAGATCGGTAATAGTTAGAGACTCAAGACCAGCTGCAATCAACTCAGCATGGTCAAAGACCTCTAAAGTGATGTCCAATTTTTTTTTTTTAGATTTTATGAAAAAAAATTCGAAAACTAAAATATATGGCAAATTGTTGCCATATTTTTAACTTGTTTATATTTGTTTTGTTAACACTGAAATTTAGATGAAATATCGTCGAAAAAAGTTTTGTGTCGTATAATAAAAACGCACGCAGATAAACGCTGGTTGTTCCTACGATGCTCAACTTGTCGTCAATAAAACTCAGTGGACTGTATAAACTGGTATAATTATTCTTGACCGCGTACAAAAATGGCGTTAATAGAGTAACAAACGAGCGTATGCCTTGCGTCGTGATCGAATGCGTTGTGTGGTGCATGTTAGTTTGTTTTTAGTTACATAACAATCACGAGAGACAAATTCCAGTTTTAAGAACTGGATACCAGGTAAGAAGCTGACTTTAGACTGACTGCGTAGTACGTACGTAGCAGTGGCGAATGTTCCATACATTCCCATGCCCGGAATTCCCATAATAATATTGTACCATTGACCCTAAAATAATATTGTGTATTGTAATATTAATATTGACCCTAAAAAATGTCGAATGCGTCCAAAACGATTATTTCAAAATTAAATTTCGCGCGCTTAGGGTCGAAATCACCTACCGACGAAACGTTCTGTACTGTACTGACTGGTACTCTGTACCGTGCTGAACGCGCGGATGCCATCTCGCTCGCACAAGTTGTAAGTAGACGCAATGCATGCCCGTTATAATCGGGCTTGCATTTTCTCTTTCACACCTATAGATATTTTCGCTAGCATACCACAACACTTTAGGTTGTTATAGCAAAATAAACTCGCTCTCATAAGCCTGGTTTTTACTCTGAAGTTCGTCGCACATCGGTTGCGTGGCGACCTATGCTGTGTTTCGCGTAGTATTGCTTTTTAGAGTGGGTGATTATTTCATAATTGTTTTTTATTGTTTAAAAGTTGTGAATTTGTTTATTTGAGTGTTAAATATGGAAGAAATTGTGCTTTGTGATGATTTGAGGTGCTGTAACGTTTTATTCAAAGACCAAAGGGTAAAATCATTAAGTTTTGATCAGAGAAAGTCGTTAGTTGTTTCTCCTAAACCAACGCCAGATTTGTGTATTTCTAAAGTAAGTAAAACTCACTTGTCACGGCAATTTGCTGAAGAAATTTCAAAACACAATCAGCAAGTTGACCAAAACTGTAGTATTTTTCAGAGACTTGAAGATGTATTTTGTCATTTAGCGCAGCAGGAATTGCCTTTTAGAGGACATGACGAGTCCAAAGATTCATTAAATAGACGTAACTTTTTAGAATTAGTTTCATTATTATCGAAATATGAAAAAGCATAATATGCAACATCAACAGAGCGACAAACCCGGGCCGAGTTATTCATCATTTACAATTCAAAACGATATTATTTACTCTGTAGCCGATATAATGAAAAACTCCGGACGTTAGCCAGCCACCGCGAACAATTAGGTATGCCTGTAGTGATAATAGCGCATGAAATAAAATAGAAAAAATCAGTTGTAATTTAACTTTGATTTTTAACCGACCTCAAAAATGGAGGAGGTTCGCAATTCGACTGCTTTATTTTTTTATGTTTGTTACCTCATATATCGGGCATGCAGTCCTCAGCTTATGAAGCTTCACCCCTGGTACGTAGTATTGTATTCTCTTTGGTGTGGTGTGCCAAGCGCCCGCCGCGGTGAGACGAACGGTCCCCGACGACGGCCGATGTCTAGTGGAGACGCCCGAACACTGGTCACTGCTGAACTGAATAGCGATGTAATGTGTCCGTTTCGACTGCTCGGCCACTATGTCGTAGAAAAACAAAACTTATGTCAGCATTTCGAAGGAATTTGTAAAAGACGAACAGTGAAAACCACAAATTCGAAGAGTCAATATTTAGAAAGTTATAAGGGTTTAACCGTGGCCGCGCAGTCCGCACGAATTCAACTGCGCGGCCTCCAGTTCTCTTAAACGGAGCTACGTACAAGTCTAATTCTTTTTGCTAATCACTGATACGATTTCGAAGAAAATGTAGATTATAAAAATAAATCCCTACTGTTTGGACTTCACGACCTACAGAACTCCAAAGTTATGGCCGCGTGCGCGGCCACGATTTTTCTTAAATGGACCTTAAACGGAGCTTAGTAGAAGTCCCATTCTTTTTGCTAATTACAGATACCATTTCGAAGAATATGTAGACAGTATGAATATAACTTTGGAGTGCTGTAGGTCGTGAAGTCCATACAGTAGGGCTTTATTTTTATAATCTAAATTTTCTTCGAAATCGTATCAGTGATTAGCAAAAAGAATTAGACTTGTACGTAGCTCCGTTTAAGAGAACTGGTGGCTGCGCAGTTGAATTCGTGCGGACTGCGCGGCGACGGTTAAACCCTTATAACTTTCTAAATATTGACTCTTCGAATTTGCGGTTTTCACTGTTCGTCTTTTACAAATTCCTTCCAAATGCGGACATAATTTTTTTTATAAACTTAAGACTAACGGGTCTTTTACGTGATTATTGAGATATATACATACCTCTTTATTACCCTAATAAGTAAGATTAAGAGTAAATAATTTTTTTTTTCTACGACATAGTGGCCCAGCAGTCGTACGGACACAATGTAATAGCCACCTATTTTTTTTTAATTTTTTTTTTTTATGAATAAATTTGAGTGCGTTTGACCGCAATCTTACCTGATGTTAAGTAACGATGCGGTCTAAGATGAAGCACGCAAACTCAAATAATACCTATTTACTCTTGCCTTGAAAATCCCAAGATTATATGTATCGGGGAACAATGACGCTGGAAGGGAATTCCATTCCTTTGCGGTTCGCATGATGAAAGAAGAAGCGAATCGAGAGGTACGAAGAGGTGGTATATCGACCACATACGGATGGAATCTCAGACCACGCCTTGATGTCCGATGATGGAATGGTGCTGGTGGAATTAATTCATGCAATTCCTGCGCACACTCTCCGAAATGTAACCTGTAGAAGACACACAGACTCGCAACCAGACGACGATGGTCGAGGCTCTGAAGTCGGTTACTTGTGAGCGCCTCATCGCTTATAAGTTTTCTGGCGCGTCTGTCAATAGCTTCCAGGGCCTCAAGCTGGTAGCGGGCGGATCCTCCATGCAGGAGCGAACCTGTGCTGAGTAAAGACTCAGCAGTTGATTCGAGGTAAAATATTTACGCACCTTAAAGAGGATGCCTAGTTTTTTCGAAGCTGTTTTAGCCCTGGATTCAATGTAGCTTCCAAGGTTCAGGTTGGATGATAAGTCCACACCAAGGAGCTGGAGATGCTGAGTCACAGGTACAGGGACATCCCGGAAAGTGGGAGCCTTGGTGAACGGGCTCTTTTTGGCAGAGAAAAGACACGCCTGGGTTTTCATGGTGTTGAATGTGACAAGGTTAGCATCGCCCCAGTCAGACACTGCCTGAAGGGTTAAATTGGTGCGTTCAACCATTGCCACTCTAAGATCGTCGATTTCCGGTTTTTTGGCCTTTGCGCTGGAGAAATATCTCTCTGCAACCGTGCTATCGTCCGCATACCCAAACATACCGGGTCTGAGCAGGTCGTTTATATGTAGCAGGAATAACGTTGCCGAGAGAACAGATCCCTGTGGTACCCCAGCGTTAATTGCTAATAGATCAGACGAGCAGCCGTCAACAACCACTCGAATAGATCGTTCCCTTAGGAAATCTGAAATCCAAGCACAAAGATTAGCCGGAACTCCGTAAGCAGGAAGCTTGGCTATAAGGGCTTCGTGCCAGACCCTGTCGAAAGCCTTCGAAATGTCAAGTGACACAGCAAGTGCCTCACCATATTTTTCAAGAGCTTTACCCCAGAGGTGCGTGGCATACACTAGAAGATCTCCAGTAGAACGGCGTTGGCGAAACCCGTATTGCCGATCACTTAGGAGGTCATTGTCTTCGAGGTATGCCAGTAAACGATTGTTTATTACACGCTCCATCACCTTGCAGAGAATGGAGGTGATCGCAATTGGGTGGGAGTTGACAGGGTCTGCACGTCTACCCTTTTTTGGTACTACCTTCCAAGCTTTCGGAACTTTACCAGCCCGGAAAGACATACGAAACAGGCGTGTCAGGACAGGAGACAACTCGGCTGCGCAGTTCCTCAGAACAATAGCAGGAATACCGTCGGGACCACCGGCTTTATTCACATCCAGAGTGCGTAGTATTTTGAGAACCTCCTTTTGATGAATGCGGATTTCAGGCATTTTGCAATCACTAGAAAGTAGCTGAGGTGGTGTTTTAATACCAGCATCTAGCCGTGAATTTTCAGCAAACAGAGAGGCAAACAGATTAGCCTTTTCCACAGCTGTGTGTGCCAGTGTTCCATCAGGTTTCTGCAAAGGAGGGAGTGAGGATCGACAAAAGTTCGCCTCAACACATTTGGCTAGAGACCAAAACTCCTTACTCCCAGATGGGTAAGACGAGAGTCTGGCTCCTACGCGGCCAACGTGATTGAAGCGCGCCTTCATCAGGACCCTTTTGCAGGACTTGGCTGCCTTGTTAAAGGCTTTCTTCTTTTTACGCGTATCCGGAGCTTTGTGCTTTCTGGCATCAACCCAAGCTTCATAAGCCGACTGTTTGTCTGCCTCAGCTTTCAAACAGTCAGAGCCAAACCAGGCCTGAGCTCTGATCCCAGATGGCCGGTCAGAAAACGGAATAAAGTATTCCATCGCTCGACCGACAACCCCGGCAACCGCAGACGCGCAGCTCGACGGATCGCCAGAAGAAAAGCAGACTGACAGCCATGGGTAAGATGCAAGGAAATGTCGCATCTCATCCCAATCCGCTGACTTGTATCGCCACACCCGCCTAGTGCCTCTAGGGCTGGAGTCAGGTGGGGGACACAAAAGTATGGACTTAACCAGACAGTGGTCAGAACTGCCAAGGGGGGCTGAAACTGACACTTGATATCGGTCTGGTTCAGTTGTCAGCAGAAGGTCCAGACAATTGGCCGTGTGGCTCTCAATGTCAGGCATTCGAGTTGCCTGGTCAACCAGCTGGGAAAGGTTCATAGACAAAGCAAACTTGTAGGCCTCTCTACCAGCATGGTCTGTTTTCTGGTAAGGGAACAGCCACTGCTCGTGGTGGGCATTAAAGTCCCCCAGAAAAACGATTTGAGCGGTCGGATACCTCTGTTGAGCCACATCGGCGGCCTCACTCAGATGGTCAAATAGCCTGATCTCCGCTGTGCGATCTATATACACCCACATAAACAATTTTTTCGATGCCGGTGTCTACACGCACCCAGATTGCAGAAGATGAGGGATCTTCTAAGTTACGGAGACGCCTGGCGCAGATGTCATCACGCACATAGAAACATACCCCTGCTTTTGAACGGAAGTTGTGCTCCAGGGTGTAACCTGGGTAGTTTAGGTAGGAAGTATCAGCAGGGGTTGAGATTTGCGTCTCCGTAAGCAAGAGCAGATGCGGTTTTGCAGCCTCAAGGTGGTGGTGGACTGGGACGAGATTGGAGTGCAGTCCTCGAATGTTAGTGAGGTGCACTTTCAGTGAGAGGCCGTGCATCCGCTGCTGAAACCTCATTTTCTTATATTGTTTCTGCATAATATTTTCAAGAACAAGGGAGGAAATAGGCAAAAAGTGGCAGTTATGTGAGGCACCAACCGGACTCCAACGAAAGTTACAGTACTGCCGCACGGTCAGGAAACCTAGCTTGGAGACCGCGTGAACGCCTGGACCCCCCCAAAATTGCCTGTTGAGGCCTCTCATCCGGTTGCCAACCGGCCCAACAGGAGCAACTCTGGGATTATGCGCGCGATGGCGGAGCAGCCTTTCGCGGATGGCTAGTCCACAATTGGGCTCCCAACTATCGGCGGGCGGCCAGCGGAAAACCGTTTCTCCGGATCCCGCTGCCCTCCAAACTAAGCACCGCGTGCGGCAATACTGCAAGCCACGTCTACGGTACACCAGAGGATGCAACTACATAGATCCACTCTTAGAGGGCTGCTCAGGGTTCACAGGGTGGAACGCGCGAACGCTTGGCACTCTGACTTCAACCCAGAGGGTGGTGACCAGCCACGGCCGAAGCCTACCACCGGAAAGAGAGTCGCTCTTTAGCACCACCCGGGGGCCACGTGTAGGGACTCGAGGGTAAAGCCTACGGACGCGAGCGATAATTGGCCCCTATTTCTATCAACAACACGTTTCTAGTTTAAACCGTGCCTGGAAGAGGACGTTAAGCCGTCGGTCCCGATTGTCATACAAACAACTAGGCAGTAGTTAGGGGTAGGTGGAGCTCTAGATAAAAAAATCGACCGGTCTAACTACAGAACTACGATATCGCCCATGGGTTGTGGAGGTCAGATGGCAGTCTGGTGATGGTTAGACTGCGTTGGGAAAAAGGCTCAGTGGATGATGAACACGTTGCTAATTTGCCCAGTTGCTTGTGTAGTAGTGTAGTATTGTGTAGGCGGCCCCGTCGTGCCTCACGTCCCTGTTATGCCCCTCCCTCCTTTCCCTATAGTCCGTCACGGAAGTTATGTTAATTCCTTTGATTATTCATACATATATTTAATACCTACTACACTACTAATCCTGGGGTTATCCTTCCGAGGGCGTACTCGAAACGGCCGGTAACGGAAGGTTTTAAAAAAAATGCATAATTCTAATAACTGCATAACTAGGTAGTACACATTCTATAGTAGCCCCCGACGAATATTCCTTTTAATTATTTTATCCCTTTTCAATAATTTTAACACAACGTTGGGTTTTTTAAATTTTTAATTTTTGCTATTTTAATTATAAAAAGTTTGTTTGTTTAATTGGGCATCATATAAAAACAGTTTCATTGAATTTTTGTCTCGATGTACGGTATTTACGCTATCCCAGCGAATCCTTGAGGGTGTGTATATACTCGTAAATAAATTTTATTCTGCTTTTGTTAAAATATTTTATTTCTGAAACATAGATAAAATTGATACAAGTAATTAAAATTCTTAGAGATATAACTTATTTTTTTACATAATAATGAAAGAGTGAAATTGTCTTATCAACTGTACAAATACAACATACTCGTAACAACAAACATGTGCTCGGAGGTACTCAGCACCTTCACGAGTCGTTGTACGTATATTTACGTATAAACAGTCTCCAGCGCTCGCTTCTCATGCCAATATAATAAATTATATAATTTATGTATACAATCTTTATAGTATCAACTATATAAACAATTCGATTATAAGAGAATTGACTTCTTAGGTATAAAATGAAGATTAAATCTTGTATAAAAGTTTACTAGTTTTAATAAAGTAGGAAAATAATGCACATGCATTTTTATTTTGTATCTTGTACACAATTTTCAAGCATAACAATGGATCTACTTACAGATAATTATATTACTTGTGTGTGTTGTGTAAAAACTCCAATTAATTAATATCATTGTTACTTATAATTATATACACTTTCGAAGCAAATAGATAACTACGTATATATCTATAATAATTTTGTGCCATATTATCACTCCTCGTACGTAAAATCTAAATTTGAATAGCAATTACCTAATAATCGGAACAATGAGCCAAATTGACAAATATACTTTATTTAAAACATTTACATAGTAGACAATAAGTATTTTTTTTTATTTTTAATGTTGGAGCGGCATATACATAAACTACCTAAAATGGGCATTCTCTATTTTCAGCCTATAAGTATTTCTAATTCAAATATGTTGGTTATGAGAAAGACAATTAACACGTTCACTGTTCACCCAAAATACCGAAATTATTACTCAAGTCCAATTTAAAAATTTAATTCATATGTAGGTATTGAGATATTGACTTTGTATAACTCTTTAGGTCTATAAAGACTATAAATACAGGAGGTGGAACGCTTTACCATTTTTTTTCAGAGTGACCCACATGAATGTTTCGGACGTAAAAGTCTTGTCCAAATCTCCCACATGTGGGTCAAGGACATTGAACGTGTTAAGTCATAAAACGTTGTGGGTGCAACTTTGCTGTAATAATACCAAATGACTTCGCCACGGCTGTCATAAATATTAATTAGTTACGGTACTTACTTATTTTGTTACTCATTCCAATTTTAAACATCTCCCATGGATTTTTCGAAATATCAATAGAATCAATAAAACTCCTTCAAATCCGTTGTTAAATTACAATAAAGGCATTAAACTTCGCCATATAATAAGTATAAGTAAACCTACAATATGCAGGTTTACAGAACAACGTGCTTCTTACATTCGTAGTCTCCGGACACAAAACTGGGTCAGTTCATTCTTCAAACAGGCACAAAACAAGTCGAGTTCAATACTTCGACGCTATTAAATGGATAATATTTTCACTCTAGTCTCGTCATTCTTTGCACTCTTACACAACGTCAAAGAAATGTACACTAGCAAATTGAAGTCTATATTGACAAATAGATACGATACCGTTGGATGTTTAATTGTAATTCACATTAAAAGGAACAAATAATAAATGTTATATCAAACATTTGTCGCACATCAAATAATAATTTTCGACTCTCATTGGTTCAAAAATTACAAAACATATTTACAAAAGTGTCATTAACAGTGTGAGGAGGAGGAGGGGGCGCGAGTGCGCCTCACGCCGATGCTACGTGAGCAGCTTGAAGAACATGATCCCCAAGGAGATGTTGATAAACAGCACCAGGATCACCAGCTGCTGGCGGGAGAACCAGTCCTGCAGAAGAAAACCACTTCAATTTACTCAAACTAAACATTTAAATCTAGTTTGTAGAGCTCACGTAGCATATGCTACGAATCGTCTACGACAGGGTCTTGCGCCAGGGCAACCACTTGAATCAATTTTTACTCATTTACAGAGAATCAAATAATGTAGCTTATAGAGCTTTTCGTAGTACATGCTACGAATCGTCTACGACTGGACCCTCGTACGGAGGTTATGAATTAGGGGTTTATGCTAGTACAATACCATTTGCGTGCGAGCCAGAGACGCCCGGCAATGGATGTGAGAGGGGCGGAATAAAAAAATAAATAAAAAAAGCACAATACAATTTATAGTAAAGTGGGTGAAGTAAGTTCAAACCTTGACTTGCGGACTGACTAAGTAGAGTAGAGGGTTGGCCCTCAACTTCTCAGTCTCCTCGTGCATGCGGCGCACCTCCTCGCGTCGCGCCGACCCGAGGGCCGAGACCTCTTCGCGGGACATGGCGCTTCCATCCATCGCTCGTGGCATGCCAGCCACGTCTGGAAGGGATTTCTTACGCTGCAGAGGCTGCGGCGTGCTTAGCATCTATGAAATTGAATTGTATAGTTTTGTTATTAATAATACCAGTAGAATGGGAAGAGAAATGGTTAAACAGGGCAACAATGATTATTGGTAATTAGTTTCACATAATTGGACTTTTTTCTTTGAATAATGGAATCGAGAACAGTATAAAGTATAGATTATACGAAGTTGAAAATACCGCACATTACTGCTCTATTTTCTTTTGTATTTATTTTAATTGTTCATTGGGATGTCGCACGAATGATGGCGGTTTGGTATCTGGGAAATATATGTTCTGTTTTGTTTATTACTTTAGTTTCTTTAGTGCAAATGTTTAACATTGGCAATGTAAACAACATGTGTGTTTACTATAAATTTTCCACACTCCTTGTGAAAAACAAAATAATCTAGGCAGGAAATCGTATATCAGATGTGGCATGGCATAATCTTTTAAGTATGCATTATAGACTTGGAGCCTATGACTGTCAGACTTACATTACGGTTTAAAGGCTGGAAATTTCCCAGACCATGTACCCACCAAAGGTAACGGTCAGTAAGTATAAAGTGTCGGTTGTGGTTACTTCCGTAGATATCAGGTAGCAATGATTTATAAAGCATGAGTTTTGGATATTTTCTTAGGCATAACAATTAGCACACAGCACTAAATCCCAGACCCCTGGCACGGTTGGATCCCCTTGCCAGGCCTGGGATATCTCCGGAAGTAACCACAACCGATATTTCATAGTTACTGACCGTTCTTTGTTCTTTGGTGGGGACATGGTCTGAGAAATTTCCAGCCTTTATAAACGTGAGGTAAGTCTGGCAGCTACAGGCTCTCGGTATATTAGGCATTTTTTTTTAATTCTGCAGTCGCTCTAACGTCTGTTGCCGGGCGTCTCTGGTTACAAGCAGAACGTATTTCCAGTGGCATCCGGCGTACTTGACCATCTCTGCGGGGGTTAGATCGGAATGAGAATCCCGCGTCGTTGGCGCAGGGTTTTATCCCGCGTCAGTGAGTGAATCTGGTTGCGTGCTATTGGGCAAAGGCCCCGCAGCACGCAACCCTTCTAGCATATATTAGGCTTAAGTAAAAACGTACCTCTTTTTACCGAAATAACAACCAGATATGTCTGGTATTTGACAAAGCGAGGATAACGAATAAAGCGTCTACATTTCAAGACTATACTAAGTAGAACTGTTCACTGTTCTGGGACCATACTGAAACCTATCAGTATGTGTGTTCCGTGCTAGCGGCTAAATTTTTATCCGATCTCTCGAACTTGGCACTGGTGCTCCTTGATTTCAAATAATTTTGTCATCCTGAGCTTTTTTTATTGGAAAAGAAATGGTGAAAGAGCCTTAATAATGTTTTTAACGTTCGCGAGGACGTTGGACTATATGTTAGGTACCTATTCAACAATTAGATTTATATATCAATGAAGACACACAGAGTTGTAGTTGTAAACTAATGTTTTGGTTTTGGGAATCTGCTCCAGAATTTGGTGTCTGATTCCCACTAAAATTGCCGGCTAGCAAGTTAACCTCTGCAGCAGGATTTAAAACTTCAGAAGCTGCCTTTTAGGGTTAAAAAAACTCAAATTAACAAAAAACACTTAAACCTAGCCTTTACCAACTGGATGTAAGCGTAAGGGTAATTAAAAAATACACCAGGAGATAATAGTCTTTAGAATAATTCACTTTCCAACAAAAACTAATCTATTTCCGATTTCAATTGTATTATTTCCGAGATTGTGTTCAACATATTTCACATTTTATAGATTATTCGAATGATCAGATACCTCGACCGGGGGTACATTAATCCAGCTCTCGGAAGCTCGTCGCGCCAGTATGGCCGGCGAGCACAATAGATCCTCCTCCTCATCTTCATCTCCTTGATACCACATTTCTAATAACTACACAACTCACGATTCACTAATACATTCACTAATCATTTTTCCAACAATATTTAATTTTGAAAACTGACGAATTTTATAAATTCCTTTACGATTTAGAGTATTTTAGTTAATTATAGTTGAGGTTCACGAAAAGCTGTTGCGAGTGACTGTCTCAATTTAGAAATAGATTGGGCTGAGCGCTAGCCGCCGCCCGCCCTCGTCGCCCGCGCCCGCCTACGACCTACGTCTATGTTATTACTAAACATATTGGTATGCCATTCGCAATTGTATCGTCGGACGTCTGTCGGCCGTGCACCATGCATTCATACATACCTAATATCCGCCATACAATCGTTATAAGGTTTTGTATTCTTAATTTTTCTGAGATTACATAATTTAAGATAGATAAAAGATAAGATAATATCTTATACGTAATATAATATGTATAATATATCGTAAACGTCAATTCTGTATACATGTTACATGTACCTACTATGTTTTTAACAGCTTTTTTGTGTAAATTACCTAAATGGCCTTGTCCGTAAATTATATATGAGCATGTCAATTATGATACCTAAGTATTTTGTAATACACTAGTAATATTTTTTTATGTTGTAGCAAACTTGGTCAAATAAATTTTTAACCGTATTTCGAATGATAATTTTAAAGAAAGTATTTAATGATTCGATATTTCTGCAAATAATATAAGTACCTACTTAATTTTGTATGTGTAATTAATTGATGATACATCAGAGACTATGGAATTCCACTTGCTACGGTCCTGGCATACTTCTTTCGCTTCTTCCACTTTCATAACTATCTTCATGCACGCTCTCCGGTTCTGGGTGCTCTTGACCTGGCCTTTGGTCAAAACATCTCCGATTTCGTCGAAGCACGTTCGCCTAGGTCGACCCTTACCTGCCTGTCCATTCACGCCCGCCTTATGTATCTGTTTCGTCAATCTTCTTTCATCCACCCTTTCTACGTGCCCGAACCATCTAAGCATCCCTTTTTCTATCTTACTCACTACATCTTCTGATACACCGCAAAGTTCTCATATCTCGCTGTTCCTCACTTTCTCAACCAATGTCACCCTAGTCATACTTCTCAAACTTCTCATTTCCACTGTATTTGTTTTACTTTCATGCTTCTTCTGCCAAACCCAACATTCACTTCCATACATAAGTGTAGGGACCAGCATTCCTCTATGAACAGCCAGCCTAGCCCTCCGGGAAATCTTCTGACTGTTCATAAAGTTATGCAGAGCCCCATTCACTTGATTTCCTGCCATAACTCTTCTTTCAATGTCGTCGTCACATCTTCCATCCCTTGTAAACTTGGACCCTAAATACACAAACTCTTTCACTTGCTCCACTCTTTCTCCTTCAATAACAATCGCACAGTTCGACATACTTTCGTCTCGTTCAAATACCATTACTTTCGTCTTACTTGCGTTCACTTTCATTTCCTTCCTTTTCAAAGACTCATTCATAATATCAACCATCACCTGCAACTCATCCGCCGTTGACGCAAGTATTACCTGGTCATCAGCATATAAGAGGCACTTGATGGTCAATTCATCCATTCTTAAACCACACACACTCGCTTTCAGATCTTTCAGACAGTTATCCATGTATAGGTTAAACAGCATTGGTGACGCTACACAGCCCTGCCTGACGCCTCGTTCGATACCGAACCAGTCCGTGTAAGTCCCGTTTATGCGGACACAATTAATTGATGATGATGATGTAAAAACAAATTAAATGAATTTGTAAACCCTGTTATTGTAGTCGGTCCGATACTACGAGTAAATATAATAATATCATGGTTTCTGTTGGCGCCAATGGAACGGTACAAGAGTAAATAATATAGAGAACAGCTGTGAAATGTGAGTAGACCCCTCATTCATGGATGGTTAATCCAGCTTAAGTTAATTACTTGTATTTGGAGTGAGCTTACTGCCTCGGTGACGCAGTGGTATGACTATGCGACTGCCGACTATTAGATCCCAAGTTCGATTCCCGGGTTGAATTATCCCGGTAATATTTCTGTGATCCACAATTGTTTTGGTATTTTCTATACATAATATGTATGTATTTAGAATTATATAAGTATGTTTATCAGTCGTCTTAGATTACATAGCACATGCTTATATTAGCTTAATTTGGGCTAGATGACATTGTGTAAGAATGTCCAACAATGTTTATTACTTAACATTACATCAAAAACATTACCGGTACCTCGGCTCTCTTATCCAGGATGATGGGGAAATCGATCGTACAGTGAAGCACAGAATTGACGCAGGTTGGATGAAATGGTGGCAGGTCAAAGCCACTATATGCGACCCCCAATTTCCTCCGAAACTTAAGGGGAAAATTTACAAGACTGTCGTCAGACCTGCCGTCCTGTATGGACTTTCATGTTTGGCCGTAAAAGCGACGGATGAAAGATAATTGCATGCAGCGGAAATGCGAATGTTAAGATGGATGTGTGGTGTGACAAGAATGGATAGGGTAAGGAACGAGTATATTAGAGGAAGTTTGAAAGTTGCACCAGTGAATGAAAAATTGAGAAGCGAGCGGCTGTCATGGTATGGACATGTTATGAGAAGAGAGGAAAGCAATGTCGTTAGAAAGGTGCAAAGTATGACTGTAGAGGCTTTAAGAAGTAGAGGTAGGCCAAAGAAAAGATGGATGGAATGTGTGAAAGAGGATATGACAAGGAGAGGAGTGAATGAAGAGATGACTTCTGACAGAGGTGTGTGGAGGAGAAAGACTTGTTGCGCCGACGACCCCAAATAATTGGGATAAGGGCAGGTAGATGATGATGATTACATCAAAAACATTATTAACTGCAGTAAATTTAACCACCAATAAAGTCTATTAGTTCTCTCAACACGATGGATCAACACCCAATAAATCCCCCTCAGAAACAGTCGAGTCCTGTACCTTAGAGGACCTATATGAGGCCAGGCCAAATGCGATTCGCGTCGCAGAGCACTAGGCCAAGGCGATTTAGTACAAAAAAAGTGTTGTCCATCGACACGGAAAGAAAGAAGAAGAAGTAGTAAATACTTTAATCTTTCCAATGCTCGTTACACCATTTATGACTGTTCTATCTTTTGTGAGGTCTACTTATAGTTAGTGTAGAGTATTGTTTAAAATAAAAAGTTTAGGTTATCTTTTTGTTACAGTACCTATCATATCTTGGTGAATCTAACATGACAACTACTAACAAGGTCAAGCTCATGGTAATACTCGTATTATACAATAGAACGAGGGCCGACGTTTCAGGGAAGTTGCTTGAAGCAATCTAAAAATTTGTCAGATCGCTCTCCCATAATAGCCTAACAAAGCAACGCAGACCTGGCTGAAGGGTAGCGGTTCTTAATTTACAGACTGTAGAATTCAAACACAGAAAGAGAAAGTTAAGAAGGTGTTTGAAGCAATTAAGAGTTACAAGTAAAGTTAAATATCGAAAAAGAAATAAAATTAATAAAGCCAGACCATGTGCGGGGGTGTTAAACTTTGCCCGGTGCTTACAAAACTATTAAAAAAAAATTCAAAGATGTGTTTGATACATGTTGAAATGTTTACATAGTAGGTATTATTTGGTATTAAAAATAAACAGTCCAAAAAGGCAGATCATTTTGGTGATTCTTTCTACCTGCCAAGTGATCAAGAAAATTACGCGGTCGTAGGAGTATAGCGTGTTTAGTTTTCTCGTCGTCGTTGATATAGACTAGTCAATTAAAACAGAAAAATAGGGGTGAGTTTACAATAATTCGCACCCAGCTGACTTCACCTATGATAAATGATGTACAAGAGAACCACTGTATCCATGAGTGAAACCAGGGGCGCCGCCTTTTAGAAGCCCTCATCGGTGCTCATGCTAATTTTTTTTGCGCAGTTGTCGCAAATCATAACAACTACCTAGGCTCTATTCGGAATATGATGTGTCGGTCAGCTATTATCAGCCCACCTCTGCCTAACTAGCCGAGCGTGTGTTTGCACATGTAAACATAATTAATCAGTGACGCCTGCCTGTTTTGAGGAAGGAAGAAGAACCTTGAGTTTTCGTTTTTGCGCATCGGAAAACGAACATTTTGATAACGGATACGGTATCAGTAACAGGCATATGTTGCCCGCATCGTTTATAAATAATAATAAATAATTAATATCACATATTTGTATACATACATATACATCACATATTTATCCTGGTCCCAAACCACTGCGGCGCGCTCTAAACCACTGCACTAGGACGGCGAGATCGCCACCCGCCCGCCGTCCTTACAGAAGCAGGCTAGAAGGGTTGCGTGCTGCGGGCACGCAACCAGATTCACTCACCGACGCGGGATAAAACCCAACCCCAACGACGCGGGATTTTCATTCCGACCAAACCCCCGAAGAGGCCACACGGGTGGCCAAAGTCCGCCGGGCGCCACTGGAAATACTTCTGGGGTCACCAGAGACGCCCGCAGCAATGGACATGGGAGAGGCCGCGAACCCGCGGAATTAAAAAACAAAAGAAACGTCCATCCCTAAAAGGCTATTACTGATCTGTTTCTTTATGTCTGTTCTTAGGGATGCTCAATGCTCGGCACCTACTGTTTATTTCTCATGGGTGCTTCAGCCCCCGACCACCCATTTTCAGTTGGGTGCCAATTACTATACCTAACCATGGATGTTAAAATTGACAAAGATATATGAGGTATGCGTGTAAAATGATATGAAGGTTTTTAAAGCCTCACTTATGCATGGGAATGAATAAAACTTAAATATCGTAATAAGGTTCGAAGATACTGCTAACAAGAGGTCCAAGTTAGGTACATAGGTACATGTACATATTAAGAAAGAAATTATAAATAGATCACAAAAACTGATGTCATCGGCGGGACTCGAACCCACGGCCTTTGCCTAACAGAGGGACTGCTCTGACCAACTGAGCTACGATGACCACTAGGGTAGCCAAAGGTTAGAATTTGTAAATAACACTACCTTTTTAGGAATAACAATAGATTCTAAATTACAATGGGGTGGCCATATTACCATTTTAGCTAACAAGCTTAGCTCTGCTGCATATGCTGTGAGACGGATTAGACAGTTGACAGATGTAGCTACTGCTAGGCTAGTTTACTTTGGTTACTTCCATAGCTTGATGTCTTATGGAATACTACTTTGGGGAAATGCAGCAGATATAGAAACAATTTTTATATTACAAAAGAGGGCAGACTTTATAAAGACCAGTTTATGTCAAAAAGCATATTATAAGACAGTTGATTACCTTAATGATAAAAGTGTCTGGCTTGAGCATGGTGCAGCCGCCTCCTAAAATGCTTGTAGCATATTTTGTACTTAGGTGACAAACAAATTTTTTTTTGCATTATACACGCTTTTTGATTCTGACACGAGACCAATGTACATTCGTCCACATTTAGTCTTAAGAAAATGTGTAAATGAGTAAATTATTGAAAAAGAGTGACCGAGAGTTTTATTGCCAGGTTCTTTCTCTCGGTTCTACTTATTGCTTTGCGAATCTGGCATTATATGTAAATATAGAAGCAATGACATTTTTTATTTTATGTACTTACTGACGTTTGTAAGAGCCATTTAGTGACCTATACAAATAAATAAATCATTTCATTTCATTTCATTTCACTACCGACGACATCGAATTTTTGCTTCATATCATATTAATTATTTCTACATCGCGCTATTAATGTTAGCAATTTTTAGTTATATTTATAAAGTTATATATATAAAAGTTAAGGTTAAGCAAACTCATTGCTTTGAAATACAAAAATACATGTACATACTAATAATACATTCATACGTAAACATACATATAATCACGCTTATGTCCCCGAGGATGTAAGCAGAGTAACCTTATGCACCCATATTTTACTAGTAGTTTTGTTGGTTTCACGTAATGGGAGGTGGTGGAATTTAGCTAAACCGTCTGAAAGCTTTCGCATCCAACCTAAATATACACTGGTATACTGATTGAAAAAGCCCAAAGACGTAACTAATTTAATAATAGTAGCAAACTTACCTTGCGACCACCTCCTCCGCCACCTCCTCCCTTGGGAACCGGTGGTGGAGGTGCTGGAGCTTGAGCCACATATAAACTCTCAGTACGTTTAGGTTGATAGGGTGACGGGGATATTTCCTGGCCCAAAGTTCTCTTTCTCAATAGTGAGTCTTCAAATGGTTGTATTGACCGTTCACGCGAACCTGCGCGTGACACAGAGCCACAGCCAGATGCAAGATGACCGTTTCCCGCTGGAGTAGCCGCTCGTGACGGTGGCCATGGTTGACTGGCCAAAGGAGGCTGGGGAGCGACAGACCCCGCTCTCGAACCTCCACTCGGAACGGCTTCAACTGAAGGTTGCCGCGATCGTCTTCCATATCGATCAACACTCGAATCTCGACTAGGGGGCCTTTTGTAGTGGTCAAAATAGTCAATAGACGGGCGTGCTCCCGGTGGTCGAGGCTCTCGGCCACCAATTAAAATATCTTGTTCAGTGGACGCGGTGGGTCGATATGATGGATGGACTTGATTTTGATCATGTGCCGTTTGGCGATATGTTTGGTCAACCGGATGACCATAAACTTGTTGATCATGAGCCTGCCTGTGCACCTGTTGGGGATCATTAACCTGGCGGTAGGACTGCTGGTTATTTCCTAACCGATCTAGTGGTCCTTCAGAGTGTACAGTTCCGGTACGAACATCGATTTTTCTATTTGCACTATATCCACTATCTGGATAAGGATTTCCGTGAGCATCGTACATAGGCTGACCAAGTACACTTTGACGCCGTGGAGGTGCTTGTGGAGTATTCCAGTCCTGCTGGGTGGTTCTTTGGTTTAATTGTGGTCTAGTTGCTGAAGATAATCTTCTATCCTGGTTAGAATATTGTTGTCCCGTTTGGTCCATATGCTGTTGATATGGCAAAGCATCTTGCCGGGTAAGTCTAGAAACCGGTTGTTGAGAACTTCCTTGCGATATAGATCCGTAAGGATTTTGCTGTTCATTAGGTGGGAAGGGTTTTTGGTTATCAGGGGATAGCTGTGGTGACGTACTAGCTGATGTCCAATTTTCTTGATAATATGGGTCATGAGGTTGCCCGGGAACTCTATTATCTGCATTGTAGTTAGAATTATTTAGTAGTCTTGGATCCGGTGGTGCGGCTTTAGGGTATTGTGTCGATGGTCTTCTGGAAGAAACTGCATTGGAAGCTTTATTAGTTTGTGGAATCTGCGAATGCATCGGAGGGATATGATTTGGAATGCTCTTTCCATCCAAGACCTTGTCAGATTCTTGTGAAACCGGCGCCGCAACTGGTGCATCGTATGGTTTTTGTCTATATCTTTCTCTTAATCCTATTTTGTCGAAACCTGGATGCTTAAAATCTGGGGCAAACTGTTTCGCTGTAGCTTGCGCTATATCACAGTCTTCTTTTGCTTGGTCTGCCGATTCATCGGCTTGATCAGCTTTACTTCTCGCGGTACTGGTTCTGTAACAAACAACATTTATGTACAATATTGTAATTTAGGTCTGTGTAAAAGTACTTTCTATTAGTTGCTATAAGTAGTTTAGGAACCCTACCGACTATCACGTGCTCGCTGACGACCTGGCTGTCGCTAACCAGGTACTTTTGATCTATGTAATGATGACGACATTATACCTGTGCATATAAACTCTCCTGTTTAATCACTATTGCTGAAAACTCCTTCCCCTACCCTCTCTTCAGAATGCATTATTACTAATGAAGGACAACCTTAACATCCTTGGCATAGACGTTCGTCGAAAGCTCAATAATAAAAACTACATCGAAAGATGTATAGGGCTTAGCTTCGCGGAAACTAGGAATACTGAATAAGGTAAAGCGATTCTTTACACCGCACCAGAGGTGTCTGCTGTACAAGACGCAGATTAGACCCTGCGTCGAATACCGCTAGCTCAGCGCCGAACAATAGCTTCTTTGGCCGCATTCTATCGTATTTACCACGGCGAAAGTTCTGAAGAGCTCTTCAATCTGATCCCACCCTCTTCCTTCCGATCCCGAACAACGCGTGCCGGGCAGAGGTGCCACTCCCGCACAGTGGATAGCATGTTCGCGAGAACCGAACGTTTTAAACGTTCGTTTCTCTGCCGAACGATAGTGGCCTGGAACGCCCTGCCTGTGCACGTGTTTCCTCCCACATATAATCCTGGGTTCTTTAAGCGGAGCGTGAAGAGGCACATCAGTAGGACGTCAATTTGAGGGCCTCTCTCTATAGTATTATGTGCTGTGAGAGTGGCTCACAATCGCTAGACGTCGTCACGACTTACCACCAGGCGGGCGGCGTCAATTTGGTGATACCCAATATATTAAAAAAAAAAAAACTTTATTAAAACCCGTTGAGTAGAGATCAGCGAACAAATCACGTAAGCAACGACATTTTACACTTTTTTTATGCAGGCCTGTGGTTCCGCTCCAGCGCCTCCTTGAGCCATTGAAACAATGACGCAAGGGCTCTCACTTCCAGGTCCCATGGAGTGGTCCCGTCTAAGAGACCTGCAGTCTCTACGGAGATCGTGCTGTACCCCCTTAATATTTTGACGGCTAAGGTCTTCAACTGTCTATTTAAAATAGACACGTTGTTGGCCGTCAATCTGCCCGCCCATACGGGAACCCCGTATAGGGCCATACTTCACACGATCCCCAGGTACAGGCTCTCGACATTTTACATTATGTAAAGCCTACCTACAACAGATACAAAGCAAAACGAATCCAAATTCCTAGTGGCATAGAAGCTCTAAAGTAAGTACCCTATAAAGAAGACGCCGCGGAACTTTTTAAAACTATTTAAGTTTTTAGAACTGAGCATCATTCAATCAAAATATTCTGAAATCTTTTATAATACTTTAATAGAGAGATACTTAATTTTGTGAGCGTTAGTACCTACGTCACAGAATAGGCAATAGTATGTACGTACTTTCATGCTACGTGTGGCGCAACTTGAAATTCTTTGTGTGTTAACCAGAGGCGCCCGGCAATGGACGTAGGAGCGGCAGCGAACTCAGGCCGCGGAATTAAAGAAAAAAGTACCTACGTGTCCTACTGTCTAGCTCAAATATGCCTAATGTTTTAAACTTATGTTTTTGTATTTTAGAGCAATGTGTTTGCTTCCACTATTTCGCACATAAAAGGTCACAGGTTCGAGTCCTGCTGATGACATTCGATTATTAGGAAGTACGTCCAGAGACTGACGGACTTGGTCCTCGAATCATCTAATGTATATAAGATAACTTTCTTGCATCATCGTTCATTCAGTTAAATATGTCAGGTGTAACGTACAAACCTTGAAACAGCAATATCAGCCTTTTGCAATGCTATTTTGGACGCACGTTGCGCAGCAGTCACTGCTGAATCAACGCGTTCCCGGAATTTAGCTGATCGCATGAGGAACATGTGTTTTCGTTTCTGGCTTGTGATGAGCACATTATTTTTATATTTTCCTTCTTCTTTAGTACCATCTCGGAACGTGGTAACTCCGTAACCATATTTTTTGTTTGCTGCCCATTCTCCTTCGTATCGAAGTCCATCACTACGCTCGCTAATACCATATCCAGTTCTTTTGTCATTCTTCCATTCACCCAGGTATGTTTCTGTGACGCTCGCATCCAGGTGCTCATCCTGTTAATGAAATCATAAAGAATTTAATACGTGAGGTAAGTTCTACAATATTCCCTATTCTGTGGTACAGTGGTACTAGGTGCATACATTTTATACATGTATTTAATCTATTTCATGCTTCTATCATCTAAGTTCATAGTCTACCTACATAATAACATAAAAACAAGTAAGTAGTGCAATTCTACTTCTTCTCGGGTCGACGGACAACACTTTTCTCTTTTTATCATATAATTTTGGCCCAGTGTTCAGCGACGCGAATCGCGTTTGGCCTGGCTTCGTATAGGCCTCGTATAGTAAGTAGTGCAATTATCACCATTTGATAAACAAAACCAAAACGTTTATTAAACCCATTCGAGTTTCCTTACAATGAATGTTACCTTATATAAGTTTTTATCTATGGTTAGTATGAAAATAACAATGAACTCTACCACAGAATGCTACCACTGAGACTGTTATTATGAAATATTGAGACTGTTTTTGTTTATGCTATTCATTACTTGGTTAGTTTTAGAATTAGTATAGAACTGAGTGATGACAATATATTATTTTGGTTGACGTGATTAGTTATAAAGTTATAAGATTTGAATAATTTTCGTAAATTCACGCTTTTTTGCTGTTGCTATCGGGCTTTACAGCACCCACTAGGAAAACTCGCCACGGAGGCTTGGGATTGGGGCTGGAGGGCAATACGTTTTGGCATTAGCATGCGAACTACAAAGTCGATGATATGTTAGTGACATAAACCAAATAAGTAAGTCCCACCTCGACAACGAAACTTGCGTTTGAGTTTGTGTACAAAGAAGCATGGGTCATAGCGGAGTGGGTGCTGTCTACCGAAGAGACCCACGAAGCGCCCGAACCCCCCGAGCCCCCGGAGTGGACCGACCCAGTGCCGGCCCCGTCCAGCTCGCCAACGCTGCGCTGTTTGCGCCATTTCTGAAAACACGTAGACCTCGTCTTAGTAAGTGAAGCTGATTTATTTTGTTATTTTTAAGTTAATAATTGATGAAGGCAATTCATGTCGTACGCAGGTTAACGATTAAAGAAAATGAAAACTATGAATTTTGGTTTTGTTTGTCTTGGTTACATTAGGAATTGCATTAATAACTTAATCTTAAACATTTAACGCACTTCATTTTACAATCCGTATTCAATCTCCGTAAGAAAACATACGATACTAAGGCCACCAAAAGCATAGATATACCTTATCTATATAGGTAGGTAATATAATAATATCATATTTCTAAATTTGCTCAAAACAACGGCTGATCGTACGTTCAGCCGATGCATGTCGTGAAAAGATAAGAAAAAATTAAATATACTTAGGTACCAACCACAAACAAACAGCTACCTACTTTCGCCTTACAATATTGTAAGGCGTATAGTATGGGTTTTATAAAACATCCGAAATGAGAAAAGTTAAAGTAAGCAGAAGAATAATGTGTCTTTCCAAAGTGGACATTGTGCAATCAGACAAGAAAATTAATAGCTTAATGCTATTAATTTATATATATATTTCTACCTAATCATGACTTCTGCATGTAACTTACATGAAGTAGTCCTGTTTTAGTTTTTCCGACAAGTGAGCTTCGTCTTCCCGATGGCTGGTCTGATCGAATAGTGAGGACGAAGCCACCGCGTGCGTCATCCATGCGCGAGGTCCTATGTTCCGAGGGGTCAGAGGCTCCAGCCTCGTTGAGAGAGGAGAGAGAGCCTCGGTGGCCCCGGGCTCCACCTCGGTAGTGTGACGCAAGCCCGAACGGTGCCGAAGTACGCACACCGTAGCCGTGCCGCAGTCCCCGCATCCATTGTCCTTGGTACGTTCCTGAAATTAAATGATATCGGTGTTTTAATTTTACAAAGTAGTTAGACTATTAAAGTAACGAGAATTGATTGAATATGGGTGTTTTATTATAAATTTGGTTAGGTAAACTACTTATGTATATTTTATACATTCAAACTGCTCGGGGCTAAGGGGCCCCACCAAAATCTTAAGGGCCCAAATAATCCTCACCTGTACGCGGTGCACCTACTAACAAACGGACAAGACTCTGGCAATTATACGCAGTCCTCGAAAACGACAATAGGCTTGCCACCTATATTTACTTGAGGTTAATAAAGTGACTGGCGAAACATGGGCTTAATAAGCGCCTCTGTCTACCCCTTAGGGGATACAGACGTGATTTGTGTCCGCCTGCAAACTACATACACTTTTAACATTATCGGCGTATAGTGAAATCGGATTCCCTTACCAATACAGTTTCATCCTCTGTTAAATTTAAATAGGTAATTCCCATAAAGTCCTGTAGCTGAACTAAAATTGCCTGTTAGAATTTTTTACGATAGTAGTGTGGTGTGGTGGATTAAACCTACTAAACTTTAAAATATTATGCCCATCAGCATACATCAGCAGTTGATGCTGATAAATCGAATGTCTAAAACTCTCTACTATTTGAGAGCCATGTATGAAAGTTCGGTCACTTTCACCTGGCTACTTTTTACGTAAAATTTACGGAGCTTGTACCTACTTACCAACGGTCATTAATCACCTAGTTAATGACTTGCATAAGTGTTAGATGTCTAATTTGATTTATGTAGCATACATATTGATTATTATTTAAAGTTGGTAATATTTAAAACCATAAATACCTATTCTTAAAAGCTTTTCGCGTGACGACGGTACGGAAGTGCTCTGACAGTATGTAGAGCTAAGGAATCCTAACTCCTGAATGGAGGAAACATATATTCCGGTCCATCACTAATAAATACATGTACTAGGTACCTACTGCTGAAAATAATTGCTTTGCAACGTAACAGTGTGATGGATAATTTTTGTACCGTAGTGATCGACATGATTGTGTCGAGCTGGCGTGGCAGGCGTGCCCGAGCTAAAATTAAATAATGAGGGCCGAATGCGTCGTGCTTTGCCGGCGGCAACACGGCTTCACCGGTCACCGGTATACAACGAGAGATGCCGAATGTTCGATCATTCATCAAGAACCAATAAAAAGCAAAGTGATTCGTATTCATCAGCAACGTTCAATTAATATAATTCGGGTATTTAAGCCGCCTAGCTTCAAACGTATCCGAAATTAATTGGACACAAACCTATAGAGAGCAAAAAATAGAGATAAATATAAAGTTTTGGTTAACACTATAGTTTTGCACTGCGGCCGGAGTGCGTTCGACTCCCGAATATTAATTAGTCTGCTACAAGAAGGAAATGCAAGTAAGTGTTATTGACAGCTCTGATGGAATTGTAGAATTAGGTCCTTTCCACTGTTGGTGAACGTGGACTACCATGAATATCAGTGGCCACACATAACACAGCTTAAGTACCTAGTTCTGAACTTTTCCGTCCAGACACAAATAAAAGATCACTTGTTCAGGTCCCAGGTTTACAATTTACGAACATCGATATCTAACTTATTATATTTTAGAAAAAAAACGGACTTAAATTACTTAATTGATAATATTTAAAGAATACCTAAGTGAAATTAATGATAGATACCTAGCTAAATCTAAAGGGTTATAGAGCTGATTGTCTCTTACCGCTTTACCTGTATGATATCTTACTAATATTAAAAAGTATCCAAACAATTAGGTAGATAGATAGACTACCTGTGTCCTAGAATTTAATTCAATTGTATTAGATCACGATTATTGACTTACGTCAATGTAGTGGCGGTCGTGTTAAATATTCTGTAGTAGTAATATAATGATTATTGTGTTAGACTAGAATCATTGTTTGACTATATCTACAAAAGTTATAATACCTACATTATTCACTATGATTACGTCACGAAGTGACTTCTCAATCCTAATGGCAAACTTGGAAAGAGTCCAGAAAGCTACTGAAGTTACAATGGTGGCCCTAACCTTGACTACCTGTCGCTGGAGACGTTTTTTAATGAAAGTTATTTATTTCTTTTATTATGAAAGTAAAAGCTTACCATGAAATTGTAAGCCAAATTGTTTAAAAGAACAAACACTGAATTATTGTCGTTTTATGAATGACAAATCTTAATCGAAACTGTTATAAGTGTTATGACTCAGAACACAAATTCCGACTGCGCCGTTGTTATAACACATGACGTTGTTTCTTGGTATCTGCTTATAACATATTTTCTAACTATTTACAAACTTCGAAAAACAGCGTTCTGTTATAGAGATAAGAACAGCTAATACTTTCTAGACTAGATTCAGGTGTAAGATGAAGCTAGTCATCATTCTGTTATAGAGATAAGAACAGCTAATACTTTCTAGACTACATTCAGGTGTTAGATGAAGCTAGTCATCATTCTGTTATAGAGATAAGAACAGCTAATACTTTCTAGACTAGATTCAGGTGTTAGATGAAGCTAGTCACCATTCTGTTATAGAGATAAGAACAGCTAATACTTTCTAGACTAGATTCAGGTGTTAGATGAAGCTAGTCATCATTCTGTTATAGAGATAAGAACAGCTAATACTTTCTAGACTAGATTCAGGTGTTAGATGAAGCTAGTCTTCATTATGTTATAGAGATAAGAACAGGTAATACTTTCTAGACTAGATTCAGGTGTTAGATGAAGCTAGTCATCATTCTGTACCGTCCCTCTAAAACATTTTCATGTGAAATGTTGCTAAGACGAGACCATATTATTCCTCACAATTTTAAAGAGTTATTAAAGAAAGATTTTGAGATCTCCGGCCTTTAATTATTTCCAGGTAAGGAATCGTCGAGAAATTTTCAGCGTTCATTTATAATGGTTACGAACCAATACATACCATTTTTACAATTTTTGCAGCTTTACCATAATACAATCTTTTAGCCCACCTTTATTTCTGTTCCGTGTTTCGCTTTTTATAGGTATTAATTTATTGTTGTAATGTAGACTTGGTTTATATAATACCAATTTACTTAACTAGGAACTTTTGTATTTGTAATTAAAATTATACTGATTTATTTTTGATACTGTATTGTCACACTTTCTTTATTACTATCTCTCAATAAACACCAACTTTTACCAAGCTTGCCTTCGTTCACTTCAACATTATGTATAAGTGGTTTCAATATTTGTTTAAAGGTTTCATATCAATACTACAAACCTATAATATTATTCTTGTAGTTCATTTACTCAAGATTTACAAACGTTTGCACATGTGTTACGTTTGGAAAGACGCAAAGGGTATTATAGTGTTAAGTGATACATATTGAGAAAGATAGGACGTCATTATATCTAAAACATGAGTTAAATAGCAACAATTTCCTTTGTTTTCCGATCCTCAGTGCCATGAATAAAATACACGATAGTGTCCTTGGCCGCAAAAACGACATTCCGATGTTTTAATGTTCAGAAAAAAAACGGACAGTGCTGACTATTAATTTTTGAGTAGGCACGCATGTGGTTTACCTATAGCACGCCCACGACTTCATTCCTACGGATTTCTTGTACCTACGCTTATGTTTTAAAAGGATGTCGTAACCAATATTTCAGGTCTCAAAGTTAAAATTACCCATGAATGAGATAGCGGTAAAAAAGTAGTTCCAAAGAAAATTTATATCACGTAATAAAGTGTTTGTGGTTGGGTAAGGTCAAAGCTGTCATGTTACTGGCACTGGTGCCGCTTCGTCAGAACATCTAAAGAGAAGATAGAATCATCGTCATCATCATCTCAGCCCATGGGCATAGGCCTCCCCCAAAGAGGGGCGGGGAATTCAGCCTCCATGACGGGTTTTGTCAGGTTTTTCTTCTCTAAACATACTTCGATAAACTTACTTGTCTTTATATTTATTTATTTATATTTGATTCGAATAAAGACTTCTTCCTACACTGACAATATTGATGCATCATGATTGTCATCGTGTCATAAATGTAATTAGGAGTGTAATTATAATGTAGACGATTCCGTGAAACGTACACTTCATTCATGCTTTTGACCTAATCTAATAGTAGACAAACATTAGGCATGGCATGTTTCTTTAGGGCTTTCTAGCTGTTCACTCTCTACTAAATAGGTCAGGCGTGGTGGCGGGCGGGGAGAGAATCGACTCGTTGTTGAACAACAGTTGTGTAGTTGTTTTAACATTGTGCAAGTATGGGAGCAGCTAGTACTCTGTTAAGTCGGATTGTAAATGTTTATTTTTGTACTGAAATTATAAAGTCTTGTGATGAAGAATATTTATTTCGTAACACACGGATTTAATTAACTAAAACGGCCATTTAACAGATATTTTCGTCAGAATTTTAATTTGCTTAATTAATTATGACCCAACCCAACATATCAGAAAAGCGCTACTACCGCCTTTCAGAAAAGTCTTAAAGCGCTGCAGAACTTTTTGGAAGGACGTCGAGGAGACCTTTGCATAGTGGGATAGTACAGGGTCTTTAAAAGTATGAATGAAATGTTACTGACCACCATCGGCGTATGTTTCCGAGCCATATCCGTCTTGAAGTCCGCTGGCCCACGTACCCTCGTATTTGGCGTTACTAATCGTGCTCTGCCGTACACCGTAGCGGCCCTTGAAGCCTTGCGTCCACTCGCCGCGGTATAGCCAGCGGTCTCGCGTTTCCACGCCCAGTCCATGTCGCTTACCATTTTGCCATTGACCCTCGAACGAGCTTCCACTGTAAAGTAAACAAAGAAGTTGTGTGAATAATGCTCTCAGTCACGCAACATCGTTACGAGTAACATAGAAGCTTGTCTACCTGTTGGCGCATTTATTGATAATAACTTTACTGTAGATGCAGTGTTATGCCTAATAATGTGGCCTAATGTGTAAGCGTTTGCACGTTTCTTGGTAACAATACAAGATAATTTATAGTTAATAAAATACAGTGTTTTAGATCTAGGCTACAAGTTTCACAATCTAAATTGTTTAGGGAAGTGACTCATACCTAAATATGCATGCAAAGACCAATAATTGGCATTCACTTATTCAATTCACTATTTTATTTTGGACTAGGTGATGTCCATAATTGCAGCCGCGTGGAATAGCATAGAGACGATAAAGGTTTTCCTGCCATCCAATTATGATGAAACAAAATTGAATTTGTACCTAGCTAAAAGTTTTGTTTCACCAAAAATTAATAATTTTGTTAAATAGCGTGAATATACAGCGACAAAAATCACTTAAAAAAAACTAGGAACATAGGTACTTTATTTGTTATGAATTGCCAGCCAGGTCCAGCCTTAGTCTCCTAAAACTCGACAATGGCTGTACTGATTTGGCAAATTTTGGTTCTAAAATGATTGTTGAATTTTCTTGAAGCGGTACGAAGTTCGCCTGGATAGCTATCTATATTTAAAAATCAAAGTCGATCATGGACCGATCGCTAATTCTTTTTTTGTTGAGTTCGTTATAATCAAGAGAAGGATCTTATGAAAAAATAACGTTACGGGTAGTTGGAGCCCAAAAAAAATCCGACTGGTCTAGCGACATAACTTTGATATCAACAATGGGTCAAAGAGATTGTCGCTTCACGCAAAATATCGAAATTCAGCCGCATCGCAGTCAGACTGGGACGCCGACCCCAACTAGGTTGGGAGAAGGCTCAGTGGATGATGATACTCGTAACTAGATAGAAGAAGTGGCTTATTTACTTAACAAAGTGGCATCACTTTACTATTAGTAGGTATATATTCGGGATACTTAGTATGTAACGTTTGTTTGAGTCTCGGACTCAAACAAACGTTACATGGTAAATTCCGAATATACTAATTTACTATTACACAACCATGAACAACCATGAACCGTGAACAACCATGATAGTTTAAACAAAGTGCCATCACGTAGCCAGCCCGTCTAATGTAAATTGTCCCTATTTATCTATTGTTGTTTATGCAATGTTCACCTGCGGGGTCATTCATAACCGTCCGAAACTGCCGTTGTCGATACCGAGCGGAAAGTTGTCTCTTCGGATGCACAAACGCTATTCAGAGGGCCTAAATTCGATATTTTTTGACAGATTACTCGGCAGGGAAGACTGGTAAGTGAAAGCTTCCGAGCCCGTCAAGGTTAGGGCTACAGTTTACCCTACATTGGGTATATTTTGACGGATTACTATGTGGTTGTCTTAACAGTTCAACGATATGATCGATCACGAATGCGAGCGTGCAGACATCTAATATACGAAAGGTGCTATTTTACCCATCTTTGCTACCTGATATCTCCGGAAGTAACCACAACCGACACTTCATACTTATTAACCGTTCTCACCTGTATTGGGAACATGCTCTGAGAAATTTCCAGCCTTTATAACGTGAGGTAAGTCTGTCAGTCATGTGCTCCAAGTCTATAAGTAATTTAAGTAAAAACAAAGTAAGTATTATTAAAGATGGGAAGGCCTTTGGTGTGGGACGCTACATGCGTTGACACCTTAGCACCTTCACACCTTCCAAGCACATCCAGATGTGCCGGCGCTGCTGCTGCATCGGCTGAAGACCTCAAACGACGTAAATATGCTAACCTAGCAGGTGATTACATATTTGAGCCGTTTGGGGTTGAGACACTGGGGTCATGGGGTCCGAGTGCTCACCGCCTTTATAGAGACATTGCTAAACGCCTAACCGATGCTTCTCAGGACCAGAAGGCTGGCTATTTTCTGGCCCAAAGAATAAGTATCGCCATCCAACGTGGCAACATAGTTAGCATTCTGGGAACCTTCCCAGTCGGCAATGACGCGGAGGATTTTTGAAACGATATTTTGTAATGTACATATTTTTAGTATATAATTATGAATATTTTGTGCATTTTAATTCTTATTGTAAATAAATAACTTCTTTATTAAAGTTAAATCAAATAAAAAAATCTATAATTCTAAATGTGAGTTTTGAACCGCAAAATATAGTATTTGAAAGCGTTCCAAAACATTTTGTCAGATACAGACATCTATTCGAAAATTATGAGAATTAACATGATAGTTATTTAAATACGCCTTACACATAAATTGTAAGACATAATGTATGATAGATAAAGAATATTTAGTATACGGAATATACGAGTATAACACGTTCTATTGTATAACAAAAACACCACTATTCTCTTTGTGGTCATTTTTTGTAAGTAAGATAGGATTATCTATGTCACGTAAAGTTAACATAAGTATGTATTACTGGTATAACGTACCCGGTTTTGTATACCTACGTGCTTAAATAAATTAATATAATGAAATGATAGTGTGTTACGTAATCCAGGGCACTATGACATGCAATAACCTACCTTAATATATACTTATGAACTGTGGCTGTTTTTCTATTAATTTGTACGGTCAGTGTCATGCATTTTTTTTACATTGTAAAATATTTAGTTTTTTATGTCAAAAATAATTACATTAGCGTAAAATTCAGAATTAGGCCCTACATTCACAGTTAACATGTTTTGTAATATCTTACAGCTCATTGAGGTGTGTTTATTTCATACCTACAAATTGTGTGAATGACTTTCCTGAATTGATCAGAATTTTTATTATATTTGATTTTATTATATTATATATTTTTACGCAAATAAAAACCAGCCAAGTCCTTGTTGGGTCACGCATAGAATAGGGTTCCGTAGTCACGTATACAGTATACTCTATAACTCCTGAACTAACATAGCTATCTAATCCGCTATAGTTTTCTTTAAAGTTCAATACATGGACTACCATCATGATATTTTTTTAGGTTCTTTACGTTAGCCGTTTAAATTTTCGAGGGGGGGGGCGCTCTGTTTTCGCAAAAAAATTCTCTTCAAAGCTAAATATCTCTCAAACAGATGCTTAAATCAAAAAACATTTTAGCAACCTCTTCCTTTTTAGGGTTCCGAGACTTTTACTACGGAACCCTAAAAACGGGCTATTTATACCGTTAATTTTCGGCCATACATTGGGGGGATTCATTTACTAATTAATATGTAAAGTACCTATGTTGTGGAAACTATTTTCTGTACACAGCCACTTGCTAGCTAGAGGATTTGAGGAGGTAGGACAAACGGGCACAATAGAGAAAGGGGACAAAAGTCAACTGGATCTAGGTCACCAGTATTCTCGCATACCGTACAATACAAAACACAGAATAAGATATTTGACGTCGGTCTCAAGAGGGAGCGTGGAGACTACCCGACCTGGTCAAGCCAACCAATAGGCACGTGCTCAGAAAAGCCTCAAAAAAATGACTCAAACATACAAGTAAACTTTCGTAAAGGTATTATTACTCTTGAACATCGTCTTATAGGATGCTTAAACGTTCCAAATAGATAAAACTAATAGTGAGATGTGTTCGATATCCACCAATTATATTCATTCGGCCACATAACACATCTCAGGTGGTAAAGCACCCTAACGGCGTAAAAGCAGAAAAGCAGAGCTGGGCCCCTGAAATGGTGACATAATGCAGCTAGCAAAGCCAGAAGTAATATCTGCACCGTTAGATCCTTGTTTGGAAAGAACACGTAATCCACAGTTGTCAAGCCTATAAAACTATAAATAGACTAATCTTGTCCCGGTGAAAGATAAAGTCATCCACTTGCCAGAGCTATTTTTTATGTAATTCTATATTGAGCTCAAGTGGTTCATAAAATCAATGAATTAACATATTTCCTAGCTGGTGCAATCAGTTCAACAATATTTAAAACACCACGAACACGTGTCAGCAGCTCCGAAATTCCTTTCAGTTTTTATTAGGTTGCGGTAAGATAATGGACTGGTCTGTTATGCATTGAGTACAGGCGGAACAACTCGGGCCTAACCACTATTTATAACGCTTGATACACATACGCTAGGCGGTAACGTACGCAGCTGAGTATTACAAGTAAAACCGACTGACTTTATTGTAAAGAGCACCGACCTTGAACACGCAAATGAGGGTTCGTCACTAAACCAACATAAATATTACTGCCAAATGGTTCGTTAATGTAAAGCAGCAAACTATGGTAAATAGTCATGGCAAGACCATTACGTAGGTGGGTCAAAGTATGAGGTGACCACCTCAGTCGGAATTATACCTTTAGTTTTAATTGTTTCCCATGAAATTGCTTTTTTTTTGTAAACTGGTTCTTTAAAGGTGTAATATTTAGGTATTCAGATCCTAGATGTGTTGTGAACTTCAATGAAGTTCTATTTTATATTTTTTCTTTATGTTAACCAAACAAACGTTGTAGCGTTAATAAGATAAATCACTTATCTTATAATGTATATCACTTAGCTTATTTGAAACGTAGCGCAAAGTGGTTATAGGTTTTACGTAACAACTTTAGGAATCAAAATTCATATTTTCTACGTAAAAACATAGATAATATAATATAATTCTTATAAAATGTACCATTTAAGTCGAAATACAAAACCCTTGTTAAAATTTACCCGACACACGTGAGGTAATTACGAACTAACAATTATCATCTTTAATCTCATTTGTAGTCTGCTGCTGATAATGGTCCAGAGTACCTAACTACGAATTTACATTATAATACATTCTTAACCAGTTTTCAAAAACCAGATCACATTTTTGAAGTTTACTCCTTAAGAATCGATTTTCATATATAAGGCGCCCAGGTATGAGAAAAATCCGAGGGGTAAAACCTACTAACAAGTAACGAAAACGTGTCACGTTTTTGGTGCGCACCTTTAGTGCGCAACTTTCTAATTTGGATGTGAGTGTATTAAGATTATTATTATTATTCCTTTATTTAACTTAATTACATATTTAATACATTTTTAAATAAATCTATAAAAAATACAAATATATTTAAAAATATAAAAAATAGTGACCCACCGGCATCGGGTACAAGGACCAAGCTACCGGTGGTTAGGGATCCAGAGAGAGGAATTTCCTCACGATGCGTGCCGTATCGAGCAACACTGCCTTCTGCATCAGGCCCTTAATCCAACCGTCTAACGAGAGCCTCTGTAGGTGTTGGTCGAGGCTCTTGGCGATCAGTCCATGCACGGAAACGACTATCGGTACAATAACAGCTGAGCTTACAGGCCACATGTCGACAATCTCGTGGGCCAAATCCAAGTACTTTACTTGTTTGTCTTTTTCGGCTTTCACGAGATTGCCGTCATGCGGAATAGTAATATCAACTATTATTGCACGGCGCTCTAACCGATCTACAATCACTATGTCAGGCCTATTTGCAACAATAGTCCTGTCAGTGATAATAGATCGGTCCCAGTACAATGTGATATGATCATTTTCGAGAACTGGGTCGGGCACATACTTGTAATACGGTACTTCTGAATCCACGAGTTTGTATTTTAGAGCAAGTTGTTGATGGACAATCCTAGCTACTTGGTTATGCCTATGCAAATACTCGCCGTTAGCCAAACTAGAACAACCAGAGATAATATGCCTAAGGGACTCTCCAGGACGGTGGCACGCCCGACATATGTCAACCGTACCATCCTTCAGAATATACCTCCGGTAATTTTTAGTCATGACAACTTCGTCCATAATTGCAAAGACAAACCCTTCGGTTTCTCCAAATAGATTACCGAATCGTAGCCAGGATACTGATGATTTTAAATCAATATCAGGTCCATGTAGGGCCTGATACAAACGTCCATGTAACTCTTTACCCTTCCATACATCCATGCGGTCATTAGTACTTAGTATTATAGGATTGCGCCAGTTCTCTTTAGCCAAACCGAGCGGGGTAAATCCGTTGTCTACTGCAGCAACATCACGATGCAAATCCTCGTCCACCCGCAGGAAATATTCCCTAAGATTGCACACCTCACGGTTGTGAAGGGTCTTAGCATTAAGAAAGCCTCGGCCCCCACACTTCCGTGGTATGTACAATCTCATTACAGATGAACGCGGATGATGCATTCGGTATGTAGTGAGTAGCGTACGGACTTTTCTATCCAAGGCGTCAAGTTCTGTCTGAGTCCATCTGAGTATGCCAAACGAGTACACTAAAACTGGCATGACCCAACTATTGTAGGCTCGCACCTTGTTACCGCCCGATAAAAGACTCTTAAGAACTTTTTTCAGGCGGCCAAAGAAGCGTTCCCTCAATAATTGTTTCATGTCAGTCTCTGATATGCCTAACGCTTGTGACATACCCAGATATTTATAAGTATCGGTTGCCGAAAGGGACCGAAGTTGAGTGGAATCCGAAATTTGTATTCTTTCGGAATCCACTATCCCACCCTTCTTCACATGCATGCTTGCACATTTGTCTACGCCAAATTCCATTCTGATAGAATTACTAAAGGTTTCCGTTACCTTTAGTAATTCCATCAGTTGGTGACTGTTTGGGGCAAGTAATTTTAAATCATCCATGTAAAGAAGGTGAAACAAAACCTGGCCATCTTTCCGCAACCGGTACCCTAGACCTGAATTCTCCAGCAAAGCGCTGAGAGGATTCAGGGCCAGACAAAACCATAAAGGACTCAGACTATTGCCCTGAAATATACCACGCTCGATCTTTATCGGTCCATCATTACCACAAGTCTGTCGGCATCCTGAATAGCACAAGACGGTCTTCCATTGCCCCATGCATGTCCCTAAGAAGGTACATAGAGTTGCATCAATCTTATACAACTCCAGCACCCTCCTAAGCCATGAATGAGGCACAGAGTCATAGGCCTTCTTGTAATCTATCCAGCATGTCGCCAGATCCTTGCGATTACGGCGTACCTGTTGGCTAATAACCATATCCATAATTAGGAGCTCTTTAGTGCCACGAGCCCCACTTCTACATCCATTTTGAGACATTGACATGATGTTGTTGTCAGTTATGTGGCGCGTTATTTTTTGTCTCAAAATAGATGTGAGAAGCTTATAGACCGTTGGTAGGCATGTAATTGGTCTATAATTTTTAGGCTCTATGGCACTACCAGATTTGTATAAGAGATGGGTCATACCAGTAGTTAGAAAATCGGGAAGCGATCCTGATTCCAAACATGATTGGAATTGAGCTGCCAACCGTCCGTGTGAACTACGGAACCATTTTTTCCAAAAATTGTGCAGTCCGTCTGGTCCTGCTGATTTCCAGTTCGGTAACAGACGGACTGCGTTGGTGACATCACTATCTATGAATTTTAATGTTTCCATAGTTTGTATCGGTTCACACAGACGATTAACATCCCGCATCCAACCATCCTCTGTGTGGCTGACAGGAGCCGACCAGATGCCACTCCAGAATGCAATGGTGGCATCATCATCTGGCCGGCGCTCGTCAATCACACTTGAATCAGATCGCTCCCAATCTCTGTAGACCCATCTGTCATCTTTTTTGGACCTGGAGTTTTGGGAATACCGGTCCACTCTTTTTTTATATCTTTTTATACGATTTGCCCACGCATAGACTTTTTGCTTCAGGTAGTCAATGCGCTCTGTGACCCGAAAAGCAAATTCTTGGGATCTAATATTAGTCCCAAGAATGCCCGGTTCACAAAGCGCATCACTCTAGGGCGAGTATTGCCCGACCTGAAGCAAATAAATAACGTTCAATCCTATACTGCCAGGCTGGTGTAACAAATTTCGGTCGAGTAGCTTTATCATTTGATAAAAGCTTAATATTTGCTACTCGACATGCCGCAACAGCCCTACAGTACAGAATCGAATGTGTATCACCGAGATTTTCACTACTGTTAAAATAGTCTGACAGTAGTGAATCCAGAGCACACATTAGGGCTATATTTTTCTTATGCGTAGGCAAACGCGGTAGACGAGGTCTTTCGGTAGGTGTTACGTTTCGATATTCCCTCAGTGCACATTCCAAAGCGCTCCCTAATTGTACATTGCAATGAGTACTTACATATGTAACCCCGGTATCCAATAAATCATCATCAGTGGGATGTTGTGTGGAAACAGTAGGAACATGTGTACCTGATGATGTAGGTATTGTGATACCAGGATTACCCTGTAAATCTGAGCGAAGCCTCTCAAGCACGGCATCATCCAACATATGACCACGTTGTATAACCCGCACTTGATCCGACAGACGTTGCGTTGATACGTTAACAGTTGGTTCGAGCTCCTGAAACAGAGACAGCATTCGTACACGATACGCAGTGAGATTAATTCCTCCCTCTGTAGCCGCATAATATGCCCGCATGACGTTCTCGTTCATGGAAGAATTATTATTATTATTTCGTTTATTCCTTTACATTCTTATTTCATACATTTTTAAATACATTTATAAAAAAAAGAAACAAATACATTTAAAAATATAAAAAATAGTGACCCACCAGTAGCGGAGTAGGACCCAAACTACCGGCGGTGGAGGCTACAGACTAAGAAACCTCCTAACAATACGGCACGTGTCGAGGATAACAGCCTTCTGAATCTGACTCTTGATCCAACAATCTAACGAGAGTCTCTTGAGATGTTGATCGAGACTCTTCGCTATTAATCCGTTTGCCGAAACGACCACCGGGACAATGATCGTCGAGTCTACGTCCCACATGGCGGTTATCTCGAAGGACAGATCGAGGTACTTACTAAGTTTGTCCTTCTCTGCCTTCACGAGATTCTCGTCATGCGGGACGGCGATGTCGACGAGCACTGCCCGACGCTGGGTCCGATCAACCAACACGATATCGGGCCTATTGGCAACAATAGTCCTGTCCGTGATGATTGATCGGTCCCAGTAGAGCAATGCACGACCATTCTCAAGAACTGGCACTGGTGTGTACTTATAGTACGGTACTTCAAACTCAATAAGGCCATATTGAAGAGCAAGTTGCTGGTGGATGATCTTGGCTACTTGATTGTGCCTATGCAAGTACTCGGTGTTAGCAAGATACGAACAACCGGAAATAATATGGCGAAGTGATTCACCAGGACGGTGGTATGCTCGACAAATGTCGACCGTACCGTCCTTCATGATGTATTTCCGATAGTTGTTCGTCTTGATAACCTCATCTGCAATTGCACAGGCAAAACCTTCAGTTTCCCCAAAGAGGTCACCAAAACGCAGCCATATTATTATTATATTATATTATTTATTATTATTATATCGTTTATTCATTTATATTCTTATTTTATACATTTTTAAATACATTTATAAAAAACACAAATACATTTAAAAATATAAAAAATAGTGACCCACCAGTAGCGGAGTAGGACCCAAACTACCGGTGGTGGAGGCTACAGACTAAGAAACCTCCTAACAATACGGCACGTGTCGAGGATAACAACCTTCTGAATCTGACTCTTGATCCAACAATCTAACGAGAGTCTCTTGAGATGTTGATCGAGACTCTTCGCTATTAATCCGTTTGCCGAAACGACCACCGGGACAATGATCGTCGAGTCTACGTCCCACATGGCGGTTATCTGGAAGGACAGATCGAGGTACTTACTAAGTTTGTCCTTCTCTGCCTTCACGAGATTCTCGTCATGCGGGACGGCGATATCGACGAGCACTGCCCGACGCTGGGTCCGATCAACCAACACGATATCGGGCCTATTGGCAACAATAGTCCTGTCCGTGATGATTGATCGGTCCCAGTAGAGCAATGCACGACCATTCTCAAGAACTGGCACTGGTGTGTACTTATAGTACGGTACTTCAGACTCAATAAGGTCATATTGAAGAGCAAGTTGCTGGTGGATGATCCTGGCTACTTGATTGTGCCTATGCAAGTACTCGGTGTTAGCAAGATACGAACAACCGGAAATTATATGGCGAAGTGATTCACCAGGACGGTGGCATGCTCGACAAATGTCGACCGTACCGTCCTTCATGATGTATTTCCGATAGTTGTTCATCTTGATAACCTCATCTGCAATTGCACAGGCAAAACCTTCAGTTTCCCCAAAGAGGTCCCCAAAACGCAGCCAGGTCACCGATGCGAGCAGGTCTACATCGAGTCCTGTTAAGACTCGGTAGAACCGCCCGTGTAGCTCCTTGCTCTTCCATACGTCCTTACGGTCTTCAGTACTTAACACCTTTGGTTTACGCCAGTTCTCGTTAGCCAAGGAAAGAGGTGTAAGGCCCTTGTCAACTTTCACAACATCGCAATGAATGTCACATCCATTCTGTAGGAAGTAATCCCTGAGACTGCACACTTCACGGTTGTGGAGGTTCTTGGCATTCAAAAAGCCTCGACCCCCCCACTTCCGTGGAATGTACAGTCTCATGACAGACGATCGTGGGTGTAACATTCGATGCAATGTCAGTTGTTGACGGACTCGCCTATCCAGGGCGTCTAGTTCCGTTTGAGTCCACCTAAGTATGCCAAAGGAGTACAACAATAAAGGTATCACCCAACCGTTGAAAGCCCGCATTTTGTTACCACCGGACAAAGAACTGTTAAGAACTTTTGTCAGGCGGCCAAAAAAACGTTCTTTCACCGATTTCTTAATATCCTCTACCGCTATACCCAATGACTCTGACATACCTAGGTATTTGTATGTTTCGGTCTCGGTGAGAGATCTGAGAGTTATTATCTCAGAAAGTTGTAGATTCGGTGAATTTACAACCTTCCCCCGCTGTACATGCATAACCGCACACTTATCAACACCGAACCCATCTTAATGGCATTACTAAAAACTTCCGTAGTTTTTAATAATGTCACTAAATCTTGGTGCTTCGGTGTGAATAGTTTGAGGTCATCCATATACATCAGGTGAGAAATAACCTCACCCCTCTACGAAACCGATAGCCTAGCCCTGAATCCTTCAGCAATGTGCTAAGTGGATTCAGTGCTAAACAAAACCACAATGGACTCAAACTGTCGCCCTGGAATATACCACGCTCAATCCTTATCAAGTCATGCGAATCAGAGGCGTACCCACCACTACCTGGTTGACGAAGGACTGTGGTCCACTGCCCCATACACGAGACTAAGAAGGATTTAAGAGTCGGATTAATTTTATACAACTCTAAAATCCTCCTCAGCCATGAATGAGGCACCGAATCATAGGCCTTCTTGTAGTCAATCCAGGCAGTAGAGAGGGCGCCCCTACTCCGCTTGACCTGTTGGTTAATGGCCATGTCAATAAGGAGTAGCTCCTTAGTACCACGTGACCCAGCCCTACATCCATTCTGAGCGTTATCTAAAATATTGTTAGACATTATGTGTGAATTTAATTTACTTCTCAGAATAGATGTAAGGAGCTTGTAGATGGTAGGTAAGCAAGTGATAGGTCTATAGTTTTTAGGTTCCGTGGTACTACCTGATTTATGGAGCAGGAAGGTGATGCCAGTGGTCATAAAAGCGGGTAAGGAATCAGACTCGAGGGCTTCTTGATACTGTGTTGCCAAGCGTTCATGCGAGCTCTGAACCCACTTTATCCAAAAGTTGTGCAATCCATCCGGCCCAGGACTTTTCCAGTTCGGGGCCTTACGAATTGCACAACTAACATCTTCGGAGTCTATGGTAATAGACTCCATGGGTTCGATGATACTGCATTCACGCTCGACGACACGGATCCAGTCGCCCTCCGAATGTTCGACGGGCACCGACCATATGTCACGCCAAAATTGATTCATGGTGTGAGCATTTGGCAGTTGTCCGTCGCTGAAACGTTGTCCAGTTCCCTCCCACTCTCGGTACACCTTCCTTTGGTCACTTTGGAAGATGCGATTCTGCCAGTATCTATTTACACGCTCTCTATAACGACGGATACGGCTTGCCCATGCATACACTTTCTGTTTCAGAAAGTCAATACGTTCCGTGACATTGGTTAAGTATTGCTGGGGACGAATACCGGTCCCAGCGAATGCCTGACTCACGAAACGCATGACCCGGGGACGACTATTTCCCCGGCTAAAACAGATAAGCTTCGCAATGAGAGTCCTAAATGTGCCGATACGTCGCTCGATTCTTGCCTGCCATACGGGCACACCACCCGATCGTGGTGCACGGTTAAATTCAGGGAATTTAACGCGTGCAACACGACAAGCGGTAATAGCTCCACAGTAAAGAATCGAGTGGGTATCGAGCAAATCATTGCTAGTCCGTAAGTACGGAGCTAGCAACGCATTAGGGCTCCCATCAACGCCAGATTTCGTCTATGCCGATTTCGTTTATTATTATTATTATTATTTCGTTTATTCGCTTATTTTCTTATTTAATACATTTTTAAATAGATTTATAAAAAACACAAATACATTTAAAAATATAAAAAATAGTGACCCACCAATAGCGGAGTAGGACCCAAACTACCGGCGGTGGAGGCTAGAGACTGAGAAACCTCCTAACAATACGGCACGTGTCGAGGATAACAGCCTTCTGAATCTGACTCTTGATCCAACAATCTAACGAGAGTCTCTTGAGATGTTGATCGAGACTCTTCGCTATTAATCCGTTTGCTGAAACGACCACCGGGACAATGATAGTCGAGTCTACGTCCCACATGGCGGTTATCTCGAAGGACAGATCAAGGTATTTACTAAGTTTGTCCTTTTCTGCCTTCACGAGATTTTTTTTATTATTATTATTATCTCTTTATTAACATTTAACACATATTTATTACATTTTTAAATAGATTTATAAAAAATACATTTAAAAATATAAAAAACAGTAACCCACCGGCATCGGGTACAGGGACCAAGCTACCGGTGGTTAGGGCTCCAGAGACAGGAACTTCCGCACAATACGAGCCGTATTCAACAGAACCGCCTTCTGCATCAAGCCCTTGACCCAGCTGCCTAACGCGAGCCTCTGTAGGTGGAGGTCGAGGCTCTTGGCTATTAGACCATGCGCAGATATAATAATCGCCGAATCAACATCCCACATGTCGACAATCTCGTGAGCTAGGTCTAAATATTTAATTTGCTTATCTTTTTCTGCTTTCACGAGATTCTCGTCATGTGGCACAGTGATATCGACAATTACTGCAAGGCGCTTTAATCGATCCATTATCACTATATCAGGTCTGTTAGCTATAACAGTCCTATCAGTGATAATAGATCGATCCCAATACAATGTGACATGACCGTTCTCAAGAACTGGGTCGGGCACATACTTGTAATAAGGTACCTCCACGTCGACAAGGTTATACTTTGAGAGCTACTAGAGCAAGTTGCTGGTGGATAATCCTGGCTACTTGGTTGTGTCTGTGCAAATACTCACCGTTCGCAAGACGGGAACAACCAGAGATAATATGTCTTAAAGATTCTCCGGGACGATGACATGCCCGACAAATGTCTAGCGTCCCATCTTTGACAATAAATCTCCGATAGTTATTCGTCATCACGACTTCGTCAGTGATTGCATAGATAAAACCCTCAGTTTCTCCGAAGAGATCACCAAATCGTAACCAGGATACCGATGCTATTGAATCAACATCGGGTCCATTTAGAGCCCGATAAAATCGACCATGCAGTCCTTGCTCTTCCATATTTCCTTCCGATTAGATACACTTAATATTACAGGTTTGCGCCAGTTCTCTTTCGCAAGGGACAGCGGGGTCAGTCCGTTGTCTATTGCCACAACATCTCGATGCACATCCACGTCCACCTGTAGGAAATACTCTCTAAGGTTGCATATCTCACGGTTATGGAGAGTCTTGGCATTTAAAAATCCTCGACCCCCACATTTCCGTGGTATATACAACCTCATTACTGACGAACGTGGGTGGTGAATTCGATATGAAGTCAATAGACAACGCACCTTCCTATCCAGAGCTTCTAACTCCGTCTGAGTCCATCTAAGTATGCCAAAAGAGTATACTAAGACTGGCATGGCCCAGCCGTTGACAGCACGCACCTTGTTACCGCCTGATAAAAGACTTTTCAGTATTTTTTTTAGGCGGCCAAAGAAACGATCCTGCAACTTCTGTTTCATGTCAGTCTCAGCAATACACAGAGCTTGAGACATACCTAGATATTTGTAGGTTTCGGTTGCGGAGAGCGACCCAAATCGTGTGAAAACCGAAAGATTGACTCCTTCAGATTCCACAATCCCGCCTTTTTTTACATGCATGACCGCACACTTATCTACCCCAAACTCCATACTGATGGCCTTACTAAAAGTTTCAGTAACTTTTAGCAAAGCCATCAAATCGGGGCCATTAGGGGCAAATAACTTTAGGTCATCCATGTAAAAAAGGTGGGACAAAATTTGCCCCCTCTGCGCATCCGATAGCCTAACCCTGAACCCTCTAGTAACGTACTGAGAGGATTCAGTGCTAGACAAAACCACAACGGACTCAGACTATCACCCTGGAATATACCTCTCTCAATCCCTATTGGTACACCACCTCCTAGAACCTGACGACACCCTGGATAAACAAGAACCGTACTCCATTGTCTCATACATGACCCCAAAAAGGTGCATAGAGTTGCATCAACTTTATACAGCTCTAGCACCCTCCGAAGCCATGTATGAGGCACAGAATCGTACGCTTTCTTATAGTCAATCCAGCATGTCGCAAGGTTCTTTCGGTTGCGGCGTACCTGCTGGCAAACAGCCATGTCAATAATAAGGAGCTCTTTCGTACCACGTGCCCCACTTTTACATCCATTCTGAGAGATTGACAAGATGTTATTGTTTTGTACATGTGAATATATTTTTACTCTCAGGATGGATGTAAAAAGTTTGTATATGGTAGGTAGACAAGTTATAGGTCTATAATTTTTGGGGTCTGTGGTACTACCAGACTTGTATAGGAGGTGGGTTACTCCGGTAGTCATAAAAGCTGGAAGCGACGCTGACTCAAGGGATGACTGGAAGCAAGATGCCAAGCAAGCGTGTGAGCTACGGAACCATTTTAACCAAAAGTTGTGCAGTCCGTCCGGTCCAGCAGATTTCCAATTTGGCAACGAACGAACTGCACAACCAATATCTTCTTCAGAAATGGTTATAGGTTCCATAGCTGGAATTGGTTCACACGCCCGCTCAACATCCCTAATCCACGCATCCTGTGTATGACTGACGGGTGTCGACCAGATGCTTTTCCAGAAGTTAAAGTTAAATTATTATTATTATTAGTGTATTATTATTATTTCATTAAATTGTGAATTTACCCTTTCATATGATATTAATCTTTTTTCAGTTGAATAAACTCTTTTTGCGTATGGTTAGATACTCGTAATAAAGGAGTAAACTCCAGTCGTGCGTCGGAGCTGACACACACACTTTTTTTTATTTCTCAAAATGGGTTCAGTTGTGCTCGACCATACTAAATAACAAAGCAGTTAAAACGTTAAATCGATGTAAAACATAGGTTATGTTTGCCTAGTAGCAACTGTCATAGGAAGCTTTGATTTGTGAGTATTCGGTACATTTCACATTGTCTGTTTAAATCAAGCTACATCAAGTGGTTTCAAGAAGCAAAAAAACCGGTCAAATGCGTAGTTACCCATAAAAGCTTCTATAACTTCTGAACTAACAGAGTTATACCCGTTATAGTTTTCCTCCAAATTTTACTACATGGACTACCATCATGATTTTTTTTCAGATTCTTCACGCCAGCCGTTTAGATTTTAAAGAGGAGGAAACGCAACAACAGGGTTTTCGCAAAAACATGTTTTTCAATACTGAATATCTCGCAAACTGATGCTTAAAGCAAAAATCATCTCAGCCACCTCTCAATGTTTTTAAAAGACCGGTAAGATCGGAAAAGACGGCGTAGACGTGAGACGGTAGAGATGATATTTTTATACTCACGTCTACCCCGCTGTGTGGGGTATCATTAGATAGGGTTTTTAAAAACATTGAGAGGTTGCTAAAATATTTTTTTGATTTAACCATCTGTTTGCGAGATATTTAGCTTTGAAATGTTTTTGCGGAAACAGATCCCTCATCCCCTCTAAAATCTAAACGCAGCCGTTTAGATTTTAGAGGCGTGAAGAACCTGAAAAAATTCATGATGGTAGTCCATGTACTGCACTTTTAAGGAAAACTATAGCGGTTAGATAGCTCTGTTAGTTCAGAAGCTATAGAGGCTGTTATGGGTGACTACGGAACCCTATTCTATGCGCGGCACGACAAGCACTTGGCCGGTGAAATATTTTTCAGAATTTTATTTTTGCACTTTGTTGGCGTAGTAAATATACATATCCATGCAAAGTTTTATATTTGTAGCACCAAACGTTTGGGAGGAAAGCCAGGACGGACGGACGGACATGACGAAACTATAAGGGTTACGAGACTGTTACTACGGAACTCTAAAACTGACATAAAATAAAAATAAAATCTTGTAAAATTTAACTTGTCAAACATTTGCGGCAGCGGCGGGTCGCAATGAGAGAGAGAAAGAGAAAGAAATAAAATAATCTTTCATAATCTTTCTAACATACTTACACTCGGTTGCAGAAACACCATTTAAATCTTAAAGGTGGCTTTAAACTCTAATGGAACAATAAAGTGTTGCACAAAACAATATTAGATTATTTTTAATGCTCCTTTAGGCCTTTTTTAAGTTTTAATTAAAGAAACGTCAAATCGCCCATTAAATTGGATTATCGCCATTTTAGTGTTGCACAAAACTACATTAGTCCCTAAAGGTCCTTTAATTTGACGTTAGTAGCTTCAAATTTTAATATGTCATGAATGGTCCATTAAACCCGAAAATACAAATAATATTGAAGACAATTTTAGAAATTTTGAGTGATGTCTCTCTACAGTTTATCGTCATTGTCTGATGTTGACGACATTTCCGATCAAAGAGTTCGACGCGATATTCCGGACAGAGTAATTTTTTTGGAAAAATACTATGGTGAAGATTTCAGAGTGCGGTTTAGAGTTTCAAAGCATACAGCACTTCAGATAGCTGAAATTCTTAACATGGAGCCGATGACTCGGAGAAATAAAGCAATTGACGGCATAAGCCAGTTGCTGATATGCTTAAGATTCTTCGCCACAGGAACTTTTCAACAAATTTTAGGGGATCTTATCAATGTACATAAATCCACAGTTTGCAGAATCATTCAAAGGGTAAATTTGTGATCCACTATAGTTAGTTATATTTTGTACCTAAGTATGCTAAGAAATAGGTAAATAATAATTATTTGTATCTTAATTAAATTTTAGGTGACTCGGAAACTTGCTGAATTGCGTCCTGTGTACATAACAATGAACTTCAGACATTTTTATAAAAGACGTAAAAGGAGACGAATATTCAAATTCTCTTGATTCGTAGCTTTTGTGGAGAAGTTAGCACAATTTTGCCAACACAAATATGTTACAAAGTGCGGACTGCCATTAAATCAAACGATGACAAATATCAGATGTCAAAGATCCAACGAGTTTACGTTTTTTTTTAAATCATTCAGATTCATTCATTCAAATGGGCAGATAATAGCAACATCGCGTTAATGTCTCCATTAACTAAAGGCTCCTAAAATATTGCTAAAGTAGCTTCGTGCAACGTCTAAAAATTAATGATAGCATTATCATTAATGGTCCTTTAATTAATTGAGCTTTAAATAGAACTTTTGTGCAACCGAGTGTTAGTAGAATAGCTGCGTAGCTGCGTTCGGGATTACCCACCATTCATGTTTACTCTACTCTCCCCTACTGTGCCTCTACTCTCTTAAATGTTGCACTGTTGCAGTTTAATTAATTAATTTATTTTTTAATTTGTAAAGGTACAAGATATTGTCACAACTACATCAAACACTAAAGCTAATAAAAGAGTTCTACGACATTTATGTAGACCCTTATACTATTATACTATACTATTATACTATAGACCCTTATACTATACAGTTTAATTTGGTTTTGGGAAATGGATTTCTCGTGTTAGATACTACTAACTCTCAAAAAATGGGATTATATTCCTACCGTGTTCAATTGCAAGAAATTCAGACTACGACTAGTTAAATGTATGTTAGGACTGACCCAGTTAATATGCTCGTTGGTATCTAAATATATAATATAATGTACAAGTAAATACAGTCGTGTATATGTTCCTGGTGTACTAGCCGTTGACAATACTTAATCAAAATAAAAATTAACACCGCGCCTGCAAACATGTATTTACCAGTTTTTTGATTGCCTAAGAAATGTGTCATGGCTTCAGCTTTCACACGTAGGTACGTCTAATTCAGTATTCAAAGCCATGAATAGTTGGCAAGTTTGTCAGTTCAACAACCTACTATCTTTTCTCTAGGCAACACAATAATATGTAAGTAACTACTATTCTTCGGCAGATTCTGTCATCCTTACAGCTTAGTTGTCTACAAATATGTGTCTGAAATGAAATGATTTATTTGTATAGGTCACTAAATGGCTCTTACAAACGTCAGTAAGTATTTAAAATAAAAAATGTCATTGCTTCTATATTTACATGTAATGCCAGATTCGCAAAGCAATAATTAGAACCGAGAGAAAGAACCTGGCAATAAAACTCTCGGTCACTCTTTTTCAATAAATTACTCATTTACACATTTTCTTAATACTAAATGTGGACGAATGTACATTGGTCTCGTGTCAGAATCAAAAAGCGTGTAAAATGCAAAACAAATTTGTTTGTCACCTAAGTACAAAATATGCTACAATAACGGCATTTTAGGAAACGGCTGCACCATGCTCAAGCCAGACACTTTTATCATTAAGGTAATCAACTGTCTTATAATATGCTTTTTGACATAAAGTGGTCTTTATAAAGGTTTTAAATTTACTGTCGGGCATACAAAGGACCGATTGAGGCAATTTATTATAAAAGCGTATACCTTCCCCCTTGAAAGAATGACTAACCTTGCTAAGCCGATAACACGGAGGGAGTAGTTTATTTTTATTACTTAGATTTCTGTCTGTAACGTCACTTACTTTAGTATAGCTAGATATATTTTTCCTGACATACAGTATGTTATCAAATATATATTGGGAAGCTACAGTTAAAACATTAATATATTTAAATAGCTCCCTAAGAGAATCTTTCTTACCTAAACAATAAATGACACGGACTGCCCTCTTTTGTAATATAAACATTGTTTCTATATCTGCTGCATTTCCCCAAAGTAGTATTCCATAGGACATCAAGCTATGGAAGTAACTAAAGTAAACTAGCCTAGCAGTAGCTACATCTGTCAACTGTCTAATCCGTCTCACAACATATGCAGCAGAGCTAAGCTTATTAGCTAAAATGGTGATATGGCCACCCCATTGTAATTTAGAATTTATTGTTATTCCTAAAAAGGTAGTGTTATTTACAAATTCTAACCTTTGGCCACCCAGCACGACATGGACGTTTGCTTGTCTGACATTGTAAATTTAACGCATTTGGTCTTTTCTGCATTCAACAATAGGTTGTTTGTAGAAAACCAATTTGAAATATCATTTAAAATATTATTAACATTATTCGCATCTGTACTATGCCGATTTACTTTGAATATAAGTGATGTATCATCCGCGAACATTACTATGCCAGCTTGTGCCTCGATCATGCAAGGCAAGTCATTAACATAAACCAAGAAGAGAAAAGGTCCCAGAGGTATTTTGACGTTAGTTTCGTTTGACTTAACGTTGTTCACATGAACAGTCTGCAGCCTATCTGTCAGGTAAGATTCTAATAGTTCTAAGGATTTTTTGTCAAAACCATACCTACGTAACTTTAGCAATAGTGTCTGATGGTCAACACAATCAAATGCTTTAGACAGATCGCAGAATACCCCAATGGCATCCTGCGATCCCTCCCATGCGTCGTAAATCAAGCTAACAAGGGTTGCTCCCGCATCGGTGGTAGATTTTCCGCGAGTAAAGCCAAATTGTTGGCTGTGGAAAAGATTGTTGGTCGTGAAGTGGACTTGCATTTGATTTAGCATCACTCTCTCAAACACCTTACTCAGAGCTGGCAAAATAGAAATGGGGCGGTAGTTACCAAGTTCTGACTTGGATCCCTTCTTAAATAATGGTATTAGTCTACTATTTTTCATTAGGTTAGGGAATATGCCTTCATCTACACATTCATTAAACATTAGTGCCAAGTCAGGTGCAATAATATCAATTACATTACTGATTAAGCTAACTGATATGCCCCAGTGATCTTCCGACTTTTTAATTTTGAGATTTATAAATGCTTTCAAGATGTCACTGGGGTCGATATGTTTGAAGTTAAATTTAGATGAAGAACCAATATTACTTTCGAGAAGGGCCACCGCACCGAGGGCACATGAATTAACAGAAGAAGTGACTTTAAATGGAATGTTGGTAAAATAATCTTCAAATGCATTTACAATATCTTTCGGAGAGGTTATATTCTTGTTTTCTAATTTAATTTTAGTAACAGTATCCCTCACTTTACATTTACCTGACTCTTTGTTTATAACTTTCCATGTTTCTTTTATTTTGTTAGGAGCCTCAATTATTTTCCTTTTGATGTGAATGGATTTAGCCTATCTACATACTTTTTTGAATACTTTGGAGTAATTCCTAACATATTCAGTGAAACTTTTATCAAATCTGTATCGTTTTTGTGCATATAGATCAAACAGCGTTCGTCTACTTTTATAAATGCCTACTGTGGCCCACTCACAAAATTTCGTTATAACACTACGATTTTGGCATTTTTGTTTGAATGTGTCTGAAAAAGCATCAGATAAAGTACTAAATAAACTATTATAATGGACCTCAGGATTATTACCTATATAAATTATAGAATTAAGCTTTTTCTCAAACAAGTTTTTGAATTCTTTAATTCTATTATAGGTTATGGGCCTACACATAATTTTCTCATTACACTGACTATTATTACTCTTGGGAAAGGATACTATTTGACCACAGTGATCTGATGGCAATTTACTAATTACAGACTTGCTTAAGCACTCACAGTCCGTAAAAAAAATATCAAGGCAATTGGCTGCTGTTTCTGTGACTCTAGTCGGTTCACAGAAAATATTTTCCATATTGTAACTACCAAATAAATTAAAAAATTTTGTACTTTTCTTACACTGTTTTAGAATGTTTACATTGAAGTCTCCGCACACAATTAACTTCTTCCTATTATTTGACGCAACCCCTAGAACCTGTTCCATGACCTTGGTAAATACACTAAAATCACTGTTAGGTGGACTGTATATGCAAACTACTATATACTGGTCAAGCTCGGCACAAGCCACCTCAGCACATCGCTCAACAGAAAGTCTAACTATGTCAGAACGCTCTTTGCTGCGGAGACCATTTTTAATTAAGACCATGGAGCCACCTTTAATCGCAGACTTCCTGTTAAAGCAACTTGCAATATTGTAGTTGTTTATATTGAACATCATCTCACTCTCCTTGAGCCAATGTTCAGTTAAATACAAAATATCTACATTTAATTCCTCTAGGAATAACTCTACTACTAATTCCTTGCCAGAAAGACCTTCTATATTTTGATGAGCCATCTTTAGCTCTGGTATTCCTGTTGTTTTATTATTACTTTATTTATTCTTCTTTATTTTCTTTATTATTATTATTAAATTATTACTTCAAGTACCTAACAAATCTGTAGGTCTGAACTAGGAAATGAAATCTAATGCTGTAAAATGCTTCTTTGAATCTAATGAATTACGAATTTACAAGATGTAGGGTAAGGTTGCTCAAGTCGTACCCCTTAAGGAAATAATGCTGTAATATTTAATGCAATTCAAATGAAACATAGCCTTTTACATGTATAGAATAATTAATACGAGTATAACTAGGTATGCAATGCATGCTAGTAATTGCAAATGTTGAGCGGAGCAAATTGTCTTAATTATTTTTTTATGCTCTATTTTCCTGATTTCAGAGATATGCACTCCCGGGTATGATGTCGACCAGCATGCCAAATTAGGTCAAAATCGGTGGAGCCGTTGCGGAGGAGTTAGCACACAAACGATTTACACTTGTCTAAGATTGAGCTTCGCTTCGCTCCGCTCAATTATATAGAAAGTCCTTAGGATACCAGAAGAAAGTGTGACATTTAAATAAAAAATAATTTGTGAACAATTCAGTCTCAATTTCTAAGATCTGTTATAGTGACCCAAAAACATAGAATATAGAAAACAAAATTATAATCGATTTACACTTGTCGTCTAAGATTGAGCTTCGCTTCGCTCCGCTCAATAACTAGGTATGCAATGCATGCTACTAATTGCAAATGTTGAGCGGAGCAAATTTTCTTAATTTTTTTTATGCTCTATTTTCATGATTTCAGAGATATGCACTCCCGGGTATGATGTCGACCAGCATGCCAAATTTGGTCAAAATCGGTCGAGCCGTTTCGGTGCCAACTCCGCACACAAACGATTTACACTTGTTATCTAAGATAGAGCTTCGCTTCGCTCCGCTCAATAATTACCTTTTAATAAACAGGAATAGAAATTGAAATATCTTAGGTATTTTCATAAATGTGCCTTCGGTACGATTAAGCCACCGGTCGCCTAATTCGTAGTAAGTAAAAAGTAAAGTCGTACTTAGAATAAAATTTCAGTGAAGACGTAATAAACTAGGTATGCAATGCATGCTACTAATTGCAAATGTTGAGCGGAGCAAATTTTCTTAAATTTTTTTTATGCTCTATTTTCATGATTTCAGAGATATGCACTCCCGGGTATGATGTCGACCAGCATGCCAAATTTGGTCAAAATCGGTCGAGCCGTTTCGGAGGAGTTGGCACACAAACGATTTAAACTTGTCTAAGATTGAGCTTCGCTTCGCTCCGCTCAATTATATAGAAAGTCCTTAGGATACCAGAAGAAAGTGTGACATTTAAATAAAAAATAATTTGTGAACAATTCAGTCTCAATTTCTAAGATCTGTTATAGTGACCCAAAAACATAGAATATAGAAAACAAAATTATAATCTATTAAACATACAAAATACTTGACTTTCAACTTCAGCACATAAGTCAAGCACCCAACCTTAACATTTCAGTCACTGAACGGAGGAGTTCTTTGGCGCCTGCTGTTACGATGTGTGAACATCGACATTACACATTTTGCGTTTGGTAACAACACTAATTAGAATCTAATAGAATATTAGCGGACCGGTTCGGACAATGAAGAAATTCCTTCGCTCATTTTCCTGTGAGCCAGGCGAGATCGTACCGATAAGGATTAGCCAGCTAACCAATAGCGGTGCGCGCGCGGTCTTCGATGCGTGGATTGTCGCGTCACTAGACGCCCGGAGTAGGGGTCGGTACGACTCCATTACCTGGCCCGAGGTCATATAAGCCCACGCAGAGCGAGTGGAGACACAGAATTAGCATAATTGAAATCTCATCAACGCACAGCTGCCGTAACCACCGTTAACGAAGTATTGAATTATAATATATAAAATAATAATTAAAGAAGTATTTACCAGCATAAATTGAACCGTGAGTGCAACTTGTGCAGTTAGTTTCCAGTTCCCGAATCAGGGGTAAGTGCTGTGAACAGAATAGCTTACGTATAACGTCCACCGCGCGATCCATAATTTGAATAGTGCCAATAGCTAAGTCATAGATTGTGTCCGCGAGGAATTTACTTAAACCTATAGTTTGTTTAGACTCCGCGAGTGTCCTGGTTTCCTATAGGGTAAGGTAATTAATATTTTATCGAAGTAAATATCAAAATCAGGCGATGCTGAATTTCTTGCCACAAAATATACGAGAAAACATTTAGGACGGTGATGTTAAATTACTCCACGCCTAAATGCTATAATTATATATGTATTGCCTATATATATATATATGTTGTACATGTAATTACCTCTTTTATAAACTCGTAGGGAATGCTAGCACCTAGTCACATTGCCCTATCGAATATAATGATAAATTGTTAAAACTATTTCCAGGTTAAATTACTCAACCCCTAAATGCTATGATTATATATGTATTACCTATCTATATATGTTGTCTATGCAATTACCTATTTTATAAACTCGTAGGGAATGATAGGACCTAGTAACATTGCCCTATCGAATATAACGATAAATTGTTAACAATATTTCTACCTATAATTCTCACTGGGCTATTCACCTACGGCCTTAAGCACAGCGGCGGCCTTACCCACTGCGAGGCTCCGGGCGGCAGGTCTTTGCGAGGCCCCTTTTTTTATACCGCGGCCCAATGACTCTGCCGCCCCTTCGTCCATTGCTGGGCGCCCCAGGTACGCACTCGGAAGTATTCCCTGTGGCGCCGGCGTACTTTGGCCAACTAGGCCCTCTGTCTGGGGTTGGGTGGGGTTTTATCCCGCATTATTGGGGTCGGGTTTTATCCAGCGTCGGTGAGTAAATGTGCGTTCTGCGGGGTTTCAGCACTGTAGCTGATCGTAGATGAGTCAGCGATGCCCTGGCCACAGACTTTGGAACTCAGCAGGGAAGGTACGCTCCTTCTCCCTCTCGGCCGCCACCTTCTCGAGCATGACGTGCTCGGAGAAGGAAATGGCCACGTTCCACCTACTCCCGCTGAAGACCATGGCTCAAAGCATGGTTTCCACTGAGAGGTATTCACGCCTTGACGTCACGACGAGGTCCCAGCGTGTGGAGTGCGGGAGAACCCCCATGAGCCATTGAAACAATAACGCCAAGGCTCTTACTTCCAGGTCCCATGGAGGGGTTCCGGCTAAGAGACATGCATCTAAGGAGATCGTGCGTTACCCTCTTAATATCTTGCCAGACTGCTGAAGACATTTCAACGATCTGTTTAAAACTTGAGCAACCCAAGTGGGGTACCACCATCATCGCGGCGGTGAGACCGATCATGGACGACTGGCTGCAGAGGCAGCATGGTGACCTCACGTATCGTACAACGCAATCGTTACCGGGCATGGATGCTTCGGTAGCTATCTGTTTCGCATCCATCGTGAGGTCACACCCCGGTGTCAATACAGCTAGGTTTCCGACGACGACACCGCACTCCACACGTTGGTGGAGTGCTCAGCATGGGCGAGTCAGCGCCGGGACCTCGTAGTGGGTCTGGGTGTGGATACCCTCTCGCTGGAGACCATACTTCAAGCCATGGTCTCCAGCGGGAGTAGGTGGAGCGGCCGAGAGGGAGAAAGAGCGTACCCTCCCCGCCGAGTTCTGTAGTCAGCGAAGAGGGCGTCGCAGACTCATCTACGCCGAAGACCATCGACCTCCATGATCGGGGCCTGAGCACTCACCGACGCGGGATAACACCGTACGCCAACGACGCGGGATTCTCATCCCGACCAAACCCCCGTAGAGACCACAGATGTGGTCAAAGTCCGCCGGGCGCCACTGGAAATACCTTCTGCGTGTGAACCAGAGACGCCCGGCAAAGGACGTTAGAGAAGCCGCGGATTTAATAAAAAAAATCCACGTTGGGACGTATAAGGCCATAATCCGACTCCGTACCCCGTACCCGGAGACATGGCGAGGTCCTTTCTCTTTCTTGAAAATTAAGAGTTGCGAAAATAGGTATGTCTGGTTGATGTACGGTACATGGTACAGTAAAGACTTTGAACTCATTGCAAGCAAAATAATTCCAAGGTGGCAAGAGTTCAATTAGGTATGTTTTGAAAAATGAAATAGTTTACTAACTTTAGTTTAATTTACCGTTATGTTATAATATAATAAAAAAATAAGGATAATATAAAAAAAATTAAAAAAGACCTATATAAAAAAAACAATTTATTTTTGCTTGGGTCGTTGCGCGAGGCCCTTGCAAGCGCGAGGCCCCGGGCGATTGCCCCGTTCGCCCCCCCCTAAGGCCGCCACTGCTTAAGCAGTAAACCATAGTATTATAATTTTTAATTGTGAATATCAAGAAGGAGAATCCGGGTTAGGATAATTCACCTACCCGAAATATTTTATTGTGAAGCCGTACCATTTGGGGCGCGGCCTTAAGCGGGAAACCGTTAATTTTCTAAATTTATATTGTGTTTAACGTAAATTCAAATATCTAGGTCATATTCCACCTATCTGGAATATGCACTTTTATATAACATTTTATTATCTAGACTGCCATTTAGGGACCGTCATTTTAGGGTTTCTTAATACAGTGAACCGTCCTAAAGTTTTAATTGTAGAATGGGAAATACACATAACGCAGACTCTTAGGAACTTCGTCTCCGATACGTAATAGGTAGAAAAATAATCTTTTGAAATGTACCCACATTTATGTTGGGCCTATAGCTAAATTTTATTATTTTATTATTAGTTAATTCTTGCATTGAGATTTTCTGCCGCCGGTCGGAGACCGATATATAGGGATGAGCCAACTACCTGTCTGTGTTTTCCCTGTTCCCATGTTTGTATAAACCTGTGTTATGTGTAACCTTGCCGTGTACCCTCATGTAAATAATTGTGCAGCGCGTCCGACAACTAGGGAACCTGTACGGCGATTTACGTGTGGGACCTACGGCAAGCGGTGCCGAGCCGGTATCTAATCCGTTGCTTGTGTCAATTCCAGAACTACCTTGGGGCTTAGAAAAGCCATAATTGTGAAGAATACGATTGCTGAGCAACCAGAAGCTGCGCCGTCGCTTCCGTGGCCTTCGACCCGGATCAACTCGTCAGCTACGACCGAAATTGATTGGAAGACACCAGCGGATCCTGCCGGCCGACCGCCCGTCGCCTGTGGACCCCAGTTAAGTGCACCGAGCACTTCCGTAAACAGTATATGTGATCCTATTCTAGCGACACACTCTTAGCTAATTGATTTATATAAACCCTAGGTTCCTGCAATAAAAGTACGTTAATTGTCTTACGTCGTTTTAATTGTAACTTCGAAGCAGGGGCCGTATCACTGCATATAGTGTAGTTTTTAGTAAGTGTAAATAGTATTTTCTTCTACTGTTAATTTTCTTTCTTATGTTCGTATTGTAAATAAATATATATTTTAATATACAAGTATATGGTGCCTGTATATGGTGTAGTTTTTAGTAATTGTTAATAGTATCTTCTTCTACTGTTAGTTTTATTTCTTGTGTCCCTATTGAAAATAAATTCAATACACTGAACCATGATTTCTTACTTTTTTTTACCTTTCTTTCTTAAATATTTCTCATAGCCACTATTAATTTTCTTTTATTTTTTGTTCTTATTAGATGTTTTGTCCGTCATTCTTATCTCTTTGCGGGTTTATTATTTTCTATTTTGTATTGCGATTTTTCTTTTCCATATTTATTTATCTGGTAAATTAAGTTAAGTAAATTAAACACACAATTTTCTGATTACCTAAGTCGTATTGGGTACCATTAAATAACTCTCCACATGTACGACTTAAGCAACGAGCAAGTTTCAAAACAAAATTACTGTTAAGTATAACCGAAAATAAATGTATGGTTTGAGTGTGCCTAAATGACTGCCAGATTATCATTAAAAATATATGTTAATAAACAAATATATTCAAAATTACATTAAATAAAAAAAAAAATGCAAAATGAGCCGCGTTTTATATCTACAACACTTTGGAACTTCATCCTATTGATCCTGGCTTGCATCTATCATGCTGCCTGCTTAGATCTCGCACCCATTTGTATCGAATTATGAATTTCTGTGTATGGTAATCAGTTGACTGAGCGAACGAAGCTAGCGAAGCGTCTATATTTCGAGACGGGACGATTTTGCTTTCGTATGTCTGTCTGTCTATATGTACACATTTTTTATCCGATCTCGAAGAAATTTGGCACACATTTGGTTTTTAATGTTTGCGAGGTCTAACAACTGTTCGATCATTATGGGCGACTACTAGTATAAGTAAGTATCTACTCGTAGTAGTTATATATCTGTGAAGGTGTCAGCCTGCACGCCCGGGGCAACATAGAGAAAATAAAGATATGCGTTAATTCCTGATACAAATGTGTTAATTCTAAATTAATTATAGAAGGCAAGTATTTAAGTTACGATCTAGAAGAAGAAATCTAGAAAATTATAAGTTAAGATACCTACCGACTCAGCGTACCGACTTTGATAGATCTACTGGTCATTATTTCTGTGTGATACAGCAGTAGTAGGAATATAGGTTGTGTGTCTCTCGTTACATCCCAACGGAGAAATTCAAAGCTCGGTAGCTTTAATATTAATAATAATAATAATAACCGAATGCATCATCCGCGTTCATCTGTAATGAGATTGTACATACCGCGGAAGTGTGGGGGCCGTGGCTTTCTTAATGCTAAGACCCTTCACAACCGTGAGGTGTGCAATCTCAGGGAATACTTCCTGCAGGTGGACGAGGATTTGCATCGTGATGTTGTTGCTGTAGACAATGGACTGACCCCGCTCGGTTTGGCTAAAGAGAACTGACGCAAACCTGTGATACTGAGTACTAATGACCGCATGGATGTATGGAAGAGTAAAGAGCTACATGGACGCTTTTATCAGGCCCTACACGGACCTGATATTGATTTTAAATCATCTATATCCTGGCTACGATTCGGAGACCTATTTGGTGAAACCGAAGGTTTTGTCTTTGCAATTATGGACGAAGTTGTTATGACGAAGAACTACCGGAGGTATATTCTGAAGGATGGTACGGTTGACATATGTCGGGCATGCCACCGTCCCGGTGAATCCCTTAGACACATTATATCTGGTTGTTCCAGTCTGGCCAACGGAGAGTATTTGCATAGACATAACCAAGTAGCTAGGATCGTCCATCAACAGCTTGCTCTGAAGTACAAACTCGTGGATTCAGAAGTGCCATATTACAAGTATGTGCCTGACCCAGTTCTCGAAAATGATCATATCACATTGTACTGGGACCGATCTATTATCACGGACAGGACTATTGTTGCAAATAGGCCTGATATAGTGATAGTAGATCGGTTAGAGCGTCGTGCAATAATAGTTGATATTACTATTCCGCATGATTGCAATCTCGTGAAAGCGGAAAAAGACAAACAAGTAAAGTACTTGGATTTGGCCCACGAGATTGTCGACATGTGGCATGTAAGCTCAGCTGTTATTGTACCGATAGTCGTTTCCGTGCATGGACTGATCGCCAAGAGCCTCGACCAACACCTACAGAGGCTCTCGTTAGACAGTTGGGTCAAGGGGCTGATGCAGAAGGCAGTGTTACTCGACACGGCACGCATCGTGAGGAAATTCTTGTCTCTGGAGCCCTAACCACCGGTAGCTTGGTCCTTGTACTCGATACCGGTGGGGCGCTATTTTTTATATTTTTAAATATATTTGTATTTTTTTTATAGATTTATTTAAAAATGTACTAAATATGTATCAAGTTAAATAAAGGAAATAATAATATAATAATAAAACTTTATTTCAGACTCATGATCCATACATAAATTACAAAGTTTAGAACAAAAATAAAATAAATAAAAATACAAATACAAACAATCAATTAATTAATATCCCTTTATGTATGTGAACTGATTAACTATACAAGCTTCAATGTCACTCGACATTAAAACTTATACAATCAATCATAATAAAAGTTATGTTCAGGTTTTTGGTTGTAGCTTAACCTACTTATTACCCAAAAAGAAATCAAAGCTATGATCCTAATAATGTTCTGATTACTAACACATTGTCGTCTCTTATTGTTTATTACAAAACTATCTCTGGAGTGTCAGCTTTGCATAGGTACTTATAAATGAATAAACTAGTGGTTCTGTGAACCGTAGACTTCGGGAGCGGCTTTGTATTTGGCTTTGGATTCTTAAATTGTATTTATTTGCATGACTTTTGATTTTATTTATATGGGTTGCTATGGTTACGATTCGATCGATATAAAAAAAATCAAGCCATTATCTTTCTTTACAGGAACTAGTTATTGACAACCGTCAAGAGGGAAAGGTGGATGAAGTGGAAGTTGGGCGTAGAGTAGTGGATATTTCTTTTTTTTTTAAAGCTCTTCAGGCCATAGGGGACCACGGTCCAATGGATTGTAAGTTAAGTTACCTCAGTATAATAGGTGAAGTAAAAGTTGGTCTGGACTCAAAACTCATCATAAAATGTAGTATGTGTAATATGAAATTTACTGTGTGTTTGGTTGAAAAGAAAGAAGATAGCATGGAAGTGAATCATCAAATTGTGTCTGGTATCATATCATCTGGTGGGAGCTACTCTCAGTTAAAAACATTAAGTGCCGCAGTAGCCCTACCAATCATGTCACCTTCATTGTACAATGAAATTAATAATACGGTTTGCGATTGGTGGGAAAAGACAGCAGCACATTCCATGGCAGAAGCTGTCAAGGAAGAAGCGGAGTACGCAGTGTCTATAGGTAGTGTTGATAAAAATGTTACACCATTAATATCTGTTGCTGTTGACGGTTGTTGGAGCAAGAGATCTTATGGTAAGAATTTTTCCGCCTTATCCGGCGCAGCTGCGATAATTGGCATTAAAACTAATAAAGTATTGTTTTTTGGAGTTAAAAATAAATACTGCGTAGTCTGTGCACGAGCCGCAAAGAACAACAGTCAGCCCCCGGAACACCATTGTTTCAAGAATTATTCAGGATCATCTACCGGGATGGAATCGACCATTATAGTTGAGGGGTTTAAACGTTCCTTTGTTGATCACGGTGTAATTTATAATAAATTTGTAGCAGACGGCGATTCCAGTACTTATAAAAAAATATTAGATTCGCGTCCGTACGATAATTTAATAGTAGAGAAAATTGAATGCAAAAATCATCTTTTACGAAACTACTGCAATAGCTTGGAGAAATCGTCGAAAGACACTAAGTATCCTTGCGAATTGCGGAAATTCCTAAAAGAAAGGTATTTGCGTTTAAGAACGGGTGTAAAATGCGCGATTAAATATTGGGGGGATCAAAATCAGTCACTCGAAGAAAAAATAAAAAATCTTAGTGAAGATATCCTAAATGGTCCACAACACGTATTTGGTAATCACCAACATTGCAAGGAGTATTTTTGTAGACCTGACACTCGTCGAATAGAACCTGTTGGGTTACTTCCAGCAATTGTTGGATGCGGATTAATGGACGCGGTAGAAATTTTAAGTAAAAGACTGTCATATCATTCTAGAAGTTTAATTCATAATTGCACAAGTAATATAGTTGAAAGTTTTAACGGAGTAATTGCCAAATTAGTTGGGGGTAAGCGTGTAAATTATTCTTCCCGTGGTTCTTATGCGGGCCGATGCGCAGCTGCTGTTGTGTCTTTTAATACGGGATCGATTCATAGTAAAACTCATGAAGTCATATTTAAATCTAGTCCTAATCCTTTGATCGCGAAAGTGGAAAATAGTAATCGTAGAAACCGTTTAATTGCTAAACCTAAATTAAGATTGAAAAAAAGCCACAGCGCTGTATCGAAAGACGCTCACTATGGACCAAACTGCGAAAAACCTGATCTGAGTCCAGAATTATATGAGAAAGCCAAGTCATCTTTTTTAGTTGATTTAAAGTTGTCTTGTGCTGAAAGAGAGGAGCTTGAAAGGTCGACCCATTTGCAAAGAAGTAGTGCTGAGTGGATGAGTACAAGGAGAAAATTACTAACCTCATCATCGTTCGGGGAAGTTTGTAAAAAACGAGAGAGCACAAGTTGTGCTGCTTTTGTTTGTAAAATCGTTTATGGTAGTAATATCTCCAGTTTGCCTGCTGTACGGTACGGTATCGAAAACGAAGAAACTGCAATTAGACAGTTAGAAATTCAAGAGAATATTAGTATACAAGGTTGCGGTTTGTTCGTCGACGATCAATATGAATTTCTTGGTACTACACCAGATGGCATTTATGCAAACGGTTTAATTGAAATTAAGTGCCCACATTCTTTAGCTGGCATGACTCTTGATGAAGCAATGGCCAAACATACCTTTTGGGTTAAGGACAAGGCTTCCAAGGGTTATGTCATAAATAAAAATCATTACTGGTATTTCCAAATTCAGGGACAGCTACATATAACTAAAAGAAACGTTTGCATGCTTGGCATCTGGTTTGGTGCTACTGTACCTATGAAAGTTTATATTATAGAAAAGGACGACAAATTTTGGAAGGAGAAAATGGAGATGAAATTAGTTAGATTTTATTACGATTGCCTCCTTCCAGAATTAGTTGATCCTCGGCAGTCACGAAGCATGCCTATTCGTGACCCGCCCAATGTCATAGAGGCTATGAAAGAGAGGAAAGAAAGAGCTTTACGTGTTTTGAAAGAGAAGAACGTCTAATGATTTTGAAAGAGACTGAGGTAACTTAACTACCCAGCCGGTCGATTCACGTAAACACGCCAGTTCAAAAGTCGTTTTAACTTAGAAACTTAGAAATCGCCTTTTGGTTTTCTGTTTTTAACGCACTTACTTATCTAGTCTTGGATTGTCATAAATCTTCCAATAGCTCAATTTCTATACAATTCCTATACGATTTTGAAGAGTTACCTGGTGTAAACCCAAGGTCCGATCCTAATGAAATTAAAATGTGACCACACGGGATGCACCAGCTTTCAAATAAAAAAAAGAATCATCAAAATCGGTTCAAAAAATACAGCGAATTGAGAATCTTCTTCTTTTTTTAAGTCGGTTAAAAAGTGTGCGAAGTGACATTTTTAAGTCACTACGCTACGGTTTTTATTACGTGAATCGGGCAGCTGGTAACATTTTCATTCTGATAGGTTTTGCAATAGCAATTGATTTTATCATCAAATTAGTAGAAATCAGAATTTGATCAGTAATCATTAAAATGAAAAAAACATTAGAATTTTGAACTCATATTTTGTTATTGTTTACTTTCGTTTAATTAAGTATATGAATAATTTATAAATTTCATGTTTGTTTATAACTAATTTTTGTACAACCCTAGCACGCTTTTTAGGTGGCGACTCATATTTTTTTTTTTTTTTTTTTTTTTTTTTATATTTGGTTCGCCAAATTGACGCCGCCCGCCTGGTGGTAAGTCGTGACGACGTCTAGCGATTGTGGGCCACTCTCACAGCACACATTACTATTGAGAATGGCCCTCAACTTGACGACCTACTGATGTGCCTCTTCACGCTCCGCTTAAAGAACCCAGGATTATATGTGGGAGGAAACACGTGCACAGGCAGGGCGTTCCAGGCCACTATCGTTCGGCAGAGAAACGAACGTTTAAAACGTTCGGTTCTCGCGAACATGCTATCCACTGTGTGGGGGTGGCATCTCTGCCCGGCACGAGTCGTTCGGGATCGGAAGGAAGAGGGTGGGATCAGATTGAAGAGCTCTTCAGAACACTCGCCGTGGTAAATACGGTAGAATGCGGCCAAGGAAGCTATTGTTCGGCGCTGAACTAGCGGCTCAAGGCTTCCCGTTACCTCCGGACAATCTATAATACGGATAGCCCGTCGCTGCATAGCGTCGAGAGCGTCCAGCAGATACTTCGCGGAGCCGTCCCAGAGGTGAGAGCAGTATTCGACGCAGGGTCTAATCTGCGTCTTGTACAGCAGACACCTCTGGTCCGGTGTAAAGAATCTCTTTACCTTATTCAGTATTCCTAGTTTCCGCGAAGCTAGCCCTATACATCTTTCGATGTAGTTTTTATTATTGAGCTCTCGACGAACGTCTATGCCAAGGATATCAAGGTTGTCCTTCATTGGTAATAATGCATTCTGAAGAGAGGGTAGGGGAAGGAAAGGGGATTTCTTCGCAGTAAATGCACACGCCTGTGTTTTGCGGGCATTGAACTCGACCAGGTTCTCGGTACCCCATTGAGAGATACTGTCGAGGTTACGGTCGAGGTTACGGTCGAGATCAGCCACGAGTCGTCGTCTCTCCTCCTCAATCTCAGATCGCCCCGCCGTCGGACGAACCGAGTAACTCCCGTGCAGTGTGCTGTCATCTGCATAGCAATGAATGTTCCCGAGGGATAGCATATCATTGATATGCAGAAGAAAGAGAGTTGGTGATAGTACGGACCCCTGCGGTACCCCGGCATTCACTTGCAAGAAGCGAGAAGCCTGGCCATCGCAGAGGACCCGCACTCGGCGCTCGTTTGAAAAACTGGCAATCCAGCTGCACAGTTGAGGAGGTAGACCATATGCCGGAAGCTTGGAAAGGAGCGAAGCATGCCAGACCCTATCGAAGGCTTTGGCGATGTCCAGGCTAATAGCCAAGGACTCGCCGTGCCTTTCCATAGCCCCACCCCAGACATGCGTTACGAATGCCAGAAGATCACCCGTTGATCGCTTTGGCCTGAAGCCGTATTGTCGATCATTGATTAGCGAGTGATCCTCTAGGAATTGCATGAGCTGCTTATTTATAAGGAGCTCAAGCACCTTGCAAATGACTGAGGTGACAGCTATGGGTCGATAGGTGCCTGGATCGGACCGATCCCCTTTCTTGGGGATCGGTTGTACGTTAGCCTCCTTCCAGACCTCCGGCACGAGCCCTGAAGAGTATGACAGGCGGTACAGACGCGTTAATACTGGAGACAACTCAGCTGCACATTTTCGTAGCACCACCGCCGGAATGCCGTCAGGGCCACTGGCTTTCCGCGTGTCGAGTGACCGCAGTACTGCCCGTACATCACATTGCCTGATAACAATATCAGGCATTGTGTGGCCACAGTTGGCGATGGCGGGGGGCTGCAGGCCACGGTCGTCGACCCGGGAATTAGCCGCAAAGAGGTCTGCGAGCATATCCGCTTTCTCTTGGGCTTTGTGAGCCAGTGTTCCATCTGGGTAACGCAGTGGTGGCAGCGAGGGCTGACAAAAGTTAGATTGCACGGCTTTGGCCAGTTGCCAGAATCCACGGCTGCCCGTGGGATGGGAAGTGAGCTCCTGACCAAGCCGCGCGACGCGCTGGGCATCCGCTCTCTTAAAGGCCCTCTTACTCGACTTTGTGGCCAGGTTGTACGCTGCTTTGAGGTGGCCCACGTTTGGGTCGCGCACAGCCCGGGCCCTGATCCAGGCGCGATATGCCGACTGTTTTTGTCGAACAGCTTTGGCACAATCTCGCCCGAACCAGGTACGGGCTCTGCGGATACTGGCGACATCAGTGAAAGGGATGTAATAATCCATCCCTAAACTGATCTCGCCAGTAATAGCAGAAGCACTATCCGAAGGAGCCTTTCCTACAAAGCAGCGCTGGCTCCAGGGGACGGACGCATAATAATCGCGTAGACCGTCCCAATCCGCTGACGAGTAGTGCCATAGTCGTCGTGACGTTTGTACAGGACGTGCAGGAGGTGACACCTTCATGCCAGCGTGAACAACACAGTGGTCGGAACTACCCAGTGGGGCTCCTACTGAAACACTGTACTGGGCTGGGCGACTCGTCAGCAGTAGATCCAGCAGAGCGGGCGCGTGATCTGACCTGTCTGGTATCCGGGTGATCCCGCATACCATCTGGGTCAGACCGTGGGAGAGAGCGAACGCATGGGCGGCTCTACCCGCATGATCAGTCTTGAGGGACCCCAGCCATTCAATGTGATGGCCATTGAAGTCCCCCAGAAACACTAGGTCAGCGTTCGGGAACCGCACCTGCGCTTCATCAGCCGTCTCGCTGAGGTACTGGAAGAGCTTTGTTGTCTCAGAATCCCCTGTGTGGGATCGGTAGACGCACACGTAGATCTGGCTCATAGAGCCATGGTCTACGTGCAGCCAAAGGACGGAATTGGAGGGGTTCTCTAGGCAGCGCAACCGGCGGCAGCAAACATCCGCCCTAACGAACACGCACACCCCGGCTTTGTCTCGAAATTGTTCCTCGATGACATAGCCGGGGTAACACAGGTAAGACGTGTCGTCAGGGCGGCGTATTTGTGTCTCCGTGAGGAACATCACAGCGGGCCGTGCCGTCTCAAGGTGGTGGTGGACGGTATCGAGGTTCGCATGGAGTCCACGGACGTTAGTGAACTCCACCTCGAAATGTGAAGTTGTGGGGTTTCCTAGGGCCGCTGTGTAACGTTTATTTCTTTTTTGTTGCACTGCCATTGTAGATTTTGAAGAAGAAGCGTGAAGACAGGGCGACATTTGGTGCAGCAGTAAGTGACAAAGCGCAGGGGCTAGCTTTGTCTAGAACCGTGTGGTTAGGTCGGAGCCGACTCGCCGGACGGAAGGGCTCCCAAACCCCCCTGATGCAAGGCCGCCGCTACCCCACACCGGTTACCACCCGGAGCGGCGATCCCACATCAGGATTATGCGCAACATGTGGGGCAGCCTCCTGGGGTGGTTGGCCCCAGGCGGGCCCCATGACTGTGTTGCGGGCGGCCGCGGCAACGCCGTTGCTAAGGGTCTCCCTGGCCGGCGAATCGACCCACACCACCCACACTAGACTCCGTTTCGCCCCCACTGGTCCCATGCCTGCTGCACCATACATCGCCCCGGGCCCGGCGGTGCAGCTGCTGAACCCCTAACGCAACCCAGCCTGGGCTGGGTTACTTGGGGGGCTTTAGCACAGCTGCACGGTGGTACCCCCCCGGACCAACACTGTTGTACCACCTGGTACCCACGTAGGGGCCGAAGCCACTCCATAGGTACCGTAAATTAACGAGCCTCGTCCGTTTATCAGCAGGTGCGCCACTAGCAGGTGAGGTCGCTGGGGCCCTATAGATGTTGGTAGAGCCCCTTTGCACCCTTTGCACCATTTTGTTATTGTTTACTTACTTTTAATTATATGAACCATTTTTATACTTGTGTTTCATTTATTGACAATTTTTTGTACAACCCTAGAAGATTTTTTAGATTGCGAGGTGATCGTAAGCAAAAAGTATTTGAGTTTACGCAATAGGCACATTTCCTTGCGTAGAGATAAACACTAGCGAGGAAAGGCGTGATGTTATTTCGACCGTACTTCCTACTGAATTTGCAATTATTTTATTGAATGAAAATTTTACGAAATAAGAATAAACTTTGGTAGTAAAATTACAAATAAATACATACTCGTAGTTGGAATTTTAGGTAAGTAGAATACAAAAAGGTCAGTCCGGACCCGCTCTTGATTGTTTATTATAAATAGAAAATCATAAAAATTGTGTCTCAAACTACTCTTATTTATTTATCTAGTAATTAGGATCATTTTATAACGAAAACTACTCTTGGAATATTTTACAAATAGGCAGTCGTTTATTTCCAATAATTCAACATTTTTGTTATGCTGTAAATATTCAACTTCAATAACAATAACTCAACGTGGAACGTTTGTCGCAAAACATTTTCAAAATCGCGGTCTCTCTGGGTCATTCACCCGCCCGTCGGATGATTTGGGCAACTTTAGCGCTGCTGTCGCTCAAAATCGACTTTGTCCGTGCGCGGTCTGGGCCCTTAAATACTAGTACAAACTTAATATTTGCTTAGAATTTAAAATATAAGAAAAAATATAAAAATAAAAAAATATTTAGCAACCACTTTGTTGGTCAGGTTGTCCTTCAGCAAAGGCCTCCCCCAATTTCTTCCATTTATCTCGGTCTCGAGCAAATCTTCTCCTTCCTTTTGGCAAGTCATCCTCCCATCTTTTAATTTGGCGTCCTTGTCGTCTTTTCTCATTTTGAGGATACCATTCTATTATGTCCTTCGTCCATTTTCCTTTATTTGTTCTTACTATATGTCCAGTCCAGTTCCATTTCATTTTTCTTATAGTTCGTAATACATCTCTTACTTTAGTCCTTTTCCTTATTTTTGAACATGTCCACCGATCTCGTAGCCTTATGTTTAACATACTTCGTTCCATGCTACGTTGGGGTTATGCTCCGCTGTACCACTGGTTTATACCACCAGTGGTAGGACGAGTAAAATAGGTATGCTCCGTGGTTCCCCTCAGTGGTACAGTGGAGCATATGTTCACAAATGTTAAAAATGTATTCCACTGTACCACTACAGATATTATGATGCATGCACACTAGTGAATCCCACTTTCGATTCGTTCCCACTAGTTCTACTAAACAGTTCTACTAAACAGTTCTACCGTAACAATAATAAACTACCCGATTGAATGTTTGAACTCATTATTCCGAAAAAGTACCAGGCGATCATAACAGAATAGGAGGTTCACGCCATCTAGTTACGTCGGTACTAACTCAGTAGTATGAACTAGAATGGCGAGTGACGCAATCTGTTAATCTTCGGTGGTAGTCTCGTTACAAGGTATAAAATTTTTTCGCCATTAATTTGTTTTTTCGAGTTTAATTTGTTCTTTCGTATTCGTTTTTCAATATTACTTTTAGGTGGACCACCGGCAAGAAAAAGTGCCCGTAGTCCACTCGGATCCTTATGTATATACACCTTAAGAGAAGAACTCAGGAGGGGAATGACGGGTCATACATATTTTCTCCACTGTACCACTGGAGGGGAACCACGGAGCATACCAATTTTACCCGTCCTACCACTGGTGGTATAAACCAGTGGTACAGCGGAACATAACCCCTACGTTGACAGAGTAAAAGCTTTTGATTACTTTTGCTTATACGTAGGTCACACTATAATTTTTGCGTAACTTAAAAAAACAACATGTTAAAACCAAAATATTATGTTTATTGCTTTTCAAAATACTCTCCTTTACATTTTAAACATTTTTTCATGCGATCGAACCATTTATTAAAACAGGAGGACCACAGATCTGATGGCATGTTTTCTACGTGCTTATTGAACGCTATCACTGCCTCTTCAGAGTTGGTAAAAGTGAAACCTCTCATTAAATCTTTGATTTTGGGGAAAATACAGAAATCACAGGGTGCTAGGTCGGGGCTATGCGCAGGATGGGTGACGAGTTGTACTTTTTCGGAAGTGAAGAAGCGTTGTCATGATGTAGGAGAACGCGGCTTTTGGGTCGTCTTTCGCGAACTTTTTCTAACACCCTGGGTAAACAAATGGTAGAATACCACTCGGCATTAACACTCTTTTGATCTTCAAGTGAAATTGTACAGATGAAACCCGTAGCTGTGAAAAAAAAACGCGATCATTTTTTTACCAACGTTTCTCGCCTGCCTCACTTTTGTTGGTTTGTTCTCATTTTCAAACACCCATTCACAAGATTGCTGTTTTTTTCGGGTTCAAAACAATAAATCCACGTTTTGTCTCCTGTGACAATGTCATAAACAGCATTAGAATGTCCGTGGTCGTACTTCAATAGCATCTGTGAGCATCATTCCACACGAGCCTGCTTCTGCTCCGCTGTCAGTTCATGAGGAATCCAACGACAACAAAGTTTCCGAACTTTCAATTCTTCGTGTAAAATTTTCTGGATTTGACTCATACCAATCCCCAATAGTCCTCGAATTGTCTCATAGGTAATCCGCGGGTTTTCTTCAATTAACCGCTTAACAGTAGCCACATTATTTTCTTTAACGGCAGTTGAAGGCCGCCTTCACGAAATTCGTCATGTAAAGAAACTCGACCTCTCTCAAATTCAGCAAACCATCGCCTCCCGGTGCTCAAACAAGGTGCTTCTCTCCCAAAAGTATTTTGAAGACGAGCGGCATAGTCTTGCGGAGAGAGAGAACTTTTAAAATGATAAAAAATCATCGCTCTAAAATCTTTTCGACTTAAATCCATTTTCGTTGCATACGTAGAACTTTGATGTGTGATAAAAAAACAATTGACAAATGATTTCCCGCCAATTGTTTTTTTTTATTACTAAGAAGGTTGCAACGTTTAAAAAATATAACATTCGAAATTCAAATAGTTCCGATTAGCTAGAAGTGCAAAACTTTTAGTGTGCCCCATGTAGCAGGCCAAGTTTGGCACCCATATTTATGTTAGACAAGGGAGAATGCATGCGTTGTATAATTTGCTTTTATTGTAATTGGTACTGATTCGTTTTTCATTATTTCTTTTAAAGACCAATACCGCTTCCAAGTGTTGCTTATTCTTCTATCTATTTCTTTGGTGCATTGGTCTTTAATTGATATTAATTGTCCTAAATATATATATTCATCTACATACTCAATAATATCTTGACCCATTTCAATACTTTCCCTTGAAGCATTTGTCATTACTTTAGTCTTCGTTAAGTTCATGCATAAACCTGCTTTTCTACTTTCATAATCTAGTTGTTGTATCATAGTTTGTTTTGTGTCTGGCCTTTCAGCAAATATAACAATGTCGTCAGCAAATCTTAGGTGATTTAAATTTGATCCGTTAATACTAATTCCAAAGTTTTTCCAGTCTAAATTTCTGAATATATCCTCTAATACGGCTGTAAACAGCTTAGGAGACAGTGGATCAGCTTGCCTGACGCCTCTTTGTATAAAATATTCTTCGCCTTGTTGTTCAAGTTGAATCGTTGCTGTGGTATTTTTGTATATTGCTTTTATAATTCTTATGTATTTCGTTTCTACTCCTTGTTTCTCCAATGTTTTCCAAATATATTTATGACTCAGAGAATCAAAAGCTTTGTTGTAATCGATAAATGCCATGTAATTTTTATGCCCGTACTCATTTAGTTTTTCGATTATTTGTTTCACGACATGAATGTGGTCTATGGTAGAATAATCAGCTCGAAATCCTGCTTGTTCTCTTGGTTGGTTTTCTTCCAAGTGCTTCGTCAATCGCTCTAGTATAATCTTAGAAAAAGCTTTGTACAAATTCGACATAAGAGATATAGGTCTGGAATTGTTTATTTCAAATATTGGATAGAAACAGGCGTTACTTGGCGAAAATCCATGACAAAACAATGGTAAGTAAAATGTTTTAAGAAAAAACTTTTTAAAATTATATAATATATAGGCTGTTCTCTCTGAGACAGTCTTGATAATGCCTCGTTTAGAGGCGAAACAATTGTCGACGTTTTGTTGTCCTTTTAATTCTGCGAAAAATTAATGCTATTATATAATTTTAAAAAGTTTTTTCTTAAAACATTTTACTTACCATTGTATTGTTTATTTCATTTTGATCTCCTTTTTTATGTAGTAAAACAATTGTGGATTTCGTCCATTGAGTTGGTATTTGTTCGGTAGCCATTATTTCGTTGAAAAGATATGTTACATACTTGGATATCGCAGAGATAGATACTTTTAGTATTTCATTTGAAATTTTATCATCTCCAGAAGCCTTCCCGCTTTTTTGTGTTTTTATAGCTTTTATAACTTCCGATTCCAAAATGTATGATGTATCTTCTTCGTTAGCATTCCACTGTATCTCTGGTGGTATTGTTGTATCTGCTTTTGCGTACAATTTAGTATAAAAATTCTCGCGCTACTTTTGCTATTGATTATCTGCTTGTTGCTAATTTCTCTTTTTTCTTTTTACTTTTAGTTTTCACGTTAGGTATCCATTGTGTGTATTCTCTTAGCTGTTTTGCCCTTTTTTGATTCCGCCGGTTTTCTATATTTGTTCTTTCAATACATTTAGTCTCTCTGTTTTCCTGTGTTTCTTTATTGATGATTGAATTCTTTTACTAATACTAGCAATATTTTGTTTGTTTTCTTTTCGTTTTTGCAACATTTTATTTCTTTCTTCCATTAATTTAAGTGATTTTTTCCTAATTTATTTATTTTCTGTTTTTTAAGACTCGATTTACTTAAGTTTATTAGTTATTTTCCAAAGAATCATACTTCTCTTGTAGTGACATGGTATCCTCAATGCTTGTTAATCTCTCTTTTAATTCATTTAGTACATTTTGTGGTATATGCGATGTTATTGTCATATTTATATTTGAGTAGCTAATATATTTTCTTGATTTTTTATTTTTATGTTGTATAACTCCTCTTACCATTCTATGATCAGAATTAAAATTGAATTTATTGACCACATCGACGTCACAGCAGCTATTTACTGCTTATTTCTAGTGAGTATAAAATCTATTTAATTTTTAACTTTACCATTTAGAGACACCCAAATCCACTTTCTTGATATTCTTTTATTGAAAAAACTATTGGTTATTTTAAAATTATTTGCATAACAAAAATCTATAAGCCTGTGTCCATTATCATTTCTGTAACCACTACTGTATTCTCCTAAGACAAATTCATCTTTATCCGATTTGCTGCCCACTTTTGCATTAAAGTCTCCCATAAGGATTGTGTTTTTGTTTTTCTTTTGTATCAATTGTATCAGGTCTATGTAGAAATTATCTTTAGCCAATTTTGTATCTTGTTCTATGGGTGCATGTACTTGTATAATGGACGTTGGTTGGTTGGAATTCTGTCAGATATACCTTCGAAGCTAATTACTTTGTCTTTCAGATACTTTTTAACTAGGAATCCCATTCCGTGTATGCCTTTTTTTGTTCCATAGTAATAAAAAATATAGTCGTTATATTCTCTTATCTCTTCTTCAAGTCTTCGTACTTCACACAGACCGATGACGTCCCATTTTATATGTATTATAGCTTCTTCTATCTCTTCAAAATTGTGATCTGACATTAATGTTCTTGCGTTAAACGTTGCAATGTACATTTTATTACAATTTCTTTGTTGTTTTAAGGATGTTCTAAGGGGGGATGGTGGTCTACTTACCCCACGGGGACCAGCCGGATTGGGGTTGTCCTGTCTCTGGTTGCCAATATTTAGTTGCTACTTCAATTTATTGGGAGTATTAGAGAGAGAATTTGATCGAGGCCTCATTAAATCAAACGCATTTCTCCTGTTTTCTTTTATGGCAAAATTGTTGCCCATTGGCGTCTTTGTCTGATTTTCTGGCGAGGTTGACTGGTCTCGTTGCCTTCTTTCTGTGTTCTGGTTTCCCTCAATTACTACCAATGGGTCGTACTTTATGTATGCAATATTTCCTTTTTCGCGTTCTTCTATTAGTTTTGGGTTTAATTCTCTTCTTTTTTCTAATACTTCTTTAGGAAAATCTTCGGTCACGTAAACATCTTTAAGGCTCTTCTTTTGTTTTAATATCTCGTTTCTCTTCCAGTTAATTGCAAACGTTATAAGAACTGGTCTTATTTTATTTTCTTTCTTCAGACCTATTTCTTCGACACATCGTATGCCTCCAAAGTAATTTCAAGATCTACTTTGATAATTTTCTGTACCCTCTGGAACAACACTGATGAAGAAGAATTTTCTTTCTCTTTCAAACCAAAAAAATAGAATATTATTACTCCTCTTTTCTTTTTCTAGGTACTCAATCTTTTTTTGTAATATTTCTACTTTATCTTTCAAAATTTTGTTATCTTTAATCAAATGTTCCAATTTTTCGTTCATTTTTTCAAATATTGAATTCGTTGGTTTCTCCATTTCTAATTTCATTTCATCAAATAGTATTTTAAATTGTCCCTCCATTTATGGTTCTTTTTTTTTTAATTATTACAGTGGCAACACTTACGTTGTGAAGAATGTGTTGACGTTAGACGACCCTTTACTATATATTATAGCACAGTCTGAACGACGCTTATCGAACCCACTGACTTATCAAGTTATTTTTGTCGTCCTACCCACTGTTAAAAATATGTACTTAGTTGTAAAATTAAGCCTTTTATGTTGGCTTTATACTTTAAAATCACGATGTTTTATGTACCAAAATGTGCTTTTCCACTTACTGTTTTCTATTATTGCGGCAGTTGTCACAATGGTATTAATTAAATAGTGGTTCACAATTCTTTTTTACAAAGTGATTTTACTGTTTGCCAACCATAGACAAGACCATAGGTACTTACTAAGTGTAAAAAAATGTTCGAATTACTAATAGGTAGGTAGGTACCTACTTAAATTGTATAAATTTCATCTATATTCTACTGATAATTATTATACACGTGAAAGTTTTTCAGTATTTATCATCAGATCTGATCAGATTTCAGTACTTACATAGTTTGAAAACTGGTACCTACACAAATTGAACATTTTCCAGGATGTCTACCGTGGGAAGTGGGAAAGAGGAAACCATTACACGAGACCTGAATCGCGGCTATCTGCTACATGATAAAATCTAATTCAAAGGTATTGTTATAACGAGTGTCCAATCTAACGCTTATAGCACATACTACTTATAGTCTACGTACCTACTTTGTTAAATGTATCAATTCAGATCACAAATAGGAATGCAATGATCAAAGTCTAGACACAAATTAATTGAAAATAATAAATGTGCTAGCGATACAAGGCCAGATTTATTATACTACGTACATGGAATCAATTTTAAGCGAATAAAAATTAAAGTAACCTACTTGTTTCAGATCTATTTTTTTGTTTAGATAGCCCGTAACTCAAGAGACTTGGTGGCAGACAAATAAACACCATACGATTCGTCCGATATACAGATTCCGGTATAAACCACCTTTGTTTTGCTTCCTGTAGAAACGACACTCTTAAAGAATTCAACTTATAAAATAATAATTGGTTGGTTGACCATAGACAACCGCTTAGCGTAGCAGAATGGTAATTATAGGAATAACCTTGACATTTTACCTAATATCTAAAAAGTTGAGACGCGGAGCTGGAAAATGTAAGCGTTGGCAACAATCATTCGAGTCTCAATGCCAGTCCCACTAGTCGTCAAAAGTACTATGGGCATCCAATAGTACTTTTGACAACCAGCGAAATCGACACCGAGAGCCAAATGATTGCCAGCGTGTTCAAACATTCAGCTGTTTGTCTGAATGTTTGAACACGCTAATCTCAGAAACGGCTTAACCGATTTAAATTGTTTATTTGAATTTGCGGTTTTCAGTAATGCGTTGTGTTTTATTCAACTTAACAAAGGTTTTGTTTTCAATCAAAAGTTCTAAAAACCATTGTTTTGGGTTTTATTGCGTTCATAAAGCCAGTATACAACAGCCATACAACAGTTTCTCAATTATATCTTCTACTAGCTGTTGCCCGCAGCTCCGCCTGCGGGTTACTTTAGATCTACATAACATTCTTATTTATGAAGCGAATGAAAACCAAACCGCAAATTCAAATCAAAAATTCAAATCGGTTAAATTCGTTTCTGAGATTAGCGTGTCCAAACATTCAGACAAACGGAGAAAAGTTCTAAAAACCATTGTTTTGGGTTTTATTGCGTTCATAAAGCCCTCCTACAACAGTTTCTCTATTATATCTTCTATTTTATTCTCTATTATTTACAAAGATATGTAAATTTAGTTATTTAGGTACTATGTATATAAACTACGAGTACTTAAATAAAAAGAACACGCCAAAAGAATTATCGGAAAAAAATACTACAATATCATGTAGTACTAAGAATAGTACCTAAATTTTTGGAGAAATTGCAAAACAAAATACACTCTTAATAATGAGAGTTCGCACACAACAATTCCGTAAGGAGCCGACCACGCGTCTGAGCCGCGCGGTATGGCACCTCGTAGACCTAACAGGCGACGGCCGGCAGTCAACTCACGCATGCGCAGTGGGCACTCCGACGTCGTCGCCCGCCTTCAAAATAGTGTACTTTTTGACTAAATCTATAATATCTCTTAAGATATTCGTTGAAATCAAATGATGTAAAGGACTAATTTGTTCTAAATTAAATTCTTATGACGTATAGCGTATTTGTATGGATAAGTATTAATGTCGTAAGCATAAAAATAGCTTCGCAAATCATGAATTGTTTTGAATCAATTTTGATTGCTATAAATTACGTTATAGTGCGTTAACCCTAAGAGGTAGATATATGCCATCGCGGACTTTTTTATAGAACTTTTTAAGGCAAATAAATTCGTAGTACACAATGTTAACGTTACTTTAACCATTTAAGCAGCGTACGCCACGGAAGCTCCCAAAAGAAATAATTTTCCCCCGTTTTTGTAAAATATATCATTGCTGCTCCGCTCCTACTCGTCGTAGCGTAATGTTATATAGCCTATAGCCATCCTGGATAAATGTATTACATAACTAAAAAAGATTTTTTCTAATCGGACCAGTACTTTCTGAGATTAGCGCGTTCAACCAAACAAACAACCTATTCAGCTTTAAAATATTAGTATAGATTATACATGGGGCACACTAAAAGTTTTGCACTTCTAGCTAATCGGAACTATTTGAATTTGGAATGTTATATTTTTTTAACGTTGCAACCTTAAGAAGGTTGCAACAGTAGGTTGCAACATATTCGTCGTGTGTGAGTGTGATAGTCCATTGAATTGTATGGCGAGCGATATTGTATCTTAAGATAAAATATTATAGTATAGAGCGGCCGCTCTCATGTCCATTACTGCGGGGTCTCTGGTGACACCCGAAGGTATTTCCAGTGGACGCCCGGCGGACTTTGGCCACCTGTGTGGCCTCTTCGGGGGTTTGGTCGGAATGAAAATCCCGCGTCGAGACCCCGCCGCACGCTACCCTTCAAACCTGCTTCTGTAAGGACGGCGGGTGGCTATCCCGCCGTCCTCAGGCCCCGATCATGGAGGTCGATGGTCCTGGGCGTAAATGAGTCTGCGGCGCCCTGGCCGCTGACTGCGGAACTCAGCGGGGAGGGTACGCTCCCTCTCCCTCTCTGCCGCCTCCTTTGCGAGCATGACTTGCTCGCAGTAGGACACGGCCGCGTTCCTGGTCCCCTACTCGCGCTGGAGGCTCGAAGCATGGTTTCCAGCGAGAGGATAACTCCACTGCGGGTTAAGTAACATACGACAAACTTATTATTTGCGGTTGGTACAGTGATGGGGTCTAGGGATCGAACCGCAAAATTAAGTTTGTTTTTTTTTATTGTAAATACTTTTCCGGGATTAAAAGTACCCAGGGCACCTAACCCAGGATATTAAAAAATAATTATACCAAGTTTCATCGTAATTGAACTGGTAGTTATTGCGTGATGCCTGAACAAATAGATAGACAGACAGACAGACAAAATTTTTTTAATCACATAATTGGGTTCGTGGTGGTCTAGTAACACCCCCTGCCATATATTTTTTTGATATTTTCAATGTACAGAATTTTCACTTCTACATGTTTATTATAAGTATAGAATAGATATAGATAATAGCGTTTTAATAATAGTCTATCTACCTATCCCCTATTTATCAATGTACCACACACTGTGAAAGAACAATATAAAAAAAAAAAATTGGACTCGGTTTCAATAACAGAACCGACTGGAATTATTACTTTAAAAAACTGGCACATTTTTTTCCAGTCGGTTCTGTTTTCGAAACAGAGTTTTTTTTTGTACTTCGTAACAACACAAACCCATGATTATTACCTTGTGTTTTTTATCTTTTGAAACGAGGACTAGGTACCCAACACTCTCACCCCCCAACACACACGAACCCTATGCGTTATCAAGTGCTTTCAAGGATAAGTCCTGTGTTATTTTCAGGCTGTGTCACGGGTAGGTGCCATATTCAACATAATGTGAAGAGTGAATAAACATATCCATCGAAAGGGTTACGATACCTTCTAATCTAATTCTGTTTAGTAGTTAAGAAGTTATAATAAAACAAATTACATAGGTACCGGCATTTTCTTTAGTCTCAGACGGAGAGGTTTAATTTATGAAATAAATGTTACACAAGAGAGACCCAACTTTTCAACATTATTTTGTGTGTTTAATTTGTACTGCTTCAAAACTTCGGACCTTTGTACAAGTACGAAACAAACAAAAATTAATTACGCTAATGAAAGTTGTTTCTACCTGTACAAACGCTGAGGTCAACAGTTAGGTAACAAAGAACGCAAATTAGAAGGACGCAGTATAAAATTATGTAAAATACAGCTTCTCTACAAATTACGTTTGAACACATTACAGTGTCGAAACTGTAATTGCAACCAGTAGGCAAAATCCAACAATTTAACAATTATTTTCTACACAGGTAGAGTGATCCTGATGGAATAATTTCACAAATACATGTCAGCTATGAAAATAAATAGATACACAAGTGTGAAGTAAGTAGGTATACCTAATTAATGTGTCAGATGATCATAATAATGTAATAATCAAATGAATAAATAGTTTATTGTAGTAACTCACATCGGGTTTTTGACCGACCGTTTACCATTATCAGCAATACTGGTTCTTGTTCAGCAATAAACATAATTATTAACTAATCTTTCCTCGCCTTGTTTCTCACATTGTAGGTCATTCATAGTTTCTATGCAGAGTTTACACTGTGGTGTTAGAAACTTGCTGCCGTTATGTAAACTGTGCAGACAAACTATGATATGAAAAAAATGTTATTGTTTTATTGATCGATTTCAAACGTAATAGAAATTGATATTGTAGCAGATGTTTTTAAGAGCTTGTATTCGATTTTTTATTTCTTAAATAAAATTTGATGTGTTATAAAATTAGTAAATACCTAAAATAAGTGTATGTTAAATGACACCGCGTCGTCGTTACCATTTCTGTATGTATACATATTTAGTTTCGTTATAAAAAAGATACCTAAGTATATGGCTTAATTAATAGAATATTAGAATAGGGAGAATAGTCGTCTCTCCCTATTCTAATTAACTATTTCCATCCCTGTTCCATATTAGGTACTCTCGAAAAACATGAGGCAGACTCATCGTAACAATCAAGAAAAATTAACCCAAGCTCCAACGACTTTTGATGGAACCTTGAATGTCGCTCATATGATAATGGGAACCGGATTATTTAAAAGGAAAATAAATTCTTTACTAAGAAAACTACACTTAGGAAGACATTTATATACCTATTATCCACAAGGACTATTTTTTTGATATTTTCAATGTACAGAATTTTCACTTCTACAGATTTATTATAAGTATAGAATAGATATAGATAATAGCGTTTTAATAATAGTCTATCTACCTATCCCCTATTTGTCAATGTACCACACACTGTGAAGGAACAACATTAAAAAAAAAAATTGGACTCGGTTTCAATAACAGAACCGACTGGAAGTATTACTTTGAAAAACTGGCACATTCTTTTCCAGTCGGTTCTGTTTTCGAAACAGAGTTTTTTTAGTACTTCGTAACAACACAAACCCATGATTATTACCTTGTGTTTTTTATCTTTTGAAACGTAGGACTAGGTACCCAACACTCACACCCCCCAACACACACGAACCCTATGCGTTATCAAGTGCTTTCAAGGATAAGTCCTGTGTTATTTTCACAAGGACTCAGCTATTTGTTATTATGAATCCACACCAAACAATTCTGCTAGAAACTTCCTTACATCCTACTACATAATTATAATTAGAGTCGCAGATCTTTCCTAATTAGTCATACGAAATGCGAGTAGGCGGCACAAATGCATGAGTCATTAATTATGCTTTACTGCGCATTATCGGATCAGATTTGTGTATAGTAGGTATAATCAGGTTCATATCATCTGAAATCTGAACGACTAGCGTTTGATGTTAGTTATTTTACAATTTCTTTATTGGTGTAGGTACACTGTACCAAAAGCACAGATTATATAGTAGTACAAGTGCCTAAAGGTGAATTACATCATACCGCAAAAAGCCTGTCCAGTTAAATACTACCGCTTTTTATAACTGTGCAACTGCACGCATCCTGAAACTGTGTCACCCGCACGACCACAACCCGTTTGTTCTATTATTGATGCAAGACGGCAACTAATAAATCTCAAACCATTTTCATTTGCAATTTATATTAGTTTGTAGTAAAAGACACGCACTTTTCAACTATGAAATTTTGCTGTAGGTTACAACTTTTATATTTAGCTATAGAAGCAAACCTTATCACCGTATCATGATACTTATGCATCTGAATGGCAATGAAAAATATTCAGAAAATCTTATTGCGTTTCTTATCTTCGCAAAATATTAAAGGAACGCCCAATCAGCCATCGGCAGCAACTTTAAAATACTTTGTGTTTACTTAATATGTATGTACACAAGGAAATATTATTCTAAATCCAAAATAAATCGAAATATAAAATGAATTAAATACGGATAAGTGGTAGCTATTGTTCACTGCGATGAGAGTAGGTTATATGTAGGTAGGTATTATCCGCTGCCGTACAATCTAACCATTTATTATTAGCTTTTATTATATGATATTAACATTTCCAAGTAATGAGTAACAGTGTGATGTATGTATGGATAAGTCAGACTAAAATGCAGCAACGTTGCCAGACCTTCCGGTTATAAGAGAGCAAGCTTATAATACTGAAACGACTTACGAACTTTTAGTGGGTCATTGACCTACTGTTCTTTACTGCTGAACTGTATCCAATCCACCCTATTTAAAACACGATCTGTAGATTTAACTGGAGTCAGTACTTACGTACCTACCTATCAGAAGTAAATATGGGTACTTTAGCTCTAGTTAACGTGACCGCGAAATGATCTTGTAACGTGATCGCGGTTTCTATAAAGTGTATTTATTTATCATACACGTATCGTACTTCAGTGGTGAATGGAGCTCTCATGTTGTAAGTAGGTACTATCATAGCCGTATAATGTAGTTATCATATTTATTGGTATACAAAATAAACATAATTATAGACTAAAAATATTTACATTACAAAATATCGTTTAAAAATCGTCGCTGTGAGCCTAGGCGTGAGGGCAGGTCAGTGTCCGGGCAAGACATCCTCCAAGCATTTATGGCATCGGTCTTGCATCGCACCTCGGAATCAATCAGTGTATTTGACAAAATTTTCCTGACTAATTCTTCGGTGCTATGGACCGACGACAGAAATGCTGGCAGACTGACATCTGTGACTCTACGAATACCTAGCCCGCCCAAGCGAACTGGAAGAGACGCTTGGACCCAGGTTCGGTCATTAATATTTACATTTAAAATTTTAGACAAAGAATTTTGTATTAAGTTGTCTAGTCTGCCCAAAATTTCTACATTTTTCCAAAATTGTCCTGAACGGGGGGCATGTGTAAATTTGGGTACGAAAAGACAAAAACGAAGAATAGTGAAAGCTGAATGAATACTGATATTACATAGACTATCAATAACCTGATCAAAATTTTGAATTTTTTCCTCGATAAAAGTGGAAAAGCCATCTTCTAAAATCGGGGACCCTAGGAGGCGTAAAGAAGTTTTGTCCAAAACTTTTATGTTGGGGGCCAGACAGTTGAATTTGGAGATTGTTGTTAATTTATGTGTGTTTTCAGATATAAAAATCTCACATTTATTCGGGTTCAGTTCTAAGCCAATTGACTGAAACTCGTTCTTTATTAGGGCTAAATCTTGTAAAACTGTCTCTACTTTTCCCCCTAAAGTCCCGTCGTCTAGGTACCAAATGTTGAATTTTAATTTTATTTTTTGAATTATTGGGTTAATGGCCAAACTGAAGATGAATGGTCCCAATGGATCATCTTGCTGACGTCCAACGGCTGAATTCAAAAGGTGGTCTTTATAAATTAATTTTGTTGGCTGACTATAGCATTGCCAAAGAAAATTAAATATTTTGGGGGTTTCTAATTTGGCCTGTGTCAGTAAGGTGTCCCTGTTTACAGAGTTGAAGGCGTTTTTCAGGTCAACTTTCTCTCCATCTTCGCTACTGTCAAGGTATGTTGCAAGCGCATGGATTGCGGCCTCGCAACCTCCTTTTGAACCAAAACCTAATTGAAAGGGCTGAAATTTGGTAGTAAGCTCCGTACTATAAAAACGACAACAAATTTTTGCTGCCAAACGCCGCAAAGTGCTACCTACGGCAATGGGACGAATGCCACCATCCTTCTTGTTAAGGGCACATAAATTGGCCCCATACAAAATATCTGTGATGCCACTGTCCACACTGCCTGAGAGCATGAGGTTGACTAGAGCTGTTAGCTCCCTCAGAAGTGCATCACCAGCTTCCCCAGCGCTCGGACACAACAGATCCTTAAGGTGCTGTGGTGTCAGACTGTCAAGTCCACCAGCTGATCCAAAACGGAAGGAGTCAACAGCTGTGCGCACATCCTTGGCAGTAGTCTCAAGATTTTCTGTATCGTTGTTCGGAGGATCAGGGAAAGAGAGGTCAGCTGCGGATGGTGGGTGCTTACTCTGCAAGCCCGTCAAAGTTTCTACAGAATAAGGAGCCAGCACGTCGCTACTAAAAAGTAGTCTTGCCGCCCCACTGATGTCGCCTTCCCTTACTTTATTCTCTACAAGTTTTAATTTCTTGGCCTGAGAATAATCAGGGGCCGAAATGTGGATTGAATTTGAATTTAAAATGTTAAAATTGTTTGTACAATTTTCTTTGATTTGGACCGTCAAAGATGTCAACGGCCTTTTCCTAGCCATATAATTAATGTAATTAAACGCTTTTTAGTGTAAGTTTCAGGTAGAGGCATATCATTCGCCTAGGTAAAACACGACGATCAATATTGTTATTATTAGTGGTTTTTTTTAAATTCCTCGTCCTTAGGCCGCGGCCGCTCCCACGTCTGTTACCCGCACGCACGTAGAAAGTATTTCCAGTGGTGGACTTTGACCACCTGTGTGACTTTGACCACCTCTTTGGGGGTTTGATCGGGATGAGAATCTCGCGTCGTTGGGGTAGGGTTTTATTCCGTATCGGTGAGTGAATCTGGTTGCGTGCTGTACCCTTTTAGCCTGTTTCTGTCAGGACGGCGGGTGACTATCCCGCCGTCCTAGGGCCCCGATCATGGAGGTCGATGGTCTTGGGCGTAGATGAGTCTGCGGCTCCTTCGCCGCTGACTTCGGAACTCGGCGGGTATGGTACGCTCCCTCTCCCTCTCGGTCGCCTCCATCGCGAGCCTGACCTGCTCGCAGAAGGACATGGCCGCGTTCCATTCACTCCCGCTGGAGACCAGCTAGAGGGTATCCACGCCCCGACCCACTACGAGCCACTCTCGCCCACGCTGAGCACTCCTCCACCAACGTGTGGAGGGCGGTGTCGTCATCGGGAAGCTCGCAGTGTTGACACCGGGGTGACCTCACGATAGATGCGAAACAGATAGCTACCGAAACATCCATGCCCGGAAACGGTCTCACCGCCACGATGACGGTGGTTCTCCACTTTGGTTGGTCAAGTCGCACCCTCCATGTCTCCATGAGATCCTGGCGGAGTTGGGACCACTGGTCCTCGATTTCTCGAGACGCAAGCCTGTGGTCCTTATTGTTAGCACTAAACTAAAACACTTAGTTATAATTGGGTATACTTTGAACATCTTTTTAGGGTTCCGTTGTAAAAGTGTTGGAACCCTTATAGTTTCGTCATGTCCGTCCTCGGCTATCCTCCCAAACGTCCCCCTAAATCTAAATGGCTGGCGTGAAGAACCTGAAAATATTCATGATGGTAGTCCATGTTACTCTCTTAGTTCAGGAGTTATAGAAGTTTTTATGGATAACTACGAAACCCTAAACCCTTTTCCGGCCGGTTTTTCGTTGTAGATATGAGTAATATTAACTAAATTAAAGCACGCAGCTTCGTCTGCGTAGAATAGTATTCTAGTTCCCAATTCCCATGGAAAAGTCTTAGCTACATTATTGTGGGTTTGTTCACCACAGTTAAAAATATTTACATTACAAAATATCGTTTGAAAAATCCTCCACGTCATTGCCGACTGGGAAGGTTCCCGGAATGCTGGCTGAGTTGCCACGTTGGATGGCGATACTTATTCTTTGGACCAGAAAATAGCCAGCCTTCTGGTCCTGAGAAGCATCGATTAAGCGTTTAACAATGTCTCTATAAAGGCGGCGAGCACTCGGAACCCATGACCCCAGTGTCTCAACCCCAAACGGCTCAAATATGAAATCACCTGCTAGGTTAGCATATTTACGCCGTTTGAGGCCTTCAGCCGATGCAGCAGCAGCGCCGCCCGGCACATCCGGATGTGTTTAGAAGGTGTGAAGGTGCTAAGGTGTCAACGCATTAAGCGTCCCATACCAAAGGCCTTCCCATCTTCCACGGTAGCAACGACATACCGTCCGGTCTCTTTCCATCGCTTCGTGCTAAACCATTTGGTTCACGTAGAGCCGGAAGACCTGCGGTGGAAAGAGCCCTACGAATTGTGTCGTTTAGAATAGAGTGCCGAGGTATACGTCATGCGCTTCTGCTACAAGAAAGGCCCAGATTATCGACGGCTACTCCACAGGTGCAATGATGCGGAGATACACAAGGTGTACCCAGCCGAAGGCAAGTGGCAATGCGGAAGGTTGTGTCGTCCAACATTGTACCGATGTTGGGTGATGGGAGCGCCTGGATCCATAACCCTGACTCCCATTCTCTAACAGCTAGTAGGCGTGCACGCTCTGAAATATTGACAGAAGTGTCAATTAGTATATTAATCCTCAATTTACAGAGCGGCGAATCCCACAGTCGCTGTGAGCCTAGGCGTGAGGGCAGTTCACCTCGGAATCAAGCAGTGTATTTGACAAAATTTTCCTGACTAATTCTTCGGTGCTATGGACCGACGACGGAAATGCTGGCAGACTGACATCTGTGACTCTACGAATACCTAGCCCACCCAAGCGAACTGGAAGAGACGCTAGGGCCCAGGCTTGGTCATAATATTTACATTTAAAATTTTACACAAAGAATTTTGTATTAAGTTGTCTAGTCTGCCCAAAATTTCTAATTTTTTCCAAACTTGTCCTGAACGGAGGGCATGAGTAAATTTGGGTACAAAAAGACAAAAACGAAGAATAGTGAAAGCTGAACGAATACTGATAGTACATAGACTATCAATAAACTGATCAAAATTTTGAATTTTTTCCTCGATAAAGTGGAAAAGCCATCTTCTAAAATCGGGGACACCAGGAGGCAAGAGACGTTTTGTCTAAAACTTTTATGTTGGGGGCCAAACAGTTGAATTTAGAGATTGTTGTTAATTTATCTGTGTTTTCAGATATAAACTACGAGTATTATAAAGCTCTTGGTGGACCTAGAGTTACTATTCCCTATTCTGTACTAAAGGCTAAAACTAAATCTACCGCTTATAAGATAATCAGAGCAAATAGTACGAAAGATGTAAAACATGTGAGATGTATAAAAAATGAAAGCGTACCTACGGTTTTGGTAAAAGAGTCGTCGTACGACGACGACATTCCAGTGGAAATGTGGATATTGCGAGAATAGGAATGTTATGTGTGGCTGACTAATTCATCAATAAGTTGTTGTATGAGGTGACGATCCCGATGAATGGTGCAATAGTTGTCTAGTGCAATTTCAAAAAATAAACAATCGAGCAATTAAGCTCATGTCACACAGTATAAAAAATTGTGGAAAACGAGTTCGAGAGGAAAGTGAGGATTACCCAAAACCAGTTCGGGTTTATGTATGGTCGCGGTACTACAAACGCGATCTTCACTCTGTGTGTATCAATAGGCGTGCACATAGAAACTTGCACATGGTGTTAGTAGATCTTGAGAAGGCAATGCGACCTGGTACCGAGAACGGTTTTGTGGTGGGCCATTGAAAGAGAAAGGTGTGCCTAGGAAGTATATCTAAAGAGTGGATCTGTGCGATGTATTGTAAATTGAGAACCTATAGTCGGTTGCTAGCAACACCGACGAGTGTTGTGTAGCGGAAGGATTGCATTCGGAGAGTCAGGGCTTAAAAATTAGCAGAACCAAAACTTAGTACATGTTCGCTGATTTCGGTGGTCTCTCCAGTTTTACACCCATGGTGCCAGACGGGCGGCGCACCGTACAGTGAAGCACAGAATTGATGCAGGTAGGATGATATGGAGGCAGGTCAAATGTAAAATATATATGCGACCCTCAATTTCCCCCGAAGATTAAGGGGAAATCTAAGACTATGCTCAATCCTGCCCTCGTGTATGGTTGGTCATGTTGAAAGCGATGGATGAAAGACATGTAGCAGAGAATATTAAGATGGATGTGTGGTTAAATAAGGATGAATAGGTAACAAACGAGTATTTTTGAGGTAGTTTGAAAGTTACGCCAGTGAATGAAAACTGAGAAGCGAGCGACAGTCAGTATAAACATGTTATGAGAATAGAAGTAAGTCCTAATGGATGGTGGTTAGAAAGGTGCAAAATATAAATGTAAGAGGGCTTTAAAAGAAGAAAAGATGGATGGAATGAGTGAAAGAGAATATAATAAGGAAGGCAGTGACAGAGGAAATGACGTCTGACAGGGATGAGTGGAAGAGAAAAACATAATTGTGCCGACCCCAAATAATTGAGTTAAATTAAATTAACTTGGAAATTATTTATCTGATTCGATTACATGCTGGATTTCACGTCTAGAGTGTGGAGTTGATTTGTAGGCAAAGTTTGTCTAATTAAACGCTGACTTTTGAATTGAATATTATTTAATTGTTTGAGTTATGAAATTAATTGTTTAGGATTAGTGTCTTTTTAGAACTTAAAATTGCAAATAATTGTTTTAAGTGATTAAGTAATTACCTACCTGCAAGAGGAGATAAACACCTTTGTATGTACCTAAATACATATAAACTACAGTGTGTAAAAATAAAAGTTGCATGATCATAGTTGAGTGAGACTCCACTCTATAATGCACTTGTTAATTCCGAATTTATATACTCGTACCTACCTAAATATATACAAGGTTAAATTTTAATCTGTGTTTGTAATTTTAAATTGACAGCTTTTTACCACATATGGAATTTAAATACCCGGGTTTTTATGGTTCCATACCCAAAGGGTAAAACGGAAAACGGACTCCGCTTTCCATCCCTCCGTCCGTCACCAGGCTGTATCTCATGAACCGTGATAGTTAGCAGGTTTAATTTTCACAGATAAATTACATCTGTTGCCGTTATAACAACAAATACTAAAAAAAAACAGAATATACGAGTAATAAATATATAAGGGGGCTCCCATAAAACAAACGTGAGGATTTTGTCGTTTTGGTACGGAACCTTTTGTGTGGTAGTTCAACGTGCACTTGGCCGGTTTCTTTTTAATTCTTGTCTGTCTGTCTATTTGTTCCGGCTCAACGAACAATGAACTTGTTTTATAGTGTTTCAAACTCGTTTGGCTTTGTTTGGAAGCGGAAAAATTAACTTTTCTGATAAAACGCAGCCACAAGCTGCAGTGTACCTGACCTCCATCCAAACATAAAATTGTAGAAATGAAAATCCCACCAAAACATTGCATGTAAGGCTAAGGCCAAACGAGCAGGGTATTGATTGTACCTACTGTAAACATTTATCAGATCTAGTGGAGAGCCAAGCTCCTAATCTACACGTCCTAACCTAACGCGTTCCCTCATCTTAGTGTATAGCGCTCTGTGTGAGTCCTAGTTTTAAGTTCTCTACAACATAAGCAAATACGTGGCTTGGCTGTTACTGTTTAAAGACGTAAAACGTCGCCCTGTGGTTATCACGACGGTTAGGGCGACGTTTAACGTCTTTAAACTAAGTACCTATAATACGTAAACAGACAATCACACAGCAAACAGATCACCCCCTTTTACGTAGGCAGTTTAAAAGTTAAGAAATCGTTTGGCACACGCATCGGAAAATCTTTGTGTATATTTCTAAATAGATTTTTAGAATGTAAGTAATTAAGACATTGTAAAGAGGTAATCGTTAGAGTAGAGAGTTCCAATAAATGAGTAAGCGTCATGTTGGTGTGTTGAGGATATAATCGGATCTAAAATCGTGTCGTTAGGTCTAGTAAATATACGCTATGGAATAATAAATTCAAGCATACCTATGCTGGTTTTTCTTAAACTGTTCATAAAATTAAGAAAAAAGCTAGGGAAAATAATTAAGTTTAAAAAGTTTAGTTGGAATTTGATTGATAAAATGTTTATGTCTGAGCATCCTGTGTAGTGCACGCTCTACTGGAATTAATATACATTACACGCAAGTAATTTCTCTGCTAGTTATTCCAATGGCCTTATTCAAATAAACAGCGTGATTATAAATCACGACCGTTTATACATCTGCTGGTAAATGTGTTAAATTGTTTCAATCGAAATTTATCATTGTCTTTTTGTAACCTTCAACTGGTGGACTGTATAATGGATATCTATTTAGCAATGACAAGTCCATTAACACCAGACCTTACTATGGTCTTAGTTAATCGGTGCTATGGTACGATACTGTTATCACTCTCTGTTATCAGTGTCTACGGATCGATATGAGTATTTTCGCTGAGATTGGGCCATGAGGCACTTTCACCGTTACACGCGTTTTCTAGCGAAACACCGAACTCAATTATTAATAGCAGCCTATTTTTGGAGCGGCTTCGGACGCGGATTTGCGCTCAGGCGTGTGCGAGGCCCGGGCGAAGTCACTATCTCACCTGGGCCAGGTGTAGACACCGGAAACTTCAAAACCGTAGTGCCAGGAGCCCGCGTAGGCCCCTTGTGCCTTGGGGCCAGTGCACACACCGTGGCCGTGGGCCTTGCCGTCTTCCCATCCACCACAATATGTACCACCATCGTCAAAGTCGAATCGGCCACCGTTGGGGCCACGCTGCGGGGGGCTTCCGCTAGCGGCGTGCGCGGCGTCGGCTAGCTCGCTCGGCTGCATCACGCGAAACCGTGGTGCCGCGGAGGGGAGGGCCTCCCGCGCGCACCCTCCACCGAGCTCGCGGTATAAATAAACATCAGCTGGGCATGTCGCGCCGGGGCGCGCCGCCGAGTGAACACCACTCCGGACCTGCGCGAGGTACACTGCGCGCCGAGTCGCCGCGGCCGCCCGCCCGCGTCCCCGCCCGCCCTGCGGCCTTTGCCTGCCTAACGCCTGGCCTGCACTACTCTCGTGTACTGTTCACTCCGCAGACTAGAGTACATACAGTACGCACCATGTCGCGCAGGACAACGCCACGCGCCGCCGCCAAACTGTCGCCACAACAACTTACATATTATTGCATTCATTATTTATTACACGCTTACCCCAAATAAATCTTAACCAATATCATGAAACTGAATATCTATCTTAGTTTGTTTGTTAGTTTAATTGAACGTAATAATCTCAGGAACCAGAGGTACGAAATTAATAGGTCATTCTTTTGGTGTTGGATAGCCCGATAATAGAGAAATTTAAGGCTTTGAAGACTATATAATATGCACTAGGCACCTATAACACCACGTTAAATACCTACCGCATCAAAACGATGACTTTTTGCGAGTTCGATCAAATGCATAAACATAATGGTGTTTATTATTAGAGAAAAGATCCTGGTTATGCCTATTTCTTAAATGGTTATAAAATTAATAACATATATTGATGTTTTTGCAGGACCCAAGTACCTATTTTGATTCCCTATATCCTAAATGGTTTTTATAACAAACCTACATACTCGTATTACATTGACATAGGATTTAAGATTAGGGTTCTTACCCTAATCTTATCATTCTTATTAATCTTACCATAATAAATTTGAAGTCTAAGTTCTAAACTTAGACTTATCTACTATTTTCTAAAAAGTTAAAATGTTGTTAAAATTTATCTCCTAACAAATGTAGTCATAATTAATCGAAACACCGTATGCATACACACCGTATGCATGTATACCGAAATACCATATGTAACTACCTACTTGAATAAGTTTCATGAACTTTGGAAGAGATTTTGATTAAAACGTATTGCAATGAATAAATTAAATAAACTGGATTCTGTCAAACTTGTCGCATAGACGGACTTCCCTGACGATGCGAGGCAACTCCTTCTAGGGTCATTATTATCTGACCGATGACACTTATGGCTTCGTGCAGAGTAGGTACAATGAAAGGTCTTTATTAAATCAAAATTAATCAATACCTTATAAATTGCATACAAGGTCTAGATTGAATTTACAGCCGTGAAAAGGTCTTGCGAGGCAAGGCCGGCGCAAATCTGAATTCAGTTGTTCTAAACATTTTATTGTTCATTTTTATGTAGATGGTTGGCGTGGTGTTGGTGATGTGTACTTGATGAATTGATTGAATAAACAAATGAAATGAAGATAATGTTTTTATGACTTATGTAATAATGTATAATGTAAAAATTGTATTACGCCATGTATACGGAGCTTGCGGAGTCTTCACAACGATGGGCTCTATCAAGAATGTATGCGACACGATAGGGGGCGCATCTCTTAACCTATCAACTTGAAATTTGGCATAAAGATATAACCAGATCTGAACCAGATAACATAAGTCTGTGGTTTGCTGTATAGTTTTTGGTGTAGATATGTGGCTCCTATAGTTTTTGAGTTATTAAGCATTAAAGATACATATGACTTTGATAGTGCTAAAATAATTTGATTGTTGCCTCGCGCTCGAAATTTAAATTTATAAATGCAGCATTTGAAAGTTAATTGTTGGCTCACGCCATTTTTTATTTTTTTTTATTTTTTTATTGGGCTTTGCCACAATCGCCATCAGCCTAAGCATAAAGAATAATACAAAAATATTTTATGAACTATTAAATACAAAATAAACAGTACATTTTTTTTTCATAAGAGAATTAAAGCTACTTTCTTAAAACTAAGTATGTACAATAAGTGTTAAGTATTTACAATTCTTCTACTGTACATGAAACGAAATCATAGATAGAACTATACAGCTGCTATTTTTTAGTAAATTTTGTACAGTACCTGGAACATGGGGCGGGGCCCCAAGTGATTAGATACTACGTCCTCGCCGTCCGCCCTGGACCCCAACTTGACCACGGTAACGCAGTGGCAAGTTGGGTGACCGAACGTATTTAGTCTGAACTTGTGATTGGCCAAATTTTTTGCGATTTTCCTGCTATGGATAACATCGAAGATACCTCCGGTCCCGACACTGCCCTTTCACGGGCAGTGTCAACCGACGACATTGCGCACTCAAACTTGATACTGATGCCTATGGATTTGGGGGCTCGCACCGCGCCGCCTAGTTGCAGCGCGATGTCGACGCCCCAAGGAACTGATGCTGCTGGGACTGACGATGGGTCAGCTCCCAGCAGTGTGAAGAAGAAGGGCCGCTCTTCTGGGACGAAGAAGAGGACCCTCGAGGAGAAGGGGGGGCCGCCGCGCGACCGTAGCACCAGCTGCTCCGGGTGGGGGTCCCTCCTCTCCAGTGATTCGGAGGAGGAGGTGCCGGTGAAGACGGTGCGTACGCGTCTAGACGCGTACAGAAGGCGGCCGCCAACTCCTCCTCCGTCCTCGGTCCAACTGTCCCAGCGAAGTCGCCGGGAAATCGGTGGGCCGCCCGCGCGGGAGCTTATGAGCGTTTTTGCCCGCATGAACGCGGCCATGCGGGGCAACAGGAACGTGGCGGGGAGGAAGAAGATTGTGGCTTCACTGGTGGATGAAGCCCAATCTTCCCTCAACAAGCTCCTCGCGCGGAGCGTCACCAAGGAGGAGGCGAGGCTCCGGAAGCAGGTGACGAGCCTGGAGGCGGAGCTCGCTGCTTCCAGGAAGCAGATGGATGACCTGTGGCGGGAGGTCGCTGACTTGACCAAGGTGGTCAAGGCGCCTCCCGGTCCCATGCTGCCGCCTCCTCCTCCGACGGCTGGACCAGCGCCGAAGACGGCGCCACCCACGGCGCCCACCACGGCGCCCACCAAGGCGCCCGCCACGGCGCCAACCACGGCGTCCACCAAGGCGCCCACCAAGGCGCCCACTAAGGCGCCCACCATGGCGCCCACCACGGCGCCCAACACGGCGCCCGGATCGCCGCCACAGCCTGTGCCGACTATGGTACAGGTCCTGACGGCGATCGAGAGGCGCCTCGCCGTCCTGGAGGACCGGGCGTACCGCCCTCCGCTAGCACGTCCCGCGTTCTCATACGCGGCGGCTGTTGGCGGTTCTCCCGCTCCAGGACCAAGCGGCACACCCGCTGTCCACCGCCCCGCTCCGCCCCAGTCCGCTCCAGCGTACCGGTTGCCGGCCGAGACCGCGGCCCAGGCGCGGAAGGCGAAGGGGCGCGGCAAGAAGAGCGGCACCCCTGCCGCCTCCTCTTCCTCTAACGCTCCCGCTGCTCCTTTACATCCCTCCGGACGGGAGGGATGGGAGGTAGTGGGGGCCAAGAAGAGGAAGACGAAGGCCGCCAAGAAAGCGGCCAAGAAAGTGGCCAAAGCCGCCGCGGCGAAGGCGCCGAAGAGGCCCCGCGCTCCTCGCTCCACAGCCGTCGTCCTTACGGTGACGACGGAGGGTGTGGAGAGGGGTGTGGGGTACGCTGATGTCCTGAGGACCGTGAAGTCCTCAGTCAACCTCTCAGCCCTCGATATCCAGGGGGGTCTCCGGTGCAAGACGACACGCACCGGGGCTCGCCTCCTCGAGGTCTCCGGCGCCTCCAGCGGCCCTAAAGCTGACGCCCTAGCAGCGCAGCTTAGGGACGCGCTGGACGCAGAAGCCGTCCGCGTCACCAGGCCCACCAAATGCGCTGCATTGCGCATCACGGGTCTGGATGACGCGGCCACGACGGAGGAAGTAATCTCCGCCGTCGTGGAGGCGGGCGGCTGCCCCCGTGACCAGGTGAAGGCTGGAGACATCTCCTTCGGCACCACTGGTCATGGGATGACAGTCGTCCAGTGCCCCGTCGCGGCGGCACTGAAAGTGACGGACGGACGAAGCCTCCTCGTAGGGGGCTTCCTAAAGGCGCAGGTGCACCTCCTTCGTGCCCGGGAAACTAGATGTTTCCGGTGCATGGTGGTGGGGCACGTCGGAGTGCAGTGCACAGCGGAAGTCACCGTGGGCGATCGATGCTTCCGCTGCAGCCGGCCCGGTCACAAGGCAAGTGCCTGTGATGCCCCGCCTCGCTGCTTTAGATGCGAGGCGGAGGGCAAAACTGCGGACCACCGGGTCGGCAGCACAACCTGCGCCGCCTCGAGGCCAAAGCCTCGTCCGTCCGCTGAGAGCGGTGGGGGTGCCGCTACTGCACGGCCAGATGTTTCTCGGCGGGATGCTGATATGGACGTCCATTAATGTCTGACGCCCATATCCGCATCCTGCAAGTGAATTTGAACCGCTGCCGCGCTGCTCAGGATCTTCTGTACCAGAGCATCCGGCAGTGGTCCATAAACTTGGCCGTGGTCGCCGAGCCGTACTACGTCCACCCGGGAAGCCCGGTGGACGAGGACGGCTCGGCCTGTTTTATCTTCGGGGGGTCCGCCGCAGACAACTCGCGCCTTGCTATCATTGCAAGGGGCCGCGGGTGTGTTGCGGCGGAATATGATGGGTTGGCAGTCGTGGCCACCTACATCTCGCCGACACTGGACGAGACTCAGTTTGAGCTATGGCTCACTGAGCTCGAAGTCGTCTTCGCTGCGTGCCGTCCTCGCCCTGTCCTGCTCCTGGGAGACTTCAACGCCTGGAGTGAGGCGTGGGGCTCCCGGGAAACCAGGGACAAGGGGAGGCTTCTTGAGGACTGGACCAGAACACGTGGTCTGGAGGTCCTCAACCGGGGGAATGTCGCCACCTTCTGGCGGCGGGGGACCAGCTCGGTCGTGGACGTATCGTTCGCGACCTCTGCCCTCGCCGCCCGTATTACTGGCTGGCACGTGGAGGAGGGTGAGGAGACGCACTCGGACCATCGGTACATCCGATTCGATGTCGTCCCCCCACCTGACCTCCCACAGCCGGTAGAAAATCCCCCGGATCCGCGTTGGGCACTTCACCATCTGGATCGGGAGGCTCTCCTGGAGGCATCCATCGTGCAGGCCTGGATTCCGGCACCGGACCGGCCTGCCGATGTGGATGCCGAGGCGGAGTGGTTCAGGAGAGCCATGTCGCAAATCTGTGATGCGGCGATGCCTAGGGTTACACCCAGACCGGCAAGGAAGCAGGTGTACTGGTGGTCGCCGGAGATTGCACAGCTGCGCGCAGCATGCATCTCCGCCCGCCGCCAGTACACCAGGTTTCGCCGGAGGCATCGCCGCCCAGACGACGCGGCAACCCGAGAGGCGGAGCTTTATCAGGCTTACAGGGAGGCTAAAGGTAATCTCCAGGAGACAATAAAGCGGGCCAAGACGGCGGCCCGCGAGGAGCTCCTGGAGACCCTGCAGCAGAACCCATGGGGGCGCCCGTACCTACAGGTCAGGGAGAAACTCCGACCTAGGGCGCCCCCACTGACCCAGAGTCTCCAGCCGCAGCAGCTGGAGCGGGTCATGGGCTCCCTGTTTCCGACGAGCGCGGAGGAACACGTCCCTCCGCGCATGGCTCCGTCTCTGCCCGACGCGGATAGCATCAGTGAAGACGACGTACCCGAAGTCAGGGTGGGGGAGCTAGGTGCGGCAGTGCTCCGGCTTAAACGCCGGAAAATCACTGCCCCCGGACCCGACGGCATTCCTGGCCGTGCATGGGTCCTGGCCCTCGAAGAACTCGGGCCTCGACTGATGGGGCTCTTTAGCGCATGCCTCGAAAGGGGCCAGTTTCCCAAGGTGTGGAGGACGGGGAAACTGGTCCTGATTCGTAAGGCGGGGCGGCCGGTGGACTCACCGTCCGGATACCGGCCGATCGTGTTGCTCGACGAGGTGTGTAAGCTCTTTGAGCGAATTATCGCGGAACGCCTCGTCGAGCATCTCTCGACGGTGGGGCCAGACCTGGCGGACAACCAGTACGGTTTCCGTCGGGGACGCTCCACCGTGAGCGCGATCATGCGCGTCAAGAGCCTGACGGAGGAAGCAGTCTCACAGGGCAAGGTGGTGGTGGCGGTGTCTCTAGACATCGCCAACGCGTTCAACACCTTGCCATGGAGCTGCGTTAGGGAGGCGCTCGTGTATCACGAAACGCCTCTCTACCTCCGTCGTATTGTCGGGGCCTATCTCTCGGAGAGGGCCATAGCTTTCCCCAGCTGGCTCGGGCCAGCTCGGCGAGATGTGTCGTGCGGTGTTCCGCAGGGGTCGGTCCTGGGGCCGCTTCTGTGGAACATCGGCTACGACTGGGTGCTGCGGGGTGCGTTGCCTGAGGGCGTCGGCGTAACGTGCTACGCCGACGATACCCTCGTCACGGCGCGGGGTGCAACGTACCAGGAGGCAGCACTCAAGGTCACGACGGGTGTTGCTCAAGTCGTGGGTCGGATACGGCGGCTGGGACTGGAGGTGGCCTTGCACAAGTCCGAGGTTCTGTGTTTTCACAGACCTCGGAACGGTCCACCTGAAGGTTCCAGCATAAATGTGGGAGGCGTTAGCATCGGCATCAAGCCCTCGATGAAGTATCTAGGGATCGTACTTGATAGCCGATGGAACTTCGGACCACATTTCCGAAGTTTGGTCCCCAAGGTGACACAGGCATCGGTCGCGCTTTCGCGACTGATGCCCAACCTAAAGGGACCCAACGCTTCCTGCAGGAGACTGTACCTGGGGATCGTGCGGAGTATGGCCCTATACGGGGCTCCCGTATGGGCGGCGCGGTTGACGGCCAACAACTCAACGCTCCTTAACAGACCGTTGAGGACCTTGGCCGTCAAAACAATAAGGGGCTACCGCACGATCTCCGGAGAGGCTGCATGTCTCCTAGCCGGGACCCCTCCATGGGACCTGGAAGCGAGAGCCCTTGCGTCATTGTTCCAATGGCGCAAGGAGGCGCTGGAGCGGGACCACAGGCCTGCGTCTCGAGAAATCGATGACCGGCGGTCCCAACTCCGCCAGGATCTCATGGAGTCATGGAGGGTGCGACTTGAGCAACCCAAGTGGGGTGCCACCATCATCGCGGCGGTGAGACCGATCATGGACGATTGGCTGCAGAGGCAGCATGGTGACCTCACGTATCGTGCGACGCAGATCGTTACCGGGCATGGATGCTTCGGTAGCTATCTGTTTCGCATCCATCGTGAGGTCACACCCCGGTGTCAACACTGCGAGGTTTCCGACGACGACACCGCACTCCACACGTTGGTGGAGTGCTCAGCGTGGGCGAGTCAGCGCCGGGACCTCGTAGTGGGTCTGGGCGTGGATACCCTCTCGCTGGAGACCATGCTTCAAGCCATGGTCTCCAGCGGGAGTAGGTGGAACGCGGCCGTGTCCTTCTGCGAGCAAGTCGTGCTCGCGAAGGAGGCGGCCGAGAGGGAGAGGGAGCGTGCCCTCCCCGCCGAGTTCCGTAGTCAGCGGCGAGGCCGCCGCAGACTCATCTACGCCCAAGACCATCGACCTCCATGATCGGGGCCTGAGGACGGCGGGATCGCCACCCGTCGTCCTTACAGAAGCAGGCTAGAAGGGTTGCGTGCTGCGGGGCCTTTGCCCCATAGCACGCAACCAGATTCACTCATTGACGCGGGATAAAACCCTACCCCAACGACGCGGGATTGTCATCCCGACCCAACCCCCCGCAGAGACCACAGAGGTGGTCAAAGTCCGCCGGGCGCCACTGGAAATACGTTCTGCTTGTAACCAGAGACGCCCGGCAACGGACGTTGAAGCGGCCGCGGCCTTGGTCGCGGAACTAAAAAAAAAAAAAAAAAAAAAAAAAAAAAGTACCTGGAACATACCCTAAAATTTCTAAACAATTGTTAATTAATAATAAGCGTTGAAGATTAAATTTTGTACAAGAAAAAAGATATGTTCAAGATCACAAAAATTATGATTACAATATTTACAAAGTGTATTATTTATTAGCTTTAGCCTATACAAGTGGGTAGGAAATTTACAATGCCCTAATCTTAACCTACATAAGGAAGTGATAAAATGCCTACTTTTAAATATTTTATAATATTCAAACCAGGCCTTCGTACTTGGTTCAGGTATAATTTCGGCAATCCATTTGCCTTTTATTAGTCTGGAGGCCTCCAAATACGAAGACCATTGCATCACCATATATTTTTTTAAACATGTAATTAAATCGGTATACGGAACCTTGTATGTACAGTATGTAGGGGCTATACAATGTTTGGCAAGTTTGTCCACCAATTCATTGCCGAATACCCCTGAATGGCCACGGACCCAACAGAATTCAATGGTATTGTTTTTTATCTGAAGTTTGCTAATTAAGTATCTTAATTCATAAAATTAAATAATTACAAGATGCTGAAATGTATGTATTGTCAAGAGCCTGTAAGACACTCATAGAATCTGATAGAACTAAAATTTTAACTTTATGATAATATGAATCGGATATAACATACTTTATTGCTTGAATGATAGCCAAAAGTTCAGCGGAAAAAATAGAGAATAGGTTATTACAAAGGAAAACTTTACCAACTTTGAGAAAAGAATCTTAAAAAGCGTAACTGGTCCTATCCTTAGTTTTTGAGCCGTCAGTATAAATCTTAATGAAGTTTTGTTTATTTGCGAGATAATCAAAAAATCATGTTTAGTTTCAAATATAGTTATATTGATAGTCAAGTTTGTTACATTTTCAAAAAAGTCAAAAGCAGGGCAAGTTGAATGACCAATAAACATCATGAAATGTTGAAATTTAAAATTTAGATAGCATGTGGACTCATCAACCGCCAACGATGGTGAGGGAGTAATATTATCACTGCTGAAAGTAGGAAAATTATAATGTTCTAAAAATCTTGGAACCAACTGGTTATCCCGACTGACTAATTTTAAACAGAATTTGTTAATTAAATAGCTTCTGCGGATAAAAAGTGGGACTATACCACATTCGGCCATAGGGGAATTAATTGGTAAGGACATCATTGCACCAGTAATAATACGGAGAGCCTTATTCTGAATAATGTCAAATTTTCGTAATAACTGGGGACTAGCATTGGCAAAATACAGACATCCATAGTCAAAGTGGCTACGAATAGTTTATGTGTATTACATATATTTTTCATAATTTTTGGGTCTGATCCCCATCTCACGCCAGCCAAGGATTTTAAAATATTAAAATGTAGTTCAGCTCTCTTACAAATATTTTCTGTATACTTCCACGATAAATCGTAACTAAAGGTAATACCGACATATTTTACAGAGGATTGTACTGGAATAGGCACCGAGTTGTATGTCACATGAAGTGTGTAAAAGCCAGAATTTGAAAATAGTATAGCGGAACTATTTGTGGTAATTACTTCTAGTTTGAGTTTGTTACTTAAAATTCTGTGCAGGCTATGTAAATAGTTATTTATAATAAGTTCCCCTTCAGCTACGTTATTGCAATTAATATAAATTACTAAATCATCAGCAAATAATAAACTTTTGATAGTATTAGGGATACTATGCATGAAATTAACTAAACTTAAAATTAATATTAATGAGAGATAACTGAGCCTTGCGGAGTGCCCTTTGATGTGGTTCTGGGTCCGTAAAGGGTGGTTTTGACTTTTAAAGACATGCTACGATTGTGTAGAAAATTGAATAATCAGAAAAGAATATGGCCCGGCAAATCTAATGAATGAAGACTTTCTATAAGATAAAAATGATTGATATTATCAAATTCTCCCTTAATATCCAGAAACACTGCTAGGGTTAGTTGATTGGTGACAAAATTATTTTTTATATCCCCAACTAGGCATCCTATGTTGTCCATTGTACTCTTGCCTTTTCTGAAACCATACTGTTGTGTTGGAATTAGACTCTTATTTTCCACAAACCATTCTAATCGATTTTTGAGCATGGTTTCAAAAAGTTTTGAAAAGCATGATGTCAGTGATATTGGCCTATACGAATCGATGGAATTGGGATTGTGATTTGGTTTCAAAATAGGAACTACAAACTGTGATTTCCAACTATGTGGAATACAATTATCAAGCCAAAGCTGATTGTAAATGTTGAGTAAAATGAGTTTCACATTTTCAGGAAAACGCTTAATTACGGTGTAAGGTATACGATCAGGACCTGGTGAAGTTTCTTTCTTCTTCATCGTAGCAGATTGTAATTCATGTATTGTAAATTGGTTTACTAACCATTGATTCCTATGGGATTTGTGTGTGAAAAGTTGTTAATTTTATTGTAATCTAAAGAGGCATCATCAGGTGTGATTTTTTTGAGAAAGGCATTTGCAAATGAAGGATCCTAAAATACCCATTTTATAAGTCTTTTTGTATTAGGTTTTGAACAACCCTACAACACACGAAAACCAATAAGACTAGATTGTTCTACAGAGCCACGCGGCCCCTAAAAATATTGAATTGTTCTTTTTATCGTTTAATCTGGAGTGTGATCCCAAATTACTTTGGATGGCGTCATTCGATTAAAGGATGAGCAAAGATCTGACCAGCTTTTAACTTTTTCTTCCCATATGGTGCGTTTCTTTAATGCATCAAGGTGGAAGTGTTGTTTCAGAGTGATCATTAACCTGTCAACCCACCCAAAAAACTGTAAAAAAAGGGAGCACGGGCGGATGATGGGCGGGTGATGACATCGTGACGTTGTTACCTTGTTGTTATCTTGTAGAAAAAAAGGAAGTCCTTTACAATCAAACCATATTTTACGATTCTGTAAACGGCAATAGGTTTATTAATATATATTTGATGATCAAGCCATACTAAATATAAATAAAAACATATAATAAAAACAGACATACTAAATTTGTGGACTCTATGAAAGATAATAAAGAATTGCCTCTAGAGTTATTGTTTCTACAACCCCATGACATATGGTGAGCATTAAAATCACCTATCAATAAATATTTCCTGGACTTTATTTTCAATTTTACGTCTTTTAAGAGGTTAATATTAAACTTGCCATTTGGAGGAGGAGGGCAATATACGTAGGTCACACTATAAGTTTTGCGTAACTTAAAAATACAAAATGTTAAAACCTAAATATTATGTTTATTGCTTTTCAAAATACTCTCCTTTACATTTTAAACATTTTTTCATGCGATCGAACCATTTTTTAAAACAGGAGGACCACAGATCTGAAGGCATGTTTTCTACGTGCTGATTGAACGCTATCACTGCCTCTTCGGAGTTGGTAAAAGTGAAACCTCTCATCAAATCTTTGATTTTGGGGAAAATACAGAAATCACAGGGTGCTAGGTCGGGGCTATGCGCCGGATGGGTGACGAGTTGTACTTGTTCGGAAGCTAAAAATGACTTTGTTTTGTAGGCCGTGTGTGAAGAAGCGTTGTCATGATGTAGGAGAACGCGGCTTTTGGGTCGTCTTTCGCGAACTTTTTCTAATACCCTGGGTAAACAAATGGTAGAATACCACTCGGCATTAATACTCTTTTGATCTTCAAGTGGAATTGTACAGATGGGACCCGTAGCTGAGAAAAAAAACGCGATCATTTTTTTACCAACGTTTCTCGCCTGCCTCACTTTTGTTGGCTTGTTCTCATTTTCAAACACCCATTCACAAGATTGCTGTTTTCTTTCGGGTTCAAAACTATAAATCCACGTTTCGTCTCTTGTGACAATGTCATAAACAGCATTAGAATGTCCGTGGTCGTACTTCAGTAGCATCTGTGAGCACCATTCCACGCGAGCCCGCTTCTGCTCCGCTGTCAGTTCATGAGGGATCCAACGACAACAAAGTTTCCGAACTTTCAATTCTTCGTGTAAAATTTTCTGGATTTGACTCATACCAATCCCCAATAGTCCTAGAATTGTCTCATAGGTAATCCGCGGGTTTTCTTCAATTAACCGCTTAACAGTAGCCACATTATTTTCGTTGACGGCAGTTGAAGGCCGCCCTTCACGAAATTCGTCATATAAAGAAACTCGAAGTCTCTCAAATTCAGAAAACCATCGCATCACGGTGCACAAACAAGGTACTTCTCTCCCAAAAGCATTTTGAAGACGAGCGGCACAGTCTTGCGAAGAGAGAGAACTTTTAAAATCATAAAAAATCATCGCTCTAAAATCTTTTCCACTTAATTCCATTTTCGTTGCATACGTAGAACTTTGATGTGTGATAAAAAACAATTGACAAATGATTTCCCGCCAATTGTTTTTTTTTATTACTAAGAAGGTTGCAACGTTTAAAAAAATATAACATTCGAAATTCAAATAGTTCCGATTAGCTAGAAGTGCAAAACTTTTAGTGTGCCCCAATACATCTATTTTGGAAGAACCTATGTTAATTGTTATCAGAATATTTTGACAGTTGTATGTTGAAATTGTGTCTGTAATTGTAAATGTATATTTGATTCTGATAGCAATTGCTACCCTACCATGAGGATGGTCAGAGTCTTTTCTAATGATGTTATAGCCAGGTATTTTCAGAGTTCTACTATTATCCAGCCATGTCTCATTGAATAAAAAACTATCTATGGGTTTTGTAAAGTTACAAAGAAAATGTTTAATTTGATCTAGTTTAGAAGATAAACATCTGCAATTCCAGTGTATTATATTAAATGTAGAACTGTAATCCATGAATTAAGTTGAAAAATTAGAAATTAATAATTCTTTTATAGATAAAGAAGTAATGGGATCAAATTATTTTTGTGATTCCTTTCTTTTTAACAATACAACTATAGTTTTTGTAATTGCATTCAATAGTGTATCATTATTTAATAAATCAGAAATAATAACTATACCTCGTGGTGACTTTGATAACACAAATTCTTTAGGCTTATGTTCAGGGACATAGTTGCTAGGGCTATTAGACGGTACACTATTAAATGGTTTTTTACCTGCAGCAGATGCATATGTGAACTTTCCTTGAATTTTTTGTTTTATTTCAGCCACCTTTGCTGACTTTACAGGACATGAAAAAGATATAGCCATATGGGTACCATTACAATTAGTACACTTAATATTGGAGGTTTGGTCACAGTCTTTATAGAAATGAGGGCCTGAGCATATAGAGCAAACTTGCTTTCCTTTACATCCTCCACTGCCATGGCCAAATTTATAACACTTAAAGCATTGGAGTAGTGGCCTTATATATTCGCTAATAGAAAACCATATGTGGTCATATGTTACATGGTCCGGAAGAGTAGAGGAAAGAAAATGAACTAGAACAGTCTGGAGGGTTATAAATTCACCGTCAGATTGTTTCTTCTGGAAACGTTAAACACCTATTATTTGACAATTTGATTTTAGGTTTTCTAATAGGTCCTCTTCAGTTAACTCTACAGGAGCTCGGATGATATGATACCTTGGGACTCAATGCTGACATAAGGAATTTTTGCTGTCCACTCATTTACTTGAAGAAAATCCTTGCTTAATATAAATGTGTTGGCTTCATTCATAGCGGCGAAAAATACTTTAATATATATATATATATATATATATAGTACATACCAATAGGCTTCACATATTGTACACCTTTGATACTTCTCAGTTCTTTGTTTGCTTTCATTAAATCAATTTTAAAACGGTTGGTGGAGTTATTATTGGAGTTCTGGATCAGTACTAGATATTATTTTTTTCCTGGATTATCGTACACAGGATGGTACTCTTTAAAAAGACCCCGATTATTTCGTAAATACGTCAATTTTTGCTTTACGCTTACTCGACTTTGAACCGTCGCGTCGTCGGTGTCCATTGCGGGCTGGGCCGCAACCCCCTCGCGAATTTTCATTATTACTTATTTCCACCTTTTAATATGTTGTTTGTAATTTTAAAGAAAACTGAATAAAAAGGCAGTTTTAAATAACAAATAAAAAATGATTTCAAAAAACGCAGTTTAGCTTTTTCGTGTTTCCCGCACTTTTATTCGCTCACGCCATTGTTGAAAATTGTTTTTTTTTTATTTTTAACTTAGGTTAGGTAGGGTTAGGTTAAAATTCCGCCAGCTCCGTCTTTATTATTTCGATGTACCTAACCGTTCCAGCGAACCGCCCTAGTATTAAAAGGCACTGCGAAAAAACAATAAAATTCAGAACACAAACATTCGTGCCCTTGTCGGCAACGCGCCTTCAAGTGTCCGGGCCGTGCCGTACGAATGTTCCGATTCCAAACCGTGGCGTACGCGTGCAAATTTTTTTCAACAAGATAAATCACAACGTATAGTCCTTTACCTGCTTCATTATTATAGGAGATAGGAGACTGACAAAACAGACACCTATATGAAGGGAGTGTGAATGGACAAGCTAGTAAGGGTCGACCTAGGCGGACTTATGACGACCAAATCGCAGATGTACTGAATAAAGGCCAGGTTAAAAGCACCCATAACCGACGAGCATGAATGAATACATTAATGAAAGTTGAGGAAGCGAAAAAAGTATGCCACTATCGTAGCAAGTGGATATAATTATTGTTTTGTCATTATAATGTAATGTAATGTTTATTTTATCTACTCTAAGGCAACACCGGCTTATGTTGTCGGTCCCGGTTGTCATCGATGGCAGTAGCCTTAAAATAAAAATCCAGTCTAACTACACAACTTCGATATCGCCCATAGCACAGAATATACATTATAGTAGTACCTACCATTAGGTTGTAAACGTCAGATGGCAGTCGCTTCACGAAAAATATCGAAGTTCAACCGTATCACAGTTAGACTAGAAAGCCGACCACAACTGACTGCGTTAGTACCAAACACCTAGGTACTTAAAAATATCCGCGTGAGTTATGTTGTATTATTATTATTATTCCATCTGTAATAAATACATTATTTATACCTACAGGTAGATACAAATCACGTCTTTATCTCTGAAGGGGTAGACAGAGGCGCTTATTACACCCACGTTTTGCTAGTCATTTCGTTAACCCAATGTAATATGTGGCGAGCCTATTGTCGTTTCCGCGGACAGGGCAAATTTGCCAGAGCCTTGTTAGTTTGCCTGCAGGTGCACCGTGTGCAGGTGCGGATGAGCCCTGGAAATGATTGTAGAGCGGGCCCCTTATAGAACTCTTGCGGATGAAACCAAGGGCGGTGACTAGGTTTAATTTTAAATTTTCTTTAAAATTAAACCTAGTCACAGGGATTAAAGCTACGGTTTGCCTTTGACATTTGTAAACTCCTTCGGTAGTGTGTTCCCGTTAGAATCGGGAACGACAAAACTAAATCGCGCAGGCGGACCCGCGGTACCTAATCAGCGAGTGAAGTAATTAGGTGATAGCCGCATTGTTCTACGAGCAGGCTATGTTCGCGTCGCAAAGAAGGCGGCCGAGAGGGTAAAGGAGCGTACCTTACCCTCCCCTTCACTACGCGTAGGACTTCCGACCTTCATACTCAGGCTATTGCAGAAACAGCAGAGCAGAAGTATTGCGTAGGGGAAGGCGGGTTTCATTCACCAGACGCCCGGGATGCCTGGCAATATATATGACTTTAGCCGCGGCTATTAAAGAAGGTAAGTAAGTAGGTAGATGTAGGTAGGTACATATATAGCTCTCTAAGTTTATAAACAAATGGAAGTATCTATATAATAAACAGACTATTTAACAAATAATATAGGTAAAGGGGAAAGGGGAATTTATATTAAACGCCTACTTTTCGCTAGTAGCTTTGTTGATCCCATGAAGTGATAGAGAGAGAAAGAGCCTATTAGCGCTATCCGCTGGTGCACTCTAAGATCTCGATGGTAAGTCTCTAGGATCTGTTGGTCCCTTACGGCTTCTATTAGGATCATACCTAATAGAAGCCGTAAGGGCTTTTGTTCATGGCACGGTTTTTGCAACGTACAGCGTACTTGCCGTGACTAGGCCTCTTGTTCAAGACACAGTTTTAGCAACGTACGGCGTGTTTGTCGTGCGAAGGTCCGTGGCCTTAGTGCCGTGTGTAAACAAGCTCCCATAGCGTTCCATACAACACTGACGACCGTGTCTACCCACGGCGAAGCCGTAGAATCTTACGGTCGAAAAAACGCGTGTGAACAAAAGAAGCCCAAGTGTATTAGTTACCTATGTACTTCGCGTGCCAAAAAGGAAAACCACATTGAAGGAAGAGTCCTTTGCAGTAAATAACCTGCGTTCTGCCGCATCATTTCTTGATAATTGTTTTAATAAATGGTCCCAGCCTGTTGGCGTAGTACCTACACACTCGTATTATATATTAATCGTATTTTCCTATGACTGGGTCTACCTAAACAGTATTTATTGTATTGTCTAGTTATTCGCGAGAGAGCTCTTGCGGTCATAGAACTTAGCCTGTCCATAGTGAATAAAAAACAATCTAAGGAGACAGTGTCACCTACGTTACCGTCAGTGTCATTAGAGCAGAAATACCATACCATTGTCTATGGTGACGAGGTATGGTCAAAGACCTTAGCCCATGTGGAACCTGACGTATAACCATCTATGGCTCGAAATTCATGTTTGAATGACAGATGACAATGACATAATTATTCCATTCTGTCTGTTCAGTCATGTCAATCATGTCATGAGTTGAGTTTAGTTCACGAACGTAGACTCCGCCGGGCGCCACTGGAAATACGTTCTGCCTGTAACCAGAGACGCCCGGCAACGGACGTTGGAGCGGCCGCGGCCTTGGTCGCGGAACTAAAAAAAAAAAAAAAAAAAAACGAACGTAGACTCTATGTTCGTGGTTTAGTTTCCGATCCGACTGGCGATGCCAGAATGTCCCAAAAGGGACGATTTTTGTCCGTTTATACATCGCAACGTCCCTTCGATGTCCGTTCATATATTCCGTCCCTTTTCAAAGAATCATTATTTACTTTTTATATTTCATTACATAAAAATTATGCGTTTCGTTTCATTCATCTAAGTAAGTAAATGAGTGAAACGAAACGGAAGAAAAGTGCCTTGTGAATGCGACAACTTCAGACTGCTGGCGACTTTGTGCCATCCTTTTTCCACGCGCAGCGATCGCGTATCGCTTTCCTGTCGTTCCACGCATACGAAGCTACCTGCCGGCCGGTGCACCGCCCCGCCCCACCCCTCCACACCACTTCATTGCAAGTGCTTGAATATTGTTTGTTGTTGAATTGCCTATTTTGTTTGAAATTAGAAATTAAGTCAAGTTTACTCAATAGTTCAATACCATTGATTTTAGTGAACAGACAGTGAGTGATAGGTTGTGGGACACGAGTCGTGCTTACTTGCTGCTGTGTGAGCTTACCTACAAATCCGTTATTCTTTCTTGATCAAAGGTTTGTTAGACTTGTTTGATTATTTTAATTTATAATTAAAAGTGAATTGCGTGTGGTGCGTGTGCTTTGTGCTAAATTGACCTCTATCATAATAACTATGTACCTAATCAAATACATACTACTTATCATATTAAATAACCGATTAAACCGTTGCAAGCAGAGGATACCTACCAGCTTTTAAACAAACAAACCTGCGTTTGAAATTAAATGTTGTATGTGTTGAATGAAAGACGTTATGACCAACCACCAATCAGCATTTAAAACTATCGTGCTCTCTTTCAGTACATTTAACGTCACGTAATGTGAGAAAGAGAGATTTCGATATGTCTTGTCTCTGTCTGACTGGCATGGTTATTACTACCTTTGCCTGTCCTAGTAAGGAAAAAAAAATTGTCTCTGTCTGATCGCGACGAATAATCCAGTTGCCAGGTTAAAGAAAAATTGCCAAATTTTGGAATTTCAAAATATAATGTAGTGTGGTGTCATGGTTATTAACCGGGATGGTTTTTGTTGCATTGCATGTTTGCTTTTGTACAGGAAGAGGAAATGGACAAATTCGTCCATAAAAAACGTAGACTAACTTCAACTTCTTCGTCTTCAAAAAATGAAGAAAAGGAATCGTCAAAGGTTTGTATAGACTATTGTGCTCGCTCTTTCAGTACATACACTACGTCACAGACCTAGGTCATGCGAGAAAAAGAGGTTTCGATAAGGTTACGAAAAAATTACCAAAAAGCTATATCAAAATATGATTTAGTGTGGTCCAGTCTTTTATTAGTGGTGTAATGGTTATTAACAGGGATGGTTTTTGTTGCATTGCATGTTTGCTCTTGTACACAGGGAATGGATAAATTCATTTCTAAAACACGGGACCTTGAAGGAAAAGAAGATAACGAAGCTTCAACTTCTTCCAAAAACAACGAAAAGGAATCGTCGGAAAATTCTATAACTAACCTTGCTAGCAACGACGAACGTCTTAGGGCTGCGCCTAGTACTAGTAGCGCAGGAGAACCATCTAAAACTAAAATATATACATTTAGCGACAAATGGTTAACTATTACGGAATTTAAAAACTGGCTCACAACCGACTACAAAATGGGCATTGAGGTGGCCAAATGCAAATACTGCCAGGTCATTTTACATAATCACAAGCCTCACTTGTACAGGCATGCTGAGACTGAAAAACATAAAAACATCATGGCTGTTATGCGGCAGACAGTGCCTATTAGAGAAGCATTACAATTGTCTGAAGAAGATAGAATGGCGAAAAGGGCTGAAATAAAATTAGCGTCTGTTTTGGCAACAAACAACTTACCTTTTCTGTTATGTGACACGCTTGTCCCTCTCATAGCAAATATCTGTCCAGACTCAAAGATTGCTCAAAAAATGTCGATGGGTCGAACAAAGGCCACTGCTGTTGTCCATCAAATTTTAGGATCCCATTTCATGCAAAATACAGCGGAATACCTAAAAGCGCCCGGAAATTTCTTTTCTGTTATAATGGATGAAACAACAGACCAAGGTTCTGTCAAGCAATGTGCAATAACAGCAATATATATGGATAATGAAGACATAATAAAAAGTGTCATCTTCGACATGGTCGAGATGCCATCTGGGCCAGCAGATGATCTATTTCAGGCGCTTTTAGATAACATAAAGCAAAAGGACATACCTATTTCAAATTTAGTTGGGTTTTCAGCTGATACAACAAATGTCATGGTAGGGCAGCATAACTCCGTTTTTTCAAAATTAAAAGAAGTTCTCCCTTACATTGTTTGCATAAAATGTAGCTGCCACATGATCCACTTAGCAGCTTCAAAAGCTTGTCTAAAGTTGCCTAACTCAATTGAGGACTTATTGCGGAATGTAGGATCCCATTTCAGTCGGAGTTATTCGAGGCAAAAGAAATTAGCTGAAGTGCAAACTTTTTTCCAAATCGATATTCATAAAATATTGTCACCCGCTACAACAAGATGGTTGTCGTTAAAAGCTTGTGTAGACAGGGTCTTGGAACAATACCCAGCTTTGGAATCTTACTTCAGACTAGAATGCTTTGAAGACCCATCCAAAACTAACGAAGCTATCTACGCATCATTGAAAAATAATTTCACTAAAGTTTATCTCGAGTTTATGTCATACGTTCTGGAGCTATTCAACGATTTTAATATTATGTTTCAATCAGAGACTCCACTTTTACATAAGCTAAAGCCAGAAACAGAGAAATTAATAAAAACTCTAGCTGCTAATTACATGGAACTCTCCCACGTTAAGGTAACCAATGCATTTAAAATTCAGTATAACAATCCGAGGCTCTACGTGCCAATAAACAAAGTTTATATAGGAATATCAGCACAGGAATCAATAAATGAGATGCAACGCCAACCAAATCCTCCCCCCCAATCAGACATAGACCGAGCGCGCCTTGACTGCATGCAGTTTTACATTGAAGCAATCAATCAGATTATGACTAGATTTGATTTCTCTGACAATGCGTTATTTAATATTCTACCAATTGTAGAGCCCGCCACAAGTACAAATTTCAATTACCCAGAATTGACACCAGCAATAGACAGATTTCCATTCTTAAAAGATGTGTTAGACTACAAAAAGTTAGTCAAAGAATGGCGGGAGTATTGCCTGATGGAAACCGATGCGCAAATGGGTATGGATCTACCGGCAGAACAATACTGGAAAAATGTTTTCCAAATAAAGGACATTGCCGGAAATGTGAAATACCCCAACATCCGACAATTTATTGGAATGCTGTTGGTATTACCATTTGCAAATGCCAGCGTAGAAAGAGTTTTTAGTAAACTGAAACGGATCAAGACCGAAAGCAGAACCCGCCTGAACACCAATACCTTAGTATCCCTGATGGCAACGAGTTCAGAAATTAAAGATGTTGTTAAGTTTGAGCCGACCAAGGACATGCTAGAAAAGAAATTAAAATACTAAAAAATTTAAAAGATACATAAAAATTAATAGTTATATTTCATAAATTAAACCTAACACCCTCCAAAACTACTAGTTACAACAAAAACAATATCTAATCAAATCAGTTACCTACAATTTACCAGCTGGAGTTGGAGTATCATCATTCATCATCCACTTCAAACGCTTTCAAAAGCATGATAAATTCTGCCTGCCTTCTACTAACAAATAAATACACGCTGCTTGCCCAGGTACGTTGGTTATGAAGAACATAAATTGTGATTGAGTGCTGGCTACGTAAAATCTAGATATGGTATGGTGTGAGTTTCTTCCGTACCTACCTATTGCCTTTATTATCGTTCCGCTGTTCGCCGGATGAATACTTACGTGGCGATCTGCATGGAAATAATCAATGCCCTATTTGGTATTTTTTTAATTCAACCATAACAATGGGGCCATCCATGAAGTACGCCCCCCCCCGCCGTACGCCGCCGTCCTTTTTATCCCAAAATCGTCCCTTTTCAGATAGCGAATCGTCCGAAACTCGACGCAGGCACTGGCAACACTGGCGGCCGTCCGATTTGTATCACAAACACAAACAAAGAAAGAAAATAATTGTTTCGTTTTACCAAGTAGTCACAGATGTTATAAGTGACTGATTTTTCAATATGTGATAAATCATAGGAAGTGTAGTGACTTCGAAAATAATTGATAACAATTAGCTTGCCACCAATTAAGATATGAAGTGACTACCAAGTTAATTTTTTTTTATTAAAGCAATATTTTCTCGTATAACAATAAAGCTGCAATCTACAATAGATATATACATAGTACACCTGCCTACCAGTTCCTAGCCCACTACAAGAGGGATTCTCTAAGGACTAGAAATATAGAAAATATAATGTAAATATAATATAATAGATGTATAAACATTTATGTACACACCAAATTTCTTTATTTTTAGTGAATATGTAATTATTTTTAGTTTCAGTAATGGACCATCCAGAAACTGGTGGCAGCAGCCGTTCAAATCTGGTGGTTCCCACATCATGGACCCATCCCGCCAATAGGATACATAGGTTCCTGGCACTTTTATTGATGTGCTTTCTTTGTTTTGGTAAGTAGGTAGCAAGGTTTTTAAATAATATTTTATCATTGTATCTATTTATTTGTACAATTTGGAAGTTAGTTTTTAAATTATATACCTATTAGCACAAGGTGATGACCTCGAAGTTCTTTTAAAGTAAAAAAATAATATATCCTGGTAATGTAAATCCTGTAAAACTTTGTACAATATGAAGACATTATTGTAATTGTTACAAACTATATTTAAATACAATTGACTATTTACACTAAAATGATATATAAATCCTTAAATCTATAAACAGCGGTCAAAGAACTCCTTTGCCTTGTAACCACCAACTAGTAATATTCCCAGAAGGCTGGAAGCATCGCCACATTGTAAGATGGAATCTCTCTAACGGCCTTGGTGGCGCAGTACAACTGGAATGCCTGAGGTCCCTTGTTTGATTTCCGGGTTGAATCAAATATTTTTTTGTGAGCCACAAATGTTTGTTTTGGAGTTTGGGTATTATTGTTTGTATTTAGAAATAATAAGTATGTTTATCAAAGTATATGTTTAGAGAAGGAAAACTCAACTCAAAACCATATTCCAAACCTGTTCGGCCAGAGTGGTATATGTAGGCTGAATTCCCCCTTTTTGGGGGGAAGCCTATGCCCAGCAGTGGGTGTCAAGTGGGCTGAGATGATGATGAAGATTGAATCCATTAACAAATGCTACTGCTATTTAAGAATCTCATTATTTTGTTTCAGGTTCATATTTCTGTTACGACACTCCTGGAGCTTTAGCTGATAACTTCAAAGATGACTCACATTTGAACACATCACAGTTTGCATTGTTGTACTCCATATACTCATGGCCCAATGTGGTGTTGTGTTTCATTGGTGGTTATCTTGTTGATAGGTATGTTTCTATAATAAGCATAAAATTGTATGTTTTTATCAAATATTAATTACATTTATTGTTCAAGTATAAATCACTGAGATAGTATAGAGTTCGCAAGCTCTATATTATTTTAAAATACTTTACATTTTCCTGTATGCTTAACATAAATATTTGTTGTTAAACTATCAGTTTAATGACTTACTATCTTAATTGTTATATATACTGCAGATATAGATGAAGACATAATTATATATATTGAACAAAACACATGAAAAAAGTTTATTGGCTCAATATTCTAAGATCCAGTACTATCCCTTAGTACAGATTTAAAAAGGAATAGTTGATCCCCTTTATATAACATCATCAAAAGATAACAATGGGGCAATGTGGATGTGTCTTGTCTATATATATAATGTCACATTTATGGGAAGTAGCGACCATCCTCTATGTCACCCTTAATAAAAGTAGAGTAGGTATTAAATAAATTGTACTTAAGTAGCCTCTGGATATCTGCAGAGGTTATCATTAGGTATTTAGATAATGATGCACACATAATTATAAACATAATTATGTAGGTATGTTTAGTCAGCTGTGTGCAAATGATGTTTACATTTATAATTATGGGTCACATACATTTATTTGATACTTACTTATTAGTCATTAGGTATGTCATTGTATGCTTAGTAGCTGTATAGAATGACAAAATTAAATGATACACTAACACCCACATTTTTCTCCTGATGTATTTATCTGGCCTAAGAATAAAATTTTATACGTGTAATATACACTACCCCATTGTAGCATTTACTAACCAAATTGCTATAAAACTCAACAATGAAGTGTATGGAGGACAAAAATTATTGTTTATAAAATTATAATAATAGCCAAATAGCAGCATTACCTACCACATCCCCTATATTATAAGTACTACTCCTTATGAGGTCAGCTATCTGCCATTGAACATTCCGAAAAATATTGCTTGAGCCTTTCCAGAGCTATACTACTTTATTTATGTTATAGATGTATATAGATGGGTCCTGAATGCTATAATTTCTTTTTCCAGATATTTTGGAGTCAGGTTGGGTACGGTCATATACATGACCATAGTGTTTATTGGAGCAGTCATATTTGCATTTGGGGTTTATGTGAATACTTTTTGGCTGATGATACTTGGCAGATTTGTTTTTGGGTAAGCACCTTCCTAGAATTGGCCTTCTTAGTTATTAACGTGAGCCTCATTATAGAGTAATTGGTATAAGGACTCTTTAATATTTTTTTTTTTTGTATTTGGTAAGTAACCTACCTACCAGGCTATTTTCAATAAGACTATTTTAATTTCTGCCTTTATTTCAGCGATGGATGGTCAAAAATTGCTAGAGCAACGACTAGATATCTACTTGATTTGACAAAAAAAAAAAAAATCACCCGTTAAACTTCGGTTCAATTCACTTTCTAATATGAACTAATAAAAATATTTATATTTCAGAATTGGTGGAGAGTCTCTACAGGTTGCTGTGAACAATTATGTGGTGCTTTGGTTCAAAGGAAAAGAACTTAACATGGTATTTGGACTACAGTTGTCGTTTTCACGATTTGGCAGTACTGTTAACTTCTGGGTGATGGAGCCAGTGTACAAATGGGTTGCGAACTATTACCATGGATATGAAAAACTCGGCGTGACTTTGTTTATTGGTGAGTGATCTTTTTTATCATACTAAAATAAGTATTTTACAGAATAATACATTTTACATAAGTAGGTACATACTCGTGCGTGATAAGTTGAGACTTGCGGGTGCCTACTGTCTCGAACGGCTTGTAAAGTTATTTTTGGGCCACCCCTATAAGCATGACATCCGGAAGAGTTTGTCGAAATCCAATGATATATCCCCCCATGATGACATGATGAATGTCCCCCCCTTAGCTCTCGAGAACTGCTTATGCTCCAACGATGGTTGACCCCTCTATGGATAGCCCTCGATCTGAAGGCAAGCCAAAAATCGAAAATTTGACATAGCCCTAAGGGGTTAAAAGTTATAGGCCAAAACCTATGGCGCGGTGCGGCGCGAAGCACCGCGCAAGACACCGTACTATAGTATTGCAGAAAATGCCGATCGTGTGACAATTAACATATTTATTTGAAATTTCTTGCGATATTATTGGATAACGACAAACTCTTCCGAGCACTATGGAAAGGGGGCTTTTTTTGAGCGAAGCGAGCGTAGCCAGCGGAGCTCCTTATCAGGTGACTCAAATGCAACTCGATGTGAAATTGTTTCTCGACAACTACCCAACCGATTTTCATGATTTTTTTCACTCATAAAATCAAGCATTCTCAGGAGCAGGTTTTGTTCGAGACCGAATTTTGATTTAGGACCCTCAAAAAAGGTTATTGACCAAAAATATGACAATAGTCGCTTCGCTCAATTGCATGCTGCAGCGCAGTACCACGGCAGCGACCGCAGCTCCTAGTTAATTCCGAGGCCCAAGTGCTCTCCTACGTCCATTGCCGGGCATTGTAGGAGGTATTTCCAGTCGCACCAGGCGGTCTTTGGCCACCTGTGTGGCCTCTTCGGGGTTAGGTCGAGATGAAAATCCCGCGTCGTTGGGATGGTAAAGGGGCTGTACAAACATACGCCGTTGACATCAAAGCGCTCAGGTCTCAACTCATCACGCACGACATAAATCACGCCTACATCCCCGAGGAGTTACACACATTTTGCTAATAGTATTGTTGTCCAACAAGCAAGGGCAATCCAGGTGCTCTTCTAGAAATTCTTACCTAACTATATGTGTTTTCAGCATCACTTACTTGCTTAGTGTCCCTTATTTGTGGTGTGATACTTGGCTGGATGGATTATAGAGCGGAAAAAATACTTGGAAGACAAGATGAGAACAAGAATGATGAGCCTGTCCGTCTCAAAGACATCAAACATTTCAAACCAGTATTTTGGCTCCTGTCTGTTATTTGTGTTACTTATTATTTGGCTATCTTTCCATTTATTGCTTTAGGAAAGTAAGTACCTATAAATGTTCTATATTGTAAAAAAAATACTTGGCACTTAATGTAGTACAAAGGCTTTGTTTTGTAAGAATGAATGAATCGGAAAACATCAATGTATAATTACAACAACGACAGACATGAAACTACTCGACTTATTATGATAAAGAAATCACAATATCTTGTTCAGCAGTTCTAAAATGTTTCAGGTTGTTCTTTGAACGAAAGTTTGACTTTCTTCCTCAAGCTGCGAACAATGTCAATTCAATGGTATACTTACTGTCAGCGGCATTGAGCCCGTTCTTCGGCATTCTTATTGACAAAACAGGACGCAATATGACCTGGGTTATAATAAGTATTGTGACGACTATCGCCGCCCATGGTGTTATGGCATTCACCTTCCTAAATCCATATGTTGGAGTGGTAAGATCTTTTATAAATTTTCTGTAAATTGAGTTTATTGTCCTTTTTTGTACTGACCAATGCTGAAAATTGATTTTTTTCACAGGTTATTCTAGGGATTTCATATTCCTTACTTGCTAGCGGTTTGTGGCCTCTGGTTGCACTAATGGTTCCTGAAAATCAACTGGGCACTGCATATGGAATGTAAGAAATGCTTTATTATTTATACAAGTCAGAATTAGGTAGATGTATGCCTCTGCCTAACCCTTTGGAGAAATCGACGTGATTGTATGTAGTGTTGTAGACTTTATTTAAGAAATCAACCTGTCTATTTAAACCTCACCCCGTCCCGAACAATGAGAAAAGTTGTCTCCTGTACTGACTAAACCCTTCTCCTGTACTGTTGTCTCTCCAGCCACTTATCCATGACGGGTCTTACCGCCTCTACTGTTGCACACTAGACATACTGCCCTTACCTTATTTATTCTGAAGCAGAGAAGTTGTGTTTCTGTTAACATTTTATTTCATAATCCGATGATTTTAATTTCAACTTTATTAGTATGTTTATTCCGTTTTATTCAGATGCCAAGCAGTCCAAAATATGGGTCTAGCAACAGTCATCATTCTAGCAGGGTTCATTGTTGATGAATATGGATATTTGATGTTGGAAATGTTCTTCTTAGGGTGTCTCTTTGGTGAGTTTCTATTTTACTTAGCAAATGCACCAGCTTATAATATCTTTAAACTGCTTGTCTTGTAAAACAACTACAGTAAAACCCGTTTAAGACGATAAAACGCATCTTACGCGGCAAAGCTTATTATGCCGGATAGGGAAATAAACGTTTTAATATTATTAGTAAATACATTTCATGTGTCATGGTCTTGATTATGCCACATGCGAGGGAAAGTAGGTAGGTACCTTAAATTTTGTAGATAAATAATTTTTCTAAAAGCTTTATTTCTAAAAGCAATTGTAACTGCATTCATATATTTTTTAAATATCAAGTGTGAACCGACCGAATGGTAAAAAAACAAAACTAAATTCTGACTCATGAATGTGAACAGTGCTTTATTTGGTTAATTCGCTACTGAATTTGACACGATTGCACGATTTGCACTTTTCAATTAATTGTAATATATGTATTACGACAACTTATTATGTTTACCACAATATTAAGGTTGTTTGATAATTGACTTTGTCCACTTCTAGTTGCCCTCATCGCCGCAGTTCTCATAGTTATTATGGATTCTGCTAATAATGGAGTGCTAAACATGTCTCCCTCAATGAGAGAAAATGCAAAAACGTAAGTCGTTTTTATTTATCGCCTTTATCGAGGAAGACTACAGGCTATATTATTATAATTTCATCCTGGGTTTAATAGGAGCGGAGCAGCAGTGAAATATTTTAGAAAAACTTATTTCTTTTGAGAGCTTCCAATATTGTGAAGAATAGTTAGCCGTTATAATTTTGGGCAAAATTATCCTTAACATCATTTCCATTTCAAGGAATAGCTATAGGGTTATCTATCGTAGATTTAGTAAGTATCACGTGCGTCCGTCGTGCAGACTGCACATTGTTTTCAGGGCGTTACCGGGCGACAGGAAAGAAAAAAAACGGGCTAGGTATGCGGATGATCACAGCAAATTATTATGCCTAATTTAATTAGTTAAATACCTGAAGTTTGAAACTATCGTCCTACCAATTTTATCAAAATCGGTTCACCTATTTATATTTATTATATTTAACAACGGTTTTTCTTTGAGATTGAATTTTTGGAAGGGTATTTGCGGGTTTGTACAGCAATACAGAAGCTCTGTTATCTCGCTAGTTTAGTATGATAATGTGAGTTAAATCAATGGTCAATGAAAATGCATCAACGAGGGTAGTACCTACCTACTAAAAATATTAATTTTTCAGACATGTTTTGACTACTGGAAGTGACGAAACTGCGAATTTATTAGACCATGAAGAGTCTACGGATCAAGAGGATTCTAATTCAAGGCAAATAGCGGAGGCAGATCATCAAAGTTCCATTGATTCGCGAGACTTTTCCGAAGTCAGGGCTGATAGAATACGTAGTAGATATCTTGCACAAATATTGCCCAATAATAATGTTGAGAGACAATAGACAATTTACTTATGTGACATTACCTATATACTAACTGTAAATAATTAATAATAAGGCATTATATAAATATACTGAATCAAATAACTGATGTTGTCTTTACTGCATTTTACTAGTGTAGTAGTGACCCGGTCTCTTTCGTTTTTACACAGCAAATCAAAACTTTAAACAATACATGTGAACCTTTCTTATGAAACACTAACTATATCTACTTAATTGTAAAACCGCGTGAAAATCTTTTTCACAGTCGTCGCGATCGTTGTATAATATAATATGCACTACTGCAGTAGATGGAAATAAAAAGACGGCAGAGGCGGTGGACAGTGAAGAAAAGGTGCTGGCTGTGTCTCTCGATATAAGTAAGGAACATCTTAAATAACAATTCTCACTAATCCACATCCCACCATCATTGAGGCACTTCGGTTTCACGGCCCGACTTCTTGCCGAGGCGCCGTTTGTTGCGTCCGCTAGATGGTGAAGTGGTTGTTGGGAGGTATTGAAACGATTAGTAACTGTATGTGAATTGATTTTATTATTAAAATATTTTCGTATTTACATCGTACAAACATATCCCCGGTATGACACAAACCGGCTTAAATGGGTGTGGATCTAAACAAAAGGAGAGTAAATTATACCTATACATTTGTTGTACTTATCTTTTATTGCTTATACCTAATTGGCTAGTTCAACTATAAGGTGTGGCTTATGGCGTATGCGCCGATGGAAACTGGTAGAAGCTTGTAGAAGGCACTAGAACCGCCTTCTAGTATGATATAGACGTTTCCCTTCTATACCCGTTACACTACCAAGTTGCACCACAGTACATAGTGTAACGGGTATTTTTTTTTTTTATACTCGTTACACTACCAAAGAGATGCACCGAGCCTATGATATTATATTGACGTAGGCCCTTCGTCCACGTTCATAACCAAGATTTCATAACTGGTTATGAATATGGATTTTTTTTCACTGTTTCATAACCAGTTATCAAACAATACTTTTTTTCCATTTTCACAAACAGAACCTCATATTCTGTTATGATCGCCTGGTACTTTTTCGGAATAATGAGTTCAAACATTCAATAGGTTTTCACTGTCATAGATAAGTGATAGATATGAGTTTCAATTGTCAAATGTTTATTGTTTTCGAAAGCCAGAATGAAGTGATTTTATATTCCTCTTTATGTAAATAACGATGGAGTTTATTCCTACTACACGAGGAAGGGCAAAATTACTTTTGGACATTTTAGAAAAAGAATTTAAAATGAGGAACACAAAAACTAAATGAAAATAAAATGATAACTACGTCGAAATCGACAAGGAAATTAATCAATCAATAGAAGAAATAATGGCAAAAGAAATAAATGTCGGCCATTGTTTAGAAATAATTGCACCCTTTATGTTTTAAATTGAGAAACATTACTCAGATGAAACAGCCGTATTGTTTGTTAAGGCTGACAAGCATTTATGTTTTACTGTCTATCAAAATGACAAATTAAAGTAATTATTTTCACGTTCATATACTCGTACCTACGTAACTGTTTTTACCAGTACTTAATCGTATTTGTTCATTTTTTTAAAATTTCATTTCACTTTGTTAATTAATTTAAAAAAATAAATAAATACCGGATTGAATGTTTGAACTCATTATTCCGAAAAAGTACCAGGCGATCATAACAGAATAGGAGGTTCTGGTTGTGAAAATGGAAAAAAAGTATAGTTTGATAACTGGTTATGAAACATGAAACGGTGAAAAAAATCCATATTCATAACCAGTTATTAAATCTTGGTTATGAACGTGGGCAAAGGAGGTAGGGGGGTAGGTATATATCTGTAATATTTATGAGTTATATTCTAGGAATAATATGAATGTCTTAATAACATAAATTTATATGTATACTACTAGACAAGGCGAGTAGTACTGCAATTTTGCGCACGAACGTTGCGGACGCGGTGCATGCACCGCAACGCGTTCAGTCAACTGCGAGCAAGCGAGCAGAGTGGACTAGTACTACGCTAAACCGCGGACTGTGTAGTAAACGTATTTTCATATAAACTCTTTAATATTTACCTAATACCTAATTTATTACAGTGTTCTGATGTTTACTGTCGGTAAATAGTTTACATATTTCGTAATTATTCACAATCTAGCACATAATAGAAATAAACTCATCAACCGTCATTATGAATAATAAATTGTTATTCGATTCTCATCGACAGCCCGACCAAACATATATGCACCTCGCTGGAATGCGGCGCGTTGTCGATGCGAACGAGACCTAAGAAAGACATAGATTATGCACACAGACACGACGAAGTGGAAATAGGTTTTCAATTGTGTTTACTTTGTTTTAGATATTATCTACTTACTGTTATTTTTCGAAAATGCCGAATTGTATTCTGCGATATTGCAAAAATTATTCTCGTAGAACTAAGAAGTCTACTGACGGCATTACTACACATACATTATTCATATAATAAACAACTGAACTTAAATTGTTTTTATTATTGTAATGCTTTCGTACCTATTCTTTTTACTGCCTCATTAGTCCAGTGACTCTAGAGATTGTATAATGCCACTACTGATCATGAGGTCGTAGTTTCGACTACAGGAATTTATACTCTTCTGCTTTATAATATTAGTATAGACGTATATTATAAGATATACTACTGCAAATAAAACAAAACACTTGGTTTGCAGTAATATGTACTTATGATGGAAATAGGCATTAATATGTGTTAATGTCGCTTCTGCGTAAGCGTTGCATAATCACGACGATAGGTTTCGCCAATGACGTCACCGGTCGTGTGTCGGGAAGACACAATTTTTATTCGCTACAGCTTGTCTAGTAGTATACATATAAGTAAATGCTTAATAATTATCAATAATAATTATGATAGCTTTCTTTATTCCGTGATTGTGACATACTATTGTGTCATATACTATGCAGTTCGTATTACCTTTTTTTTTTTTTTTAGTTCCGCGACCAACGCCGCGGCCGCTCTAACGTCCGTTGCCGGGCGTCTCTGGTTACAAGCAGAACGTATTTCCAGTGGCGCCCGGCGGACTTTGACCACCTCTGTGGTCTCTGCGGGGGTTGGGTCGGGATGAGAATCCCGCGTCGTTGGGGGTAGGGTTTTATCCCGCGTCAGTGAGTGAATCTGGTTGCGTGCTATGGGGCAAAGGCCCCGCAGCACGCAACCCTTCTAGCCTGCTTCTGTAAGGACGACGGGTGGCGATCCCGCCGTCCTCAGGCCCCGATCATGGAGGTCGATAGTCTTGGGCGTAGATGAGTCTGCGGCGGCCTCGCCGCTGACTACGGAACTCGGCGGGGAGGCCACGCTCCCTCTCGGCCGCCTCCTTCGCGAGCACGACTTGCTCGCAGAAGGACACGGCCGCGTTCCACCTACTCCCGCTGGAGACCATGGCTTGAAGCATGGTCTCCAGCGAGAGGGTATCCACGCCCAGACCCACTACGAGGTCCCGGCGCTGACTCGCCCACGCTGAGCACTCCACCAACGTGTGGAGTGCGGTGTCGTCGCCGGAAACCTCGCAGTGTTGACACCGGGGTGTGACCTCACGATGGATGCGAAACAGATAGCTACCGAAGCATCCATGCCCGGTAACGATCTGCGTCGCACGATACGTGAGGTCACCATGCTGCCTCTGCAGCCAATCGTCCATGAAGTTCGTATTACCTGACAACTCGGCATTTTAATAGGAGTGAACTCAGTGAGCCGTGCGACGGGAATGGCGATATCGATAAATAAAATAATATTAAGTGGCACATCCCTATTTTTCCCTTATGTTGGCGACTCTGTATGTGTAACATTTGTTAGGTTGGCTACATAACGTTATCCCTGATTTGACATTTTGAAAGATTATTTTGCACTATGGGAGTCCCGTATCTTCTTACGTAGTATTGTATTTTCTTTGATGTTATCCTTTTGTTTATTTGATGACGCTGATCGCTTTTTACATCAAAATACACAGCAACTCGGCATTTTAATAGGAGTGAACTCAGTGAGCCGTGCGACGGGAATGGCGCGGAGAGCGCGGCAATTATTTTTATATAACGGGCATGACCCGCGGTCTCATACCTTTGGCAGCGGGGTATGCGTGTTAGTGGCGTCTCCGGTTGGGGGAATATCCAAGACTACATTTAAAGAAGTCTGTGAAGTAGAAGTACCCCTCAAGTTTCAAAACGAGTTTCAAACACGAATTTTACTTTTTTGTTCTGAAGAATCACGAAATCTAATTCCGAAATTCCGAATATTTCTGTGACGGTACATTTGCTACTTGTCCAAGACCTTTTAAACAACTCTATAGTCTGCACGGCAATTTCAATAGCACGATGGAAATAACTAATAAAACCATTAATTTTACTGCACTGTAGGTAGGTAGGTACTCTGTCCGAGGGAGTCACTAATTACGAACTGTCAAAAAGAAAATAAACGAATGGACAGAAGTATAAGAAAGTATTTTTCACAACACTATAGTTGGTAGTGTAACGGGTAGAGAAGGGACGTTTCTTATATATGACGTCAGAGGTTCTTCGTTTAGATTGCCTACACGCCACAATACGCTTCCACAGGCGGGTTCCAGCGGCACCTCCCACCGCCGGGCGCAACTGGAAATTATTTTAGTGCTAACCAGAGGCCCTAGGCAATGGACGTAGGTGGGGCCTTGGCCGCGGAATAAAAAAGCACAAAGAATTTCCAGTGGCGCCCGGCCGTGCCACCCATGCTGGCTACGCCACGCCACTGCCAGCCGTTCTCGAGTTTAGACTACCTCAACATGTTCATAATTTAAAATAGAATATACATACAATATGTAATAAAAATACAAAAATAAATTATATTTTTTATTTACATAGTGTTTTCATAAATAATAATATAAATTGTGTATATAAAGAAATTAATGAATAAATATAAATTAATAAAACTAAATATGCAAATCACATTTATCGTTTGGCGTTCTAAGAATGTTTAAGGGCTCAAACCATACATAACCTCCTAATAGATTCCGCATTACCGTAATTTTGTTCCTTACCGAGTTCACCTGTTTTGGCGGAATGCGAGGGGCGCGCGGAAACATGTAAGTGCGCTATGATTGGTTGTTTCAAGGTCAATCTTCGAATGCACCGAATACTAGAGATGGGATAGTGATGAAAATGTGTCGATAATTTTTTTATAGGTATATTATAATTATATTTAATAATTTTATTATATCGTTTATTCCTTCATATTCTTATTTTATACATTTTTAAATACATGTATAAAAACACAAATACATTTAAAAATATAATTTTTCTTATTTATTATTATAATTTTTATAGGAGTAGGTATCGGGACTTAATCAAGAGGGACAGGTATTATCAACTCTCAGTTCCTATTTCCTCAAACTTTAAGTAAAAAATTTCTACCTATTCCGATCTCTGATGATCGCACATCTACCGAGCCTTTTCCCAACTCAGGAAATGCGAAATCAAGTATGAGTGGCGCGCATTTGTTGCCCTGCATGCGGAATCTATTAGGAGGTTATCTATGGCTCAAACAAACCAGTGGCACTGTTGACGACCGATACCGGCGATAGAGGGCGGTGATAGCTGAGAAAGCATCACCGTGGTTGTATGCAAAAATGCAGTTGCAGCGCCCTAGTCTTAGACAGTCGTGGTTGGTAATGTATGTGCACACACACATTTATTAACTAAACGAGGGGTGATATGTGTTCTATGAAAATATGTCTTATGCTGGGGATAATATAGGTACATGCTGAAATAATTAGTCAAAATGGACAAAATCTTGATCAAACGGGAACAAACATAGGGTCCTGGGGTATTGCTGTTATACTTTTAAGCTGTCCCTATTGACTGAGTGATAGATGCTAATTATTGTATAGCTGCTGCTGTTGCTATTTATGTATTATGTACAGATACAATAAATACAACTCTTAAATTGTGCAACATTAAATTTTAGATATGAATTGCCTATAAGGTAAGATAATTCATCATTTACAATGATAATTAGCAAGTTTCAGTGTCTTATATCATCTACTGCTTGATGTACATTGTATAATGTTAAGAAAGTTAAAAAAGTATGCAAGGATTGTAGCACGTTGAAATTTCATAGATCCTGCCTATTCCAATGCGAAAGAGGCGTGACAGTATGTATGTGTGCGACTGACCCCTTTCCAGGAGGAACATTCTACCAACTGACCAAGACACAGTGGTGGCCCAAGACTATTGTTTTTGTGATTCATATTGTAAATTTATTTGATTACATATAACTCATTGATTCTTTTCCTGAATTGTCCATTCTATGCCATTTCCCGGTAATTTACTCTTAATGAATGGTGATATCCATGTTAAATACCATCGTTTACCAAATACTTCAATTAAATTTTGCTTCCACCCTTGGTTATGCACAAAATTCCTTAACCCTCTATTTTTCTCATGCACTACTCTACCTCTTAAAATATTATTTAAATGATAGATAAACAAAAATCCCGTAAAACATGCAACAATTAAATTAAAAACTACAAGAGCTGCAAAAATACTTTCATCTTTAAAATCTATCACAATACTAAGAAGTGGAAACAAAAAATTCAGTAATAATATATAGTTAAAGGTAAATGTCACCAACATAAACTGAATATTATAATGGAGGGCATAGATAGCAGCTATAAACATATGCAAGTTTAGTAACATAAAATACCTTTGATTGAAATGACCTACACAGGATATCAAAAATGTACAATGGTGGTCTCTTTTCAGGATGCAAATGTCACAAGTTGCACAATGCCATGAACGGGGAGGTGTAAAACATTCACACACATGACAAAATGTCCAGTTCTCTTTATTGTACCTTTCTAGGTTTATTCCTTTTATGCTTGTGTTAGTAAATGCACCATATATCATATTCCCTAAAACATTCATAAGTAGAAAACCAGAATTAAAAAGATGTAAACAAAATACCCAACTCCATTGCTCTGCTACTACAGGTAATACTATACATAATTCAAAGTATAGATAACTAGGAATTAACACTACAACAAGAGTTATATAAATACTGTGCTCTAAAATCCTTCTCCGCAATTTGTTTTTTATTGATTTAAACTCTAGCAACATGTTTAGTTGAAGATTAAAAGCAAAGAAATATCAATAAGCAAGCAAATAAATAACCGAATCTGGCTCTGATCTGAAACAGAAATGGTAAATATATGAGTACTTTTAAATTTTAATGACTAAATCCTCATACTGTTGTAAGCAGGAGTCTACTCAGTTTCGAAGGGATAACATTGAACACGCAAGAATTTCCCGTATAAATTATATATGGCTATATAATTTACAAGGAAATGGCATGGCCTATAAACTTTATTCTAAATACCTTCAATACAAAGAAGTCCGAGATCAGATATAATTCTATTTACCTTATTTTTATAATATTCCAAAATATTTACCCTACTTCTTCTTTTCGTAAGGTACTATTTATATAACTCAACAAACAATGTCTGCTGATTAAATATGAACTCAAATACTTATAAATTATTTTAATATTATTAAATCAATTTTATTTTCTTTCGAAATTTCGAATACAATACAAATACAAAATAAAAACGTCAGTAAATAAACGTCACTTTGGGATTAATTTTTTTTCATGGCTTTGTTACTAGACCTTTCAGCCTCTTGATTGTACTCTCTCTACTTTAGTACAAATCTTTATTCTGTGACTACCAGAGTAAGTATGAAAGTACCAAAGTTGGTAATTTACATATAAGTACTTTCACATTTACTCTGAGCTCTCTACTTTTAGTGATAAGGCCGCCATTTGTACATATTTAAACTTGGATATTTTATTATGTTTCTTGTATTGGTGTTCAATAAAGTTTTATTTATTCTATTCTGTTCAATTCTATTTTCTACCATAAAATATATAGTCCGTCCAACATAGACCCGTGAACGGAAAAATGTTGGCCAATGTCACAGATTGGACATAATTATGTACTAAAGTAGCCAATGTGAGGAGCCAGCTTAAAAATGACATTTCTGTGGTAGGTACCCCCTCTCCCTCCTCTGCTGGTCTGTCACTTGCTTGCTTCCCCTCCTCCAACACCTTACAACACGTAAAAAGTTAAGGTTCAAAGTCTGGGTCCAAATTTTTCTATTTTGTGAACTATTTTGAGTATTCTTATAATTAAATTGTAGAATAAATATTGTAAACATGTCTCATAGCAAAATTTTAAATGGGTTTAAAATCCTGAGGACCCGTAGAGAAATGAAGTTCTCATCCGGTAAGCACCATACTTATTAGGTACTTTTCCAAGAGAAATTTTAACAATATTTATGATAATTTAGGTTAAAAGGGTTTTGAACATTTTTACATATTTCATGACTTTCTTATTGTGTTAAGGTATACAAAGAAGAGCGTATGCAGTTGCAGCAAGTCAGGTTCACACAAAATGTAAGCTTGTTAATGGAGTTTATGTGGTTACTCTGAATTCTCCCAATGTTAAAGTGAGTATGATACCAAGTTTTAACTGTTAAAAGCTTGATAACTTCATACCATATTTTAATACATATAAGAAATTGAGTCTGAGACGCCCAGGACTTTAATAGGCTGTGCCACAGCAGCTGGCACGTTAGATTCTGTTGCCTTTCATCAACATTTCATTGCAAGGCAACAGGTAACGGGCAAATTGTGGGTGTGATGTGCCTCTGCCTGCCCCTTCAGGGATTTAGGTGTGATGTGTGTATAAGAAACTATCTGCACTTAACCAAATATTTGGTTAATTGCAGTCTGGTTTTTTAATAATTTATTTTAAGTAAGTATCAGTGTTATTTGCAGCTTTTTAGCCGTGACAAAAATAGCGTGTCACTTAGTTATAATGTTACTACATATTAGTGGCAGAATTTTCAAAATTAGTTAAGTAGTAACTGAGCTTAATCAATGCAAACAAACAAACAATCAAATCTTATCTATATATTTAATACGACAATTTGTCTGTCTGTCTTTCTGTTTGTCCGTCCGTCCGTCGCGTTTTTCAATTTACATTTGCATGAAATATTAAAATATATATATGTTACGGCTAATACCCGAAGTGCGGCTGCACCTAGTTTTAGCTGGTCAGAACTAGGTAGAACTACTAACAACCTAACCTAACCGGCTTAAACTAGGTGCAGCCGCACTTCGGGTATTAGCCGTAACATATATATATTTTTTTTTGAGGCGATAGTAGTTCGTCGAGATAACTAGTTAGTCTAATAACATATGAACACTGGAGAATCTGAACATGCAAAAAAATTATCAATACTATTTAAATATTATAGGTAAATTCATTAAACACAGCAGTGATGGAAGAGATGACTAATGTAATAAATGAAGTAGACTCGAACCCAGCAATTGAAGCAGCAGTGCTGATATCAGGCAAACCAGGATGTTTTATTGCTGGCGCAGATATCACAATGTTACAAGCTTGCAAAACAAAAGAGGAAGTTGTAACATTGTCTAAACGTGGTATGCTTTTCATTTTGTTTGTATCAGCTAGTGTGCTGGGAGGATTACCTATAATAAACTACTTAAATAAGAGTGCATGTCATAGATTCCTGACTTTTCAATTTAAATTGGTATTTGTTAAATCAAATATTTATAAACATATATTTTGCAAAAATGAATGTTATCAACAGGACTCTGGCCTTTCCCTAGCTAGGGGAAAGCTATGCCACTAAGCTGATTGTCCCGATAGCATAAAATTTTAGCTCAATATATTTCTAGTTTGAATTACTGGTGGTTATGGTTTCTATTAAGTGGGACCTACAAAATTACTGATGTGTAATGTACGTCTGCCTACCTCATCGGGGAAATAGGCATGTCTGTCTGTCTGTTATAATTCTAGATCGCATTTTTACGGTAATGTTGGACATGCCATCTACACGCAGTTCAATGGAAATACTTTTTTAGGTAACAGTGTATATTTTGCAACAATATTTAAACACTGAATTATGTATGACATGTCTTCTTACCGAATTAATATATTTTTGTACATGAAAGCAATGAGTTTTCTTCTACTATTTAATACCTGATTGTTAAAATTGTAGGTCATGAAATATTCAATCGAATGGAGAGGTCACGCAAACCATACATAGCTGCTATACAAGGTTCATGTCTTGGAGGGGGGCTGGAGACGGCACTTGCTTGTCATTATCGCATCGCTGTTAAAGATTCAAAGACTGGAGTAGGACTTCCTGAAGTAATGTTGGGGCTTCTACCTGGTGGTGGAGGTACACAAAGGTAAACAGTAATAGTAAAAAGCAACTTGTTTAATCAACATTTGAATTTTTTGTGTATTGGCCTGAAAACCTTCCTTCAAAACAAAAAAAAAGTTTTGTCAGACCCTTAGGGTGCTATTGCATAATGCAAGTATGCATCACAAAAAGTCTAAATAATGTTTTTAATGTTCGTGAGGTGTACTGTTCAACCATATGACGAGTATAGACTAACGGCCGGTTTCTGAATTGAGAATTTCAAGTTGAGTAATACATTATGAAATAAACTCACTTGTACACATGCTACACAATTTTATTTCCTACCGGTTTCGGCCTACGGCATTATCAAAGGTGTTCTTTTTACACTAATTACATAGCTCAGACTAAAAGAATAACATAGACGGAACATGTAGAATAAACACGTGAAGCCAAATGACACTTTCAATGTGTGCGTGTGACTCCGATTTCCGTGTACCGATACCACTAACGGCGTGTGCGTAATGTTGCCAGCAAATGAAAAAATCTCCTAAAAATCTCTATATAGTGGACATATGGAAAATTAATATTTGTTATAGTAAATGTTATCTGCAATTATTTTGTCATTTTCACAAATGATTATTATGATAAGTGCCTAAAATGGGGAAGTGTTAAAATAAATAAAAACGTGATAAACACTGAGTAAACACACTTTAATTACTAGCTTTCAAAAAAAATCTCATAATTAAAATAATCCTTTTTAAGATGAACGAACAAAGCTTCATTCCAGTGTAAGTACAAAGTACAGTCAACAACAAAAGTTGATTAGCACAAAAATATTTATTATTCTTTTTTACATCCCAATGCATGTGCCACAGCAATGTACAAGTAATTTTAGAATCCCCAAGGACAAAGTTAATATATTTCGTGTTTTGTTTATGATTTTGTGATCGGTTTAACAGCTATTAGTGATCAACAGATAAGAATTATTGGTTAAGCTACTTTTGTCGTTGACTATACATGAAGTAGATATCAATAGTCGTTAGGTTAAGGCCGATACCTCACCGAGACGCCATGGCGACGTGGCCAGCGACGTCGTAACATAGGTAGTGCGGCTGTGGGAATTTAAAGAATTATTAATGTTAATTACGTAAGTACTTAACACAAATTAATAGCTTAGGTAGTTTAAAATGTAAATGTTTAGTATAAAATGCTGATATCCGTGCATAGGCCGATACCTCACCGAGACGCCATGGCGACGTGGCCAGCGACGTCGCCAACTAGTTCTCATTGAGATATATGACGGCTAACTCACTTGGCGACCGACTGGCAACGTCGCCAGTCGGTCGCCAAGTGAGTTAGCCGTCAGTTAGCCGTCAGTTGGCCACGTCGCCATGGCGTCTCGGTGAGGTATCGGCCTAAGACTGAGGCCTTTGTAGTGTTAGACTGAAATTAAACTACTGACACAGTAACATAAATATATAGGATGGCTGGGAGGTCAGACAGCGGTCAATTCCAAGATTGCCGAAATAACCAAGCCACGTATTAAGTAGATCCCGGACACAGATGTGATCGGGAGTTCGGGACTAACGCACGAATGATGATGATGATGATGATTAGAAACATCGAGGTTGTCAACATTGATGACACTGATTTTTTTTACTCAGTACTTTATAAATTCCCATAAATACTGCTAAATATTTTGTGGAAATGATGAAAAAATTATGGCAACTCTGTATGATATGGCGGAGGATTTGTGTTCCTAGTTTGTGCAACTAAAATATTTAGAAAAATGTTATGAAATCTAATAAGAAATAGTTAATTACTTATGAAACGATAATCCAGCATTCTTTCTATGAATAATTGAAGTGTTTTTACACCTTTTCACCACACAATACGGCATATTTATAATATTTTGTTCAACCGTGATCGCATGTGCGTACACACTCGCTGCTCACAAAGGAGTGGCGAGCGAAATGGTATCCCATTGCTATATAGTATCCCTTTTGGCGGCTTCACTCGCTAGTTCTATTCGTTCCGTCTATGTTATTCTTTTAGTCTGAGTTACATAGTTTACATTTATTACATAACAAACAAAACAATCTTGAGTTAGTTTATTTCATAATGAATACAATATGAAATAAACTCACTCAAGATTGTTACATACAACTTAGTAGAACATATAGTAATACAATAGTGTTACTATATGTTGATGATGACAGATCAACTACTTTCTTATCCGGAGGAGTAGGTTGTTCTGTGTCAAAGACTGCAAGGTGCTGCCAGGGGAAGGGGTAGTGAAGCAACATAAACTACTTATTCTCGACTTAATAGTCAAAGTGGTTCCTCAAAAACGCAAACAGCCCCTACCTCCTCGAATCAAGTGGTGGTTGATAGAGAAGATTGACTATTGAAAAGAAAAGAAAAATGCTTTTAAGGAATGGCAGATTAATGGCAGAAAGAAAAAGGGAATGAAAGTGAAAAAGAAGAAAAAAAGGTAAGGTATAAGGATTTGTGTAAAAAAGCAAAAAAAGCGGTGGCGATAGCTAGATCCCAGGCTCAAGAACAATTATTTAAGGCCCTTGATGGACCTAAAGGCCAAAAAGGAATTTACCGCTTAGTAAAAGAAAGAGAAGATAGAACGAAAGATGACATGTGAGATGTATAAAAGATGAAAAGGGTATAGTTTTAGTGAAAGAAGATAAAAAAGTAAGAAATCGATGGAAAGTGTATTTTGAAAAACTTATGAATGAAGAGAATGCGTGGAGTGGAAATCTAAATGAGGGACGAGTAAATGTAGGTTTAGTGAAGGAGATTGCCAAAGATGAAGTAAGAAAGGCGGTACGAAGTATAAATAATGGGAAAGCCGTAGTGCCCGACGGCATTCCAGTGGAAGTGTGGAAGAAATTGGGAGAAGATGGATGTCTGTGGCTGACGTTATTCTTCAATAAGTTGTTGTACGAGGTCACGATCCCCGATGAATGGTGCAGTAGTTCCCTAGTGCCCAGTTTTTTAAAATAAGGGTGATGTACGAGACTGCGGCAACTATAGAGGAATAAAGCTCATGTCTCACAGTATGAAAGTTTGGGAGAAAGTGATAGAGAAACGAGTGCGAGAGGAAAGCGAGGTTACCCAAAATCAGTTCGGAGTTATGCCTGGTCGCGGGACTATAGACGCCATATTTGCACTCCGCCAGCTCTCTGAGAAATATAGGCGTGCACACAAAAACTCGCATATGGTGTTTATAGATCTCGAGAAGGCATACGACCGGATACCCAGAACGGTTTTGTGGTGGGCTTTGAAAGAGAAAGGTGTGCCTTGGGAAGTATATAGAGTTGATCTGTGCAATGTATTGTCGATCGAGAACCTACGTACGATGTGCTGCTGGTAACACCGACGAGTTCAGTGTGGCGGTAGGCCTGCACCAGGGCTCAGCGCTAAGCCCGTATCTCTTCCTGTTAATAATAGATGCCTTGACATCGGAGATACAGGAGGAGACCCCCTGGTGTATGCTATTTGCCGATGGCATTGTTCTTGTCGGTGAAGACGGGCCTGAGGTGCGGAGCAGACTGGAGAAGTGGCAGTGTAAACTGGAGATTGTAGGCCTGAAAATCAGCAGAACCAAAACGGAGTACATGTTCTTCGATTTCGGCGGTCTCTCCAGTTTTACACCCATAACGCTAGACGGCGTACCATTGCCAGTCTGCTCCGGCTTCCGGTACCTCGGCTCTCTTATCCAGGACGATGGGAAAATCGATCGTACAGTGAAGCACAGAATTGACGCAGGTTGGATGAAATGGCGGCAGGTCAAAGCCACTATATGCGACCCTCAATTTCCTCCGAAATTTAAGGGGAAAATTTACAAGACTGTCGTCAGACCTGCCGTCCTGTATGGACTTTCATGTTTGGCTGTAAAAGCGACGGATGAAAGGAAACTGCATGTAGCGGAAATGCGAATGTGAAGATGGATGTGTGGTGTAACAAGGATAGATAGAGTAAGGAACGAGTATATTAGAGAAAGTTTGAAAGTTGCCCCAATAAATGAAAAAGTGAGAAGCGAACGGCTAGCATAGTATGGACATGTTATGAGAAGAGAGGAAAGTAACGTGGTAAGAAAGGTGCAAAGTATGAATGTAGACGGCTTGATAACTCGAGGTAGGCCCAAGGAAAGATGGATGGAATGCGTGAGGATATGACCAGGAAAGGAGTGACTGAGGAGATGACGTATGACAGGGATGTATGGAAGATGAAAACATGTTGCGCCGACCCCAAATAATTGGGATAAGGGCAGGCAGATGATGATGTTCTACTATGTGTTGGTGGAACATATAGTAATACAATAGTATTAAATCGAAAGCATAATTTATTGAAGTTGAGTGTTTGTTGAATACGTAAATGCCAAAATTTGTTTCAAAATTTCGACATTTTACGTACTCAGTGGATACTCAACTTGAAATTCTCAATTCAGACACCGGCCGTATCTATCTCTACCAATTTGCTTTGGACCTTAGGGTTACCCTTCCGAGGGCACACCCAGGATGCCTGACAATGGAAATTCAAGGCAGCTACTTAACTGTAGGGGAGTTTATTATGCCCATCAAGTCATGGGCACAAATGTGAACTGCAACTGAATTTTTTTAACTGTTACATTTTTTTGTTGTTTCAGAATGCCAATTCTCACATCTATTCCTACTACTTTAGACTTAGCTCTCACAGGAAAGACAGTAAAAGCAGATAAAGCTAAAAAATTAGGAATTATTGATCTTTTAGTGGCACCACTTGGACCAGGTAAATGAATATTCTTTTTAAATATTAGTTAAAGTATTTGACTCGTTTGTATTTTTATAGACCTACTAAGGCTAGATAGGAATCATCTGCAAGTGGTGCACCTGCTGATCAATAGACAAACAAAGTTCCCATTAGACAGGGATATAAATAAATAAATATTCTGTGATTTATTGGAACTATATTAAAATCTCTGATGATGCCATGAGGTGAAACCAGTCACCACCAAAACCAGCACAATAAAATGATACCAGTGGAAAAGTATATGTGTTTTTGTGCAATATGTGTACCAGATTCCACCAAGTGCCATCAATCAACAGTATAAATAGTCTAAAAATGTTGTATGTATGTTTAATTATATAAATTTATCAATGTCAGGTTTGGGCCAGCCAGAAGACAATACCATGAAGTACCTAGAAACTGTTGCAGTAACAATTGCAAAGGACATTGCATCTGGAAAGATGAAAGTTGACAGATCAAAGAAAGGGCTGGTCCAAAAACTAACAGCTAGTGTGATGCAATTAGAATTCGTCAAAAATATGATATTTAAGAAAGCCAGAGAACAGGTTATGAAAGCTTCTAGAGGTCTTTACCCAGCACCATTGAAAGTAAGAATTAATATGATTTTTTTGCTGTTTTGGTACGGAACCTTTTGTGCGCCAGTCCGACTCGCACTTGGCTCATTTTTTTTTCTTTTTTATGTTTGTTAACTCATGATCTTTCGACGGTAGAACTGATTTTAAAAAATATTTTTTCAATTGAAAGCTACTACTTCTGGAATGGTCTCATTTCAATTTGGTACCAGTCCGGTAATTTGACTGATTCGGTAGCGTGGTCGGTAGTGTATCCTCTTTCGTCGCCGGAGTCTCGGCTTCGATTCCCGGTCGGAACAAACTGTATGAAGACAGATACGTTTGTACCGAAGTCTGGATGTTTCCTATGTATGAGATTAGAAGGCGTTGTGTGAATTGTCCCAACATATATATATATTAATTTAGTTATTTAATTGAAGTCGGTTTTTGTGTCATTTACAGCACCAATTTTATTAGATGTACAAACAATGTACTATTTCTTCTGTTTTATTAAAGTAGGTATAGTAAGACTAATTTAAAGTCGCGTTTTAGTAATTAAAATTTAAACTTTTTTTTAGATCCTAGACGTAGTAAGGACAGGTGTAGACAAAGGCCGTACAGCAGGGTATGAGGCAGAAGCGCAAGGTTTCGGAGAACTAGCCATGACGTCACAGAGCAAAGGGCTCATCGGACTGTTCAGAGGACAGACTGAATGCAAGAAGAATAGGTTCGGAAAGTCAGAAGTGGATGTTAAAACGGTAAGACATTTTATTCTGTTGAAAGTAGACAGTAAAATAATCTATTTTTTTTTAATCAAACTAATCTAACCAAGCGGGCGGGAAGTATGTTAAATTTAACTTGCAAGATTTGATTACACACGGACATCGGGACCGGTGAAAGCAAATAAAAGCTTGTAAAAATATAAGATATAGCGGATATTTTGTACTGTATAGTTACTTTTCTACGATATTTTTCAGTAGTAAAATGTTTCGCGCCAATTTATTAAATTGTATTAACAAAAATATTATTGATTTTAAAAGTATGAATTATTCCTTATTAGTTCAACCTTCTTTATTATGGTAGATGTGAATAAATTTAACGTTGGCACTATCTACATTATATGATAGAGGTAAATTTGTTTGCAGGGGTTTAAAAATACTAAATCAATTCAGGAAATACATTAATCTGTAAACGGTTGCCGACGACTGTACTATGTTCAGGGAGCGCGCTTTCGTGCACCACGGCTACGCTAGGCTTGAAACATGACGTCATCGGAGCATTTGAAGGCTCTGATAAGACGTCACGCGACAATACTCGTCATATCATATGCAGTTCATTGATCACTGGTAAAATTACACACGTAATTGTACATAGATATTTAGTAGTATCATAAATTTTAGAGTAGCAATCAGACTTAATACGTCAGAGTAACATTCTACGCTGTGTGTAGCCCCAGTATTACGACTATACCTAACGTCACTACGCACTTCACTCCGGGGGTATAGCTAGTATGTCTGTCATATTATCCATTTTGATAATGAATATCAATAAAACTATAAACAGATTGGTGTTCTCGGCGCGGGTCTGATGGGTGCGGGCATCGTGCACGTGTCCATAGACAAGGGCTACCACGTGGTCATGAAGGATGCCACCAACCAGGGCCTATACCGCGGCGTCGGACAGATACAGACTGGACTCGCCAACGCTGTCAAACGTAAGAGGATATCTGGGTAAGTTATAGGTCATCTAATCTACAGAATAGGATAGATGACTGAATGACTGTCGAATCAAATCAAGCTCGGTTGCTACTGAGCGCGTGGCTGGTGGCTTTTTAGGTTACCTCTGTCGCTCCGAGAAAACTGGGTTCTAGATGCTCACTTGCAACACAAAACAACACAGAACAACGTTTCTTGTCTTGTTCGCCACCTGAAACTAGTTCGGAGGAACTAGTTATTCTGTACATCAAGCGTTACCTTGATATTGGCAAAATCATCGACGCACGATGAAGCCACACCTTTAAAAGAAGAAGAACAAGCTTTTTTCTTATAAAATGTCAAAACGACGAGATAATGAGATTCAACTTTGGAAATGTATTCGGGATATTTACCATGTATTATTATTTTGTTGTCGAGTATTGCAAGCGCTATGGTCACGGAGGAACAGTTCCTCCGTGACCATGGCGCTTGCAATAGTGCCGAAATATCGGAAACTCGACAACAAAATAATAATACATGGTAAATATCCCGAATACATTTCCAAAGTTTATAATAATAACGACCATGGCAGTTTAAATAACTATAATGAGATTCAATACAATAAACATACAACATAAATACTTTGGGATTCTTTATTTAATAAATATTATTAAATTATTTATTTTAGTTGTAGGCATCTACCCTATTGGCCATGGGGGGGCCATCACAGGCGATCATGACATTGTGTAGAGGATATAATCATCTGCAATAGCCCATGATTGGCAATGATGGAATGTATTACGAATGTGCTACGAACGTTTACGACTACGATGGCGCCAATCATGGTCTATTCTTTGAATGCCCATCATGGCCGACTGAGTGGGGGCGGGGGAAAACACTCACTAACACTAAACCTTAAAATCAAAGTGGTTAGTTCCTTAACTGCTGGTTGCATATTGATATGATCGCAAGTTTCGAGGGGAATAGTGGAGTTCAGTTCTTTAAATGTTCCTCCTGGAAAGAAAAAAGTCGCTACTAGTATTTTTGTCATTAATATTGTAAAATTATTTCAGAAATGTTTGCAAACTTTTGTTAACTGACTTATTTGGTTTGTTCTAGTTTACAGCGAGATAAATTCTTAGCAAACCTGACGCCTACACTGGATTACTCAAAGTTCAAAAATGTCGACTGTGTTATTGAAGCCGTGTTCGAAGACATCAATATAAAGCACAAAGTGATCAAGGAGCTCGAGGCAGTTATTCCTAAGCACGCTATTCTCGCTACCAACACTAGCGCTATTCCTATTACGAAGATTGCAGCTGGCAGTAGCCGTCCGGAAAAACTTATTGGTAAGCGTATTTTTTAATTATTTAATTTAAAAAAATAGGATAAATTATAAAAAAAATTGTGTAGGTAGTTAGGTTACTAATTAAGACCTGCACTCTTACCATAGCACTACAAGAATTTGTCGATAGACTAACTCAGGTGATAGTTATATGACCGTCTGTCTGTCCCAGGCATGCACTACTTCTCCCCGGTGGACAAGATGCAGTTGCTCGAGATCATCCGTCACCCGGGCACGAGCGACGACACGGCGGCCGCGGCAGTCGCCGTGGGCCTGCGGCAGGGGAAGGTCGTCATCACTGTGGGCGACGGGCCCGGGTTCTACACCACTAGGATACTGGCCACCATGCTCAGTGAGGCTATCAGGTCAGTGGATTATACTGTACTACAGATTTGAACTACTACAAGATACAGGTGACGTTTCCAAACCTTGCCAAATGTGATATGAACCTTTTCTTAGCTGAAAATTTGTTCTTGAAACCTTCGGGGAAGTAATGGTTATTATATGGGGACTAATAATAATGTAAAATGTAGTAAGTTTTAATCCAAGAAATGTAACCCCGGGAACTAAAACCCGGGAAAAAAAAACAGCGAGAAAATTTAATTACAAGGGCGGATCTCTGGGCGTCGTCTACTCTTAATAAGCAGGGTTTCTGTATATATAAATAAAAATGAATGTTGGTAAGTTTAACACGAGAAAAGATTTGTCGTATTGGACGGCTCGTCCAATACGACAAATCTTTTTTCCTTATGTGTGTTAAGGACACGTTTTTTTATCAAATCTTTTTATTCCACGCGGACGAAGGTTATATTACTAGTATGTATGTCCAGGGTGCTCCAGGAGGGCGTGGACCCCAAGGAGTTGGACTCCCTCACAAAGCAGTTCGGGTTCCCGGTGGGCGCGGCCACTCTCGCCGACGAGGTGGGCATCGATGTTGGAGCACATATCGCCGTCGACTTAGCCAAGGTACGGATTTGTTACTTTACATACTGCTTACTTATCATTATATACTAGGGCTGTTCGCTGGAACGCGGAATCGCGAGGCAACAATCAATTTTTTTAGCACTGTGAATACGTGGATCTTTAATACTTAATACTTCAAGAACTATAAGAGCCACATACGCCAAAAACTATACAGCAAACCACAGGTTTTTGTTATATCTTTATGCCAAATTTTAAGTTGATAGGTCAAGAGATGCGCCCGCTATCGTGTCGCATACATTCTTGATAGAGCCCATCGTTGTGAAGACTCCGCAAGCTCCGTCTTAATAAAATAAACTTCTCTACAGCGTCTGTCTGTTCGCGAATAACTCAAAAATTACTACACCGATTTTCATGCTGCTTTTATTAATGGATAGAACAGTTTTCGAGGAAGGCTTTAGTATATAATTTGTCTCGGACTTTATTCTCGGATCGGATTTTATTTGTCAACTACCCTATTCATTTGTCCTTCTGTACCCGTTACACCACCGTCTTGCACCACCGGTGGTGTCTAGGGTATTTTTTAATACCCATTACACTACCAACTAATAGTGTTGTGATAAATACTTTCTTATACTTCTGTCCATTCGTTTATTTTCTTTTTGACAGTTCAAGTTCAAGTTCAAGTTTCAGTTTAATATAATCTTTATATATACGTAGGTCACACTATAAGTTTTGCGTAACTTAAAAAAAAAACATGTTAAAACCAAAATATTATGTTTATTGCTTTTCAAAATACTCTCGTTTACATTTTAAACATTTTTTCATGCGATCGAAACATTTTTTAAAACAGTAGGACCACAGATCTGAAGGCATGTTTTCTACGTGCTGATTGAACGCTATCACTGCCTCTTCGGAGTTGGTAAAAGTGAAACCTCTCATCAAATCTTTGATTTTGGGGAAAATACAGAAATCACAGGGTGCACAGGGGTCGGGGCTATGCGCAGGATGGGTGACGAGTTGTACTTTTTCGCAAGCTAAAAATGACTGTGTGTGAAAAAGCGTTGTCATGATGTAGGAGAACGCGGCTTTTGGGTCGTCTTTCGCGAACTTTTTCTAACACCCTGGGTAAACAAATGGTAGAATACCACTCGGCATTAACACTCTTTTGACCTTCAACTGGAATTGTACAGATGGGACCCGTAGCTGAGAAAAAAAACGCGATCATTTTTTTACCAACGTTTCTCGCCTGTCTCACTTTTGTTGGCTTGTTCTCATTTTCAAACACCCATTCACAAGATTGCTGTTTTTCTTCGGGTTCAAAACAATAAATCCACGTTTCGTCTCCTGTGACAATGTCATAAACAGCATTAGAATGTCCGTGGTCGTACTTCAGTAGCATCTGTGAGCACAATTCCACGCGAGCAGTTCATGAGGGATCCAACGACAACAAAGTTTCCCAACTTTCAATTCTTCGTGTAAAATTTTCTGGATTTGACTCATATCAATCCCCAATAGTCCTCGAATTGTCTCATAGGTAATCCGCGGGTTTTCTTCAATTAACCGCTTAACAATAGTCACATTATTTTCGTTGACGGCAGTTGAAGGCCGCCCTTCACGAAATTCGTCATGTAAAGAAACTCGACCTCTCTCAAATTCAGCAAATCATCGCCTCACGGTGCTCAAACAAGGTGCTTCTCTCCCAAAAGCATTTTGAAGACGAGCGGCACAGTCTTGCGGAGAGAGAGAACTTTTAAAAATCATAAAAAATCATCGCTCTAAAATCTTTTCGACTTAATTCCATTTTCGTTGCTTACGTAGAACTTTGATGTGTGATAAAAACAATTGACAAATGATTTCCCGCCAATAGTTTTTTTTTATTACTAAGAAGGTTGCAATGTTTAAAAAAATATAACATATGAAATTCAAATAGTTCCGATTAGCTAGAAGTGCAAAACTTTTAGTCTGCCCCAATAATAAGTCTATTGTACGTGTGTAGAGTAGTAGAGTTGGTGAGTGCTCTTTTGTAGTTCTGTACTCCTAGGACTTTTGTTGTTTGTATATCTTATAATAGAGAGTTAAGGGACCCAAGCGGCTCTGGTAAGATATATCCATACTGCCCTACATTTTCATTTTTTTTGTACCGATGAAAAATAAAGAAATGTGTCAACAGATGCACCAAGTACAGATGAAAATGATTGTCCATTATAAAAGACACAAACCTCAAATGTACCAGGAATAAATAACAACATAAGAGCCTTCAAGATTACTAGAGACTGACCATAATATAAAGTCATAAAATAATAATATTTTAAAGGGTTATAAAACCAAAACATTGAAGTAGTACCATGGGCTACAAAGGAATATGTCACAATCACGGAACAAAGAAAGCTATCATAATTGATAAATTATTATTATTATTGATAGCTTTCTTTGTTCCGTGATTGTGAATGCCTGGGTTATCACCCAGGCATTCATACTATTCCTAGAATATAACTCATAAATATTACAGATATATACCTACGTCAATATAATATCACAGGCTCGGTGCCTCTCTTTGGTAGTGTAATGAGTATTAAAAAATACCCTTGACACCACCGGTGGTGCAAGACGGTGGTGTCAAGGGTCCAAAAGGTTAATTTGTCATTCATCGATTTGTACTTAAGTCATTTGCTCGAACCTATGCCTAATTTTTTTTTTTTGGTGACAAACAAAGACCTTATAATACAACGGACATAGGATCTAGAACAAATCGCAAGAAAATAATGTCCCGAGTCGACCTATACATTATACATAGGCATACATAGATATAAACAAATTTCATATTAAAATTTAAACCTTGATTCAACGGAATAGTGTTCACTTTTGTTTGCACTAATTTATCGCATTACGTAGCTTCTATCTGTCCGCCTGACTAATTCACCTTATGAAGCTTATACTTGAACTACGTGAACATAGAAACAATGGAGTAGGTTTATTTTGTTAAAGTCTTTTAAGGATTCCATGATATGTACCTACGTAGGCGTAATAATTAATGTAAGACTACAATAAATTCCATAATCTTATAAATTGAAATTACTTGTTTATGTTAGACGAAATAAGCTGAAAAACTAATTAACGACTGACAAAGATTTTTTTTTTCGAGTCAGTTTCATAATAAGTAATTGTAGTGTATGAATAACAAAAAGAGAATTAATGAATTTAACTAATTATAATATTATAAATGCCAAACTTCTTGCGGGTGTCAAAGTTCTTCCGCTTTCATTACTATTTTCATAACGCTATGTCGCTACGTCTACTACAAGATAGCCGTGTTTCAAGTGACTGAATTAGTTGCTAAAACTGCGCATCATTAATTTATTTTTATCTTATGGTTAATTTTTGGGATACGAAATTATTGGCTACTAGCTGATCACCGTGACTCCGCCCGCGAGATATAGTTATCTCGGCCCCGATTCCCGTCGGAATACATTACCGAGAATCCAAATAAAAAGAAAATAACAGTACATACACGAAATAAAATGACATGTGTAATTATATTTATGACAAAACAATGATACCCTGTGAAAATTAAAAACATTTTTGGGCTTATCTCCTCCATTCAATCAAGGGATTATTGTACAAGTTTCATAAAGATCGGACCTCTTTTTGTTATGTCCATAAAATGAGCCGAACAAACAAGATTGTTATTTTTTGGATCAAAATATTCTTCTCGCCGTGCTAGGGCAATAATATTTTTCCATTGTGCACAGTGTACTGGATCCCGAGGAAAACTGAAATAGATGTTGGTTCATATAACGAAAAAAAAATCATAAAGAGCCAAGGCGTCTCCACTATAATCTTTGTTCCAAATAGTTTTATCGCTATCGGTAATCCGAATAAATCTGAATGGTCATTTTGTTAGTACATTATTCAGTGAAAATGAAATGGTCTCTTTCTTTTTACTGAGCTTGGGATGAGTTCGAAAGAGACAGATAGGTACTTCGGTATTGGACTGGATTGTAATATTTACTTTTGTCTTTTAATTTATTATCGACGAAATACTGTATTTTAAGTGAAATAATAAATTGCAAATAATAAAACAAAAGCTTATTTACTGAAAATATGATACACCGTCTTCAATTTGCTTTTTTTTCGTAGTTTTTACACGTTTTTACAATACAGTACGGCATTGTGCAACGTGTTGTCGTTCAGTTGTCAAAATCAAGACTGGCGCGCGATTGTTTCTCTTTTAGCGTTTTGTTTCTCTTTTAGTTCGGACACTTTTGAGCGGTGACAAATCATAACATTATAAAACAAAGTCACCCGTTATGTATGTGTGCTTAGATCTTTAAAACTACGCAACGGATTTTGATGCGGTTTCACCAATAGATTGAGTGGTTCTCGAGGAAGGTTTTTTGTATATAATTTTACAAGCGGGCAAAGCCGCGGTACTTCGGCTACTTTACAACTATACAATACAATATATTAACCTCAAAATTGTATGATTTTATTTATCTGGCACAGAGATGATTGGCTTCCCGAAACTTGTCGATCAACCAACCAAAATTTCATTGGTTCTCAAGACTATAGAGTCCACTTTCCATCTCCGACGGTTCTATTCTGAAACACCGACAGTTGATCAATAGTTTGTACTTACCACTTAAATTGCGCTATGATGTATCTTAAATGATATGTCCATAATGTCTCGTAGGCATTTGGTGACCGCATCTCTGGAGGCAATATCAACATCATGCAAGACCTAGTCAAAGCCGGTTTCATGGGCAGGAAGTCTGGCAAAGGGTTCTATGTGTATGAGAAGGGCACAAAGAATAAGGACATCAATCAAGACACTGTGCAAATATTGAAGGAAAGGTACTCGTTGGAGCCTAAAGGAGCTAACACAGTCGAAGACCAACAATTGAGACTGGTTTCTAGGTAAGTGTAAGCTCTTTGCACACTGCCTCGGTGGCGCAGTGCGTCTCTCCATCCCAGGTTCGATTCCCGGTCGAATCAAATATTTGTGTGATCCACAAATATTTGTTTCGGAGTTGGCTGTCTTCTATATATAGTCTATGTATTTAGAAATATATAAGTATGTTTATCAGTCGTCTAGATCCCATAGCACAAGCTTATATTAGCTTAAGTTGGGCTAGATGTCGTTGTGTGAGAATGTCCAAAAATATCTATTATTATTTATTTATTTATTATAGGAACTATTCTAGCAACTATCTGTATCTTTAGGTAGTTAACTGAAGGTAAACGATAAAAATGTCGGTTGACAGGTCACAGGACACTGTCACGAATGGCACAGGTCAGTCAGAAAAGTTTTCATGTTCCCAATTCCCAAGGGAACACATTAGCGTGAGTTGCTATCACTCAGCGATAATAATATAGCTACGTAACACGGGTGCGTCTCATAAGGTATAAACTCATTTGGTCTAATTTCATTTTATTATCGTTCATAAGATATAATCAAGGTGAGATATACCGACTGTTGATATAATTTCTTTACATATAACATTTATTTATTCTAAATCTAATTATTTGTTTAAACAACCCAGAAATAGGAGCCCCGCCAGGCGCCAAGCGGGGCTCCGTCGAACTATCTTTTGCTTTGTGTTTTTAAGTAGGCGTTTTCATCATATTATTAGACCAAATAAGTTTTATATCTTTTGAGTGGTATGTCAAACGATTTTATATTTAATGTAGGTTATGTCAAACGATGTTATATTTAATCTATATTATGCTAGTAAACTTAGTTATTTTAAAATTATATCAATCTTTCATATATTAACTAATCGCTATCTATACTACTATTATAAAGAGGATTTATTTTTTATTTTTGTATGTATGTTTGTAATGAATAAACTCAAAAACTACTGTGCCGATTTAAAAAATTCTTTCACCATTGGAAAGCTACATTCACCCTGTGTAACATAGGCTACTTTTTATCCCGGTAATGTGTTCCCACGAACCGGGAACGAGTAAATTAAAACACGCGGGCGGAGCTGCGGCGATCAGCTAGAATTAAATAAAAATTATAGGTTCCGTTGTTATATGTTGTTAATATTAGAGATTTTGTTGTTATATCATCTATTACTTGCCCAAGTAATAGTGAAAGAATTTTCAAAATCGGTTCAGTAGTTTCGGAGCCTATGCAATGCAAACAAACAATAAACCTTTCCTCTTTATAATATGAGTATAGAGTACCTATATAGATATAGACAAATAATGTTTGTTTCAGATTTGTCAACGAAGCAGTATTGTCTCTGGAGGAACAGATTCTGCACAGCCCTCTCGAAGGAGATGTTGGAGCAGTGTTCGGGCTCGGCTTCCCGCCATTCACCGGGGGACCATTCAGGTATCAACAATATTATTACACAGTTTTTTTTAGAAAGATGTTTTTTTTATATTCTTTATAGTAAAAATTTACAAAACACATATTATGGTAACTAACTAAACTTATAAATAACAATATATACAAAGGGCGTGCTTAAGTCAGTAATGGCTTTTCTTCCAGCAGACCCTAGAGATATAAAGGAGATAGATAATACTGAAGAGAGAAGAGGAAAGTGTAACCGTGTTTTCTTAAATAGAAACAGGATATACGTATAAATATATTAATTACAGTGCATGGATATGTGTATTTACCACTCCGACAAAGTGCTAAAATAAAATTATGATGTAACATCTGTCCTGACTGTACTCATTTCTGGTCTGAATCTATCTGTGGTCTAGTGCCTGGAGAACTGCAAAATATTTATTTTTTTCCTGAACGACAGTCACTTGAAATTCCATAATATGAGATGAATCTTGAATCATTGCTTTACAGATGGGTCGATCAATTCGGTGCGGACAAGTTAGTGAAGAAAATGGAAGAATTCCAAGGATTTTACGGAGCGCCATTCAAACCTGCACAGACTTTGATTGATATGGCGAAGGACACAACCAAGAAATTTTATAAGAACTGATTATATTCATACATATTACACTATCTAAATATGTTGAACGATACACCCTTTTTGACCCTTTAAGGGTTTCACTTTCATAAATCACATAAGATTTTTGAGTGGTATTTATTTGTGAGATTGATTTTTTTGATTTAAGTGTAAAAGCGAAATCATGTATCACGTTATTTTATGTGAATATTTAATATAAAATAATATAATTTCGTTTAGAACTTAAGAATAAGCTTACTTTAGTCAGGAGTCGCATGAATCGTTAAAAGATTTGATACTACAATGTTAACAATATTATGGAAGTTTCGGTCAGAGTTTGAAACTACTGCCGTTTATGTATTCATAAAATTATAAAGATGTTGATTGAATAATTTTTTTTATATAATTTGTGCTTTTCTTTCCAAACCCGGTAAAAACTAGATTGTGGTCCCGTTATTAGACTAAGGGCTCTTTTACACGGCCGGTTTTGAACAACGGACCGGAGAGGGGAGATCGCGAGGAGGAGGTGCATTCGGCGCAATTTGTTTGACGGACCTGTGTAAACACCTATACTAAATATACTAATATTATAAAGCTGAAGAGTTTGTTTGTTTGTTTGTTTGGACGCACTAATCTCAGGAAGTACTGGTTCGATTTGAAAAATTATTTCTGTGTTGAATAGTCCATTTATTGAAGAAGGCTATATAACATCACGCTACGATTATGTTTATGATTATATTAAATATGTTTCAAAAACGTGGAAAATTTATTTCTTTTGAGAACTTCCGTTGCGTTCGCTGGTCAAACGGTTAATGTTTTTTTTTCTTTAATTCCGCTCCCACGTCTGTAGCATATACCTATCTTTTAAGGTTATCTCACTAACATATTTTATGGAAATCAAAATCGTATGGAATTCAATTTACGCTATCTAGCGTAAATTGAATTCCATTCCCGTCGCGTCGCCCGTTTTAATATCTATTAAAACGGGCGACGCGACGGGAACGGGAAAAATATTTACGGGTGACGGGAACGAGAAAAATTAAACAGGAAAGTCATCACAGCTAAGCTGAGGTCCAAGTCCGTATACTGTAAGTACAGTCGAGGGTAAATATATACTATATACACCACAATTTGCCACACAATGTAACCTTCTACATTACAATAGTTATGGAAACATGCAAAACTACAAAAATAAGTATACAACAATTTGAACATTACTTGGTAATCAGCCCAAGTGCAATAATATTTATCCATAGGTAACTTATTAACTTCTTAGCTACTTATTAACTATTAACAAGACAAATACATAATCATAAATATAGGTAGGTACACAATATGTAAACAATCAAAAGTGCCGAACTCCAACATCCTGATTTATAATGTAACCTGTCAGCCACAAGCTCTAAACAGTCATGATTACAATAATAAATACTAAGTAGATACAAACTTTTATATTTCAAACTCTTTGGCCGTGAAATATTATACACTAAAAGTTTTCCATTTCTAGCTAATCGGAACTATTTGAATTTCGAATGTTATATTTTTTTAAACGTTGCAACCTTCTTAGTAATAAAAAAAAGAACAATTGGCGGGAAACCATTTGTCAATTGTTTTTTATCACACATCAAAGTTCTACGTATGCAACGAAAATGGAATTAGGTCGAAAAGATTTTAGAGCGATGATTTTTTATGATTTTAAAAGTTCTCTCTCTCCGCAAGACTGTGCCGCTCGTCTTCAAAATGCTTTTGGGAGAGAAGCACCTTGTTTGAGCACCGTGAGGCGATGGTTTGCTGAATTGCAGTATACGTAGTGTGAGGGCATTTAACGACTTATCTGCGCAATTTGAAATCGACCTCTTTTGTACTAGTGCACACAGTGTAAGAAAACTAATTAATTAATAGGGAGTACTTTGGGACGACGACGGCGACGGCAGAGGACAGATGATCTTGAACAGGCATCTGGACCCAATCTAGTTTTTTATGAACTGTTTTATTTTGTTATTTTGGTGACGGTATGTTGATGTCTCAGACTAAAAGAAGAATATAGACGGAACATGTAGAATGAACACGTGAAGCCAAATGACACTTTCAATGTGTGCGTGTGACTCCGATTTCCGTGTACCGATACCACTAACGGCGTGTGCGTAATGTTGCCAGCAAATGAAAAATCTCCAAAAAATCTTAGTGGACATATATGATGGATAATTAATATTTGTTATAGTAAATGTTATCTGCAATTATTTTATATCATTTACACAAATGATTATTATGATATGTGCCTAAAATGGGGAAGTGTTCAAATAAATGAAAACGTGATAAACACTGAGTAAACACACTTTATTACTAGCTTTCAAAAAAAATCCCATAATTAAAATAATCCTTTTTAAGATGAATGAACAAAGCTCTATTCCAGTGTAAGTACAAGTTACAGTCAACAACAAAAGTTGATTAGCACAAAAATATTTATTATTCTTTTTTACATCCCAATGCATGTGCCACAGCAATGTACTAGTAATGTTAGAATACCCAAGGACAAAGTTAATATAATTCGTGTTTGTTTGTTTTCGGTTTAACAGCTATAGTGATCAACAGATAAGAATTATTGGTTAAGCTACTTTTGTCGTTGACTATACATGAAGTAGATATCAATAGGCGTTAGGTTAAGACTAAGGCCTTTGTAGTGTTAGACTGAAATTAAAATACTGACACAGTAACATAAATAAATTGGATCAGAACACAGGCTGGGAGGTCAGACAGCAGTCAATTCCAAGATTGCCGAAATACCCAAGCCACGCATAGTAAGTAGATCCCGGACACAGATGTGATCGGGAGTTCGGGACTAACGCACGAATGATGATGATGATAATTAGAAACATCGAGCTTGTCAACATTGATGACACTGATTTTTTTTACTCAGTACTTTATAATTCCCATAAATACTGCAAAATATTTTGTGGAAATGATGAAAAAATTATGGCAACTCTGTATAGTATGGCGGAGGTTTTGTGTTCCTAGTTTGTGCAACTAAAATATTTAGAAAAATGTTATGAAATCTAATAAGAAATAGTTAATTACTTATGAACCGATAATCCAGCATTCTTCCTATAAATAGTTGAAGTGTTTTTACACCTTTTCACCACACAATACGGCATATTTATAATATTTTGTTCAACCGTGATCGCACGTGCGTACACACTCGCTGCTCACAAAGGAGTGCGAGCGGAATGGTATCCCATTGCTATATAGTATCCCTTTTGGCGGCTTCACTCGCTAGTTCTATTCGTTCCGTCTATGTTATTCTTTTAGTCTGAGGTTGATGTGTACAATGTTTGGATTTTTTTTCGCTGTTTTCATTATGTTTATTTTCAAACCTGCGACTATAGTGTTAGCACTATATGTGGAAGCTTGTTTTTGGCAAGTGTCACTGACTGACCACTCTTGATTAATGATTGTAAACTCAATAGCTGTAAGCTTTCCTAAAAAATAAAATAATAAAAAAATAATAATAATAATAATTTGAGAGAGGTTCTTTACATGATGAATTTCGTGAAGGGCGGCCTTCAACAGCCGTCAACGAAAATAATGTGGCTACTGTTAAGCGGTTAATTGAAGAAAACCCGCGGATTACCTATGATACAATTCGTGGACTATTGGGGATTGCTATGAGTCAAATCCAGAAAATATTACATGAAGAATTGAAAGTTCGGAAACTTTGTTGTTGTTGGATCCCTCATGAACTGACAGCGGAGCAGAAGCGGGCTCGCGTGGAATGGTGCTCACACATGCTACTGAAGTACGACCACGGACATTCTAATGCTGTTTATGACATTGTCACAGGGGACGAAACGTGGATTTATTGTTTTGAACTCGAGAAAAAGCAGCAATCTTGTGAATGGGTGTTTGAAAATGAGAACAAGCCAACAAAAGTGAGGCAGGCGAGAAACGTTGGTAAAAAAATTATCGCATTTTTTTTCTCAGCTACGGGTCCCATCTGTACAATTCCACTTGAAGATCAAAAGAGTGTTAATGCCGAGTGGTATTCTACCATTTGTTTACCCAGGGTGTTAGAAAAAGTTCGCGAAAGACGACCCAAAAGCCGCGTTCTCCTACATCATGACAACGCTTGTTCACACACGGCCAACAAAACAAAGTCATTTTTAGCTTCCGAAAAAGTACAACTCGTCACCCATCCTGCGCATAGCCCCGACCTAGCACCCTGTGATTTCTGTATTTTCCCCAAAATCAAAGATTTGATGAGAGGTTTCACTTTTACCAACTCCGAAGAGGCAGTGATAGCGTTCAATCAGCACGTAGAAAACATGCCTTCAAATCTGTGGTCCTCCTGTTTTAAAAAATGGTTCGATCGCATGAAAATATGTTTAAAATGTAAAGGAGAGTATTTTGAAAAGCAATAAACATAATATTTTGGTTTTAACATGTTGTTTTTTTAAGTTACGCAAAACTTATAGTGTGACCTACGTATTAATCTATTTATGTATTGTCACATTTTTGAATTTATCAGTTCCTGTGGACTATCAGTTTCTGTGGTTTGTCAATCGAAGGAAGATTGAGGAAAACAACAGTCATGTATCGCATAAGTGAGCATTTAAAACACAGAATTGTTGCTTTATGTGAGGATGGAGTATCCGTGTGAGATATTTCCGATGACTGGGGATTACGGTAAGAAAGATTAACCAGTTTAAAGCAAAAACTATTTGCGATGTTTCTTTGTCGATTTTTCTAAAGTAATTTTGAAATATTTCAGAGAAAAACGGTTTATTTGTGAAAGTAGAGGTGGGAATGTGAAGGCTCTATAACCAAACATGTGTCGTTTGGCCGGCCTAAAATGACATCGGCTGACCAAGACCAGCAGTTATTAGAAGACGTAAGGTACAGGCGGTTTGTTAATACGAGCACATATTATTATGCTGCTCTGTATAATGTACCTGGACACAATCAGACGCCGTCTAAACGATGCAGGACTACATTGTAGAGTTCCTGCCAGAAAACCTCACTTAACTGACAGGCACAAGAGATGCTTTATTCCCATCGACCACCCCCGAACTTACCACCGGGGTGGTGGATGGCACTAATAAGTGTCGTTTACCACCCCGGTGGTGAATGGCACATAATTAGTTTCATCCACTCCCTTCATAGTTATAGTACAGGGGTCTATTCTCATATCGTATTGGACGTTATCAATAGAAATTGATATTAAAACATCTTTCACTGGATATCATCTATACATATAATTATATAAAATTTAAGGTTATGTTTGTAATATCAAAATTAAAATTTATACTAAATAAATATGGAAGTATGTCGATAACAAATACCTATGCAATTTAATTTTTTTACCTTTCTCAACAACTGTAACAACAAGCAGGCAGCTAATCTCTGGATCCGCTGGACCTATTTTGACGGAACTTTTACTAGTAGATAGCTGAAGTTATAGCGGGTAACATAATTATATAATATGCTACTTTTCGTTTAGCTTTTTTCCCTCGGCTTTGCCCGCGTAAAGGTCGTACAAGGAAAGTAGGATATGCTGCGTTCTCCCTCGCGCAAAAAGGGATCTTGCTCGCACATAGGCCTGGAGTCGTACTCGTATAAGAATGAATTGTTCCTGTACTTATCGTCTTCTGTTTTATGTGTGTGCGAAAACTATGGAAAAATACTGCAAAGCACACACAAGTAGGTACTTACGTAACTTGTTGAGTGCATGACAAAACAAATTTTATTTTAGTGATAAGAATACAAGTTCCATTTATTATTTTAGTTTTATTTATTCATGGAATATACATTTTTATTGCTCACTAACTGTTTACCGCGACTTCGTACGCGTGGAATTTCAATACTTTCAGCTCAACTTATGTAAACCTGCGGGCGATATCTAAAAGTAGTCAAAATAACTCGCTATAACATTACCTTCCTACCGGTTAAAGTCCAGCCTAAATCGGTTTAACCATTCCGGAGACGACCTTTACGCGGGCAAAACCGAGGGGAAAAAGCTAAACGAAAAGTAGCATGTTATATATGTTACCCGCTGTAACTTCAGCTATCTACCTACTAGTAGAAGTTCCGTCAAAATCGGTCCAGCGGATCCAGAGATTAGCTTGCCTGCTTGTTGTTACAGTTGTTGAGAAAGATAAAAAAAAATAGTATACTTAGATGATATCCAGTGAAAGATGTTTTAATATCAATTTCTATTGATAACGTCCAATACGATATGAGAATAGACCCCTGTACTATAACTATGAAGGGAGTGGATGAAACTAATTATGTGCCATTCACCACCGGGGTGGTAAACGACACTTATTAGTGCCATCCACCACCCCGGTGGTAAGTTCGGGGGTGGTCGATGGGAATAAAGGCCAAGAGATTAAGGCTTGCTTTTGCTAGACGTTACTTGAACTACGATTTTGGTGATGTTCTTTTCCTGGATGAAAAGGTATTTATGTCGACAGCTGATAGCCGCCTCAGATTATGGCGTGTTAACCATAGCCGGTATGCAGATGGTAACGTTCTCCCTAATCGTAGGAGTGGGCGCATTTCTGTCGGTTATTGGGGTTGGGTGTCTGCTAGCGGGCCGGGAGAACTTGTGGAAATAACAGGCAGGTTAAATAGTCACGTTTATAAGGACATATTAGAGCAGATTCTTATTCCAACAGCTCATGCGTGCTTTGGAAATGGACTTATTAAATTTGTCCAAGATAATTCACCTATTCATAATGCCCGGATAGTGCAGCAGTGGATTGAGGAGCAGGAAGATCTTCATTTGATAAAGATGCCCCCAAAAAGTCCAGATACTAACCCTATTGAGAATTTGTGGGGTCTGATGGTACAAAACTGGGACTCATCAGTAGCGAGAACGACTCAAAATTTAAAAAATCATATACAAGAGATTTGGGATTCATTTATAGGTACGGAGATATGTTTGCGCATGGTAAACTCGATGCGGGACCGACTAGAAGCGGTTATTGCAGCAGAAGGTGGGTACACTCGATATTGATTATTTACTTGTTTATGAGATAGTAAGTTGATGGTAATAAGTAACAATAATTTGGATAATTCGAAGAAAGATTTTTTATTTAAATAAACGTTAGTAGTAAATAAGTACACCTAGTTATTTTAAATAAACCTTTTACCTTTTAAACTGGTATTTTATTTCGCTTGTCTTTTTTTGCGGGACTGAGTACTTAAAATGAAAGGGACAAACAGTATTGACAGGTAGGCAATCTTTTCCACCGTAAATTGAATTATTTTGAAATTGAATGAATTTTGACAAAATTCAAATTTCGAAACTAGAAGTTGATAATAGTCGAATAAATATATAGGTACATATTATTGTACCCTATGGTGAGTACATAAATTTATGTTTTTGATTGTTTATATATATTAATGCCCATGGTCTACATATTTATGCATCCAGTAATGTGAACATATTTACTTGCATTTAGAAGAATACAATTTTATGAGTCTTTATATGAGTACTTATATACTTACATAATACGAGTACTTGTAAATATGTATATCTTTGCCCTTGACTGTACATATGTTATTTTTCATAATTTTCTTTTAGCACTTTAGTAAATACACATATTCATGCATAGTTTCATGTTTCTAACACTCACCGTTTAGGAGGAAAGCCGAGGACAGATGGACGGACAGACATGACGAAACTGTAAGGGTTCCGATACTTGAACTCGGAACCCTAAAAACGGTCGAAGCGGTCGAAAAAGCTGTCAAAATTCATAAATTTCGTTCCACCTCAAAAAGTGTCGCCCACCCTGTAAGTCCACTATGACCTGGGTGTCTTGCATGTGCTGCCCTGCCTGCACCGGCTATCTGGAAAGGCTAGCAGAAGTTTAAGTGCACATTTTGTAGTAAAATAAATAAATATGTTAGGACAATTCACACAACGCCTCTCAAACTAAGCAGAGCTTGTGATATGAGTACCAGATAAAATGTTATAAATACTTATATACACTTTTTTTTGGAAATACATAAATATTATACATAAATATTATACATAGCAAACATTCAGACACACGAAGTCCTAGGTCTAATATCACTAAAGCTGCGCGTACACAGGCGATTTTTAAAAGCAATATAGTTCGGCAACTCCGATGGACAAGTCTGGTGCAAATTTCTTTCTTTTTTTTTTAAATTCCGTGGCCCGGGGCCGCGGCCTCTCTTATGTCCGTTGCCGGGCGTCTCTGGTGCATACGCAGAAGGTATTTCCAGTGGCGCCCGGCGGATTTTGGCCACCTGTGTGGTCTCTACGGGGGTTTGGTCGGGGTCGGGAATGCCGCGTCGTTGGGGTAGGGTTTTATCCCGCGTCGGTCACGTTTAGGCTTGACCCAACCAAAAGCAAGACAGAGCAGACATACTTCCCTCCAATATCCCCGAAGGGGTAGGCAGAGATACATTGGTCGCACCTAAAAGGGTACCCTATAGAAAATCCATAACCACTCGCCACTCTGTTAATCAAACTTAAATTCCAACCAGCTAGGACTGATGGTAATAGGTAATAGGTACAGTTGAATAGAATATCTGCAGTCCGAACGACCAAAAACAAGTTATCTAATAATACGAGTACTATCGTCATTGCGGTGTATATTAGGTATTTATTCCATGCCCTCGCTATTTCATGTGTGCCTAAACTGATTACACCAAATAGATGTAGATGTAGATACCTAACTATAGTGTGACTTGCAATATGAGTGTAGGCGTTATACAACAGGGTGCAAAGGGGCCCTTCTTACATCTATCGGGCCCCAGCGACCTCACCTGCTAGTGGCGCACCTGCTGATTAACGGACGAGGTTCGAAAATTACGGTACCCATGTGGTGGCTTCGGCCCCTACGTGGATACCAGGTGGTACAACAGTGTTGGTCCGGGGGGTGTACCACCGTGCAGCTGTGCTAAAGCCCCCCAAGTAACAGCCCAGGCTGGGTTGCGTTAGGGATTCAGCAGCTGCACTGCCGGGCCCGGGGTGGTGTATGGTGTGGCAGGCAGAGGTCCAGTGGGGGCGAAGCGGAGTCTAGTGTGGGTGGTGTGGGTCGATTCGCCGGCCAGGGAGACCCTTAGCAACGGCGTTGCCGCGGCCGCCTGCAACATAGTCATGAGGCCCGCCTGGGACCAACCACCCCAGTAGGCTGCCCCACATGTTGCGCATAATACTGTTGTGGGGTCGCCGCTCCGGGTGGTAACCGGTGTGGGGTAGCGGCGGCCTTGCATCAGGGGGGTTTGGGAGCCCTTTCGTCCTGCGCGGGTCGGCTCCGACCTAACCACACGGTTCTAGACGAAGCTAGCCTCTGCACTTTGACACTGACTGCCGCACCAAATATCGCCCTGTCACACGTCTTACCTCTGTTACCCGGGCTATATCATTGAGGAAAAATTCCGCGATAAAGCCGGAGTGTGCGTGTTCGTTAGGGCGGATGTTTGCTGCCGCCGGTTGCGCTGTCTGGAGAACTCCTCCTACTTCATCCTTTGGCTGCACGTGGATCATGGCTGACGCATGACGCGCAGGTGCGGTTCCCAAATGCTGACCTGGTTTTCCTGGGGGACTTTAACGGTCATCACGTTGAGTGGCTGGGGTCCCTTAGGACAGATCATGCTGGACGAACCGCCTATGCATTCGCTCTCTCCCACGGGCTGACCCAGATGGTACAGGGGATCACCCGGATACCTGACAGGTCAGACCACACGCCCGCCTTGCTGGATCTACTGCTGACGAGTCGCCCAGCCCAGTACAGTGTGTTGGTACGCGCCCCACTGGGTACTTCCGACCACTGTGTGGTGCATGCCAGCTTGAAAGTGCCACCTCCTGCTCGTGCTGAGCAAATGACTCGACGATTATGGCACTACTCGTCGGCAGACTGGGATTACTTTGCGTCCGTCCCGAGGAGCCAGCGCTGCTTTGTAGGGTAGGCCTTCAGATAGCGCTGCTGCCGTTACTGGCGAGATCAGTCTAGGGATAGAATATTATATCCCATACACTGATGTCGCCAGCATCCGCAAAGCCTGCCCCTGGTTCGGGCGTGAATGTGCCGAAGCTGTCCAGAAAAAACAGTCGGCATATCGCGCCTGGGTCAGTGCTCGGGCGGCACGTGACCCGAACGTGGGTTGCTTCAAAGCAGCGTACAATAGAGCCACTAGGCTCAACAAGAGGGCCTTCAAGAGAGTGGATGCCTAGCGCGTCGCGCGGCATTGTCAGAAGCTCACATCCCATCCCACGGGCAGCCGTGGATACTGGCAACTGGCCAAAGCCGTACAGTCAAATTTTTGCCAACCCTCGCTACCACCACTGCGTCATCCTGATGGATCATTGGCTCACAAAGCCCAAGAGAAGGCGGACATGCTCGCAGAACTCTTTGCGGCTAACTCCCGGGTCGACGACCGTGGCCCGCAGCCCCCCGCCATCGCCAACTATGGGCACACTATGCCTGATATTGTTATCAGGCAATGTGATGTACGGGCAGTGCTGCGGTCACTCGACACGCGGAAAGCCAATGCCTGACGGCATTCCGGCGGTGGTGCTTCGAAAATGTGCTGCTGAGTTGTCTCCAGTATTAACGCGTCTGTACCGCCTGTCATACTCTACAGGGCTCGTGCCGGAGGTCTGGAAGGAGGTGAACGTACAACCGATCCCCAAGAAAGGGTATCGATCCGATCCAGGCAACTATCGACCCATAGCTGTCACCTCAGTCCTTTGCAAGGTGCTTGAGCTTATTATCAATAAGCAGCTCATGCGATACCTAGAGGATCACTCGCTAATCAATGATCGGCAATATGGCTTCAGGCCAAAACGATCAACGGGTGACCTCCTCCTGGCATTCGTCACGCATGTATGGGGTGAGGCTATGGAAAGGTACGGCGAGTCCTTGGCTATTAACCTGGACATCGCCAAAGCTTTCGATAGGGTCTGGCATGCTTCACTCCTTTCCAAGCTTCTGGCATATGGTCTACCTCCTCAAGTGTGCAGCTGGATTGCCAGCTTTTTAAACGAGCGTCGAGTGCTGATCCTCTGCGATGGCCAGGCTTCTCGCTTCTTGCAAGTGAATGCCGGGGTACCGCAGGGGTCCGTACTATCACCTACTCTCTTTCTTCTGCATATCAATGATGTTATCCCTCGGGAACATTCATTGCTATGCAGATGACAGCACACTGCACGGGAGTTACTCGGTTCGTCAGACGGCGGGGCGATCTGAGATTGAGGAGGGGAGACGACGACGAGGACTCGACCTCGACAGTATCTCCCAATGGGGTGCCGAGAACTTCGAGGGTCGAGTTCAATGCCCACAAAACACAGGCGTGTGCATTTACTGCGAAAAAATCCCCGTTCCTTCCCCTACCCACTCTTCAGAATGCAATATTACCAATGAAGGACAATCTAGACATCCTTGGCATAGACGTTCGTCGAGAGCTCAATAACACAAACTACATTGAGAGATGTATTGGGCTAGCTTCGCGGAAACTAGGAATACTGAACAAGGTAAAGCGATTATTTACACCTCACCAGAGGTGTCTGCTGTACAAAACGCAGATTAGACCCTGCGTCGAATACTGCTCTCACCTCTGGGACGGCTCTGCGAAGTGTTTGCTGGACGCTCTCGACGCTATACAACGACGCGCTTGTCGCATTATAGACTGTCCGGTGGTAACGGGACGCCTTGAGCCGCTAGCTCAGCGCCGAACAATCGCCTCCTTGGCCGCGTTCTACCGTATTTACCACGGTGAGTGTTCTGAAGAGCTCTTCAACCTGATCCCACCCTCTCCCTTCCGATCCCGAACAACGCGTGCCGGGCAGAGATGTCACTCTCATACCGTGGAAACCGTCTTCACGAGAACCGAACGTTTTAAACGTTCGGATCTCCTCCGAACGATAGTGGCTTGGAACGCCCTGCCTGTGCACGTGTTTCCTCCAACATATAACCCTGGGTTCTTTAAGCGAAGCGTGAAGAGGCACATCACTGGGTCGTCAAGTTGAGGGCCACTCTCCATAGTATTCCTGTGTACTGTGAGAGTCGCCCACAATCGCCAGACGTCGCCACAGCTTACCATCAGGCGGGTGGCGTCAATTTGTCGACATAAATATTTAAAAAAAAGCAACGATCAATTAAATTAAAGAATGGTAATTTTTCTGACAGTCAAAAAGTTAGACTTTGTAAGTACAGTTTAGGTATTTTACATACGTATACCTACATATTATTATAGGTACCTACCTACCTATGAAACTGACGCGAGTGTAGCCGCGTCAGTTCATATAGGCATCTAGATTGAATCTAACTACCTAGATACTATTGTTCTATTCTCTAACCCTCGTCATCCAAATAGATATTTCTATATGACATTATATCAATTTCCTAGTCATGATAACTTTACAAACCAAAACGGAAATAATCATCGCTTTAGTCCCTCTCGACCCACAAAGCTCTGTTCCATCAAAAGCTTTAGATGTGTAATTACCCGCGATGACGCAAGCCCACTCTCAGCTCTCGACTTCACAAGAGTGTGGGTGAGAGAAGGGTGGTACTTGGGAGGTGAGGGTTGGAGGATGGCGGCCGGACGCACCGTAACCTTGGTTACTGTAGAGAGGGTGCTTACCACTGCAACAAGTAGGACTTATCACGTAAATGTCGTGACTTTTTCGGAAGACATATTATCTCATTATTTAACACTTCGTTGGGATTAAGGAATATAATATGTTGATTTATTTTCCTCCTACCTACCTACCTACTTTTTTTTTTTTAATTCCGCGGCCCAAGGCCGCGGCCGCTCTAACGTCCGTTGCCGGGCGTCCCTGGTTACTAGCAGAGGGTATGTCCAGTGGCGCCCGGCGACCTACCTACCTACTTAGACTTTCACTATAGGTAGGTACCTAAGTAGGTGGGCACCTACCTATTACGTAGGTACGTATTATAATAGTGGATGTTACTGTGACCATCAGTTTCTCATCACACAGAATCTGTTAATTATGTTGCTATTGAAGGAAATCTATGATAACAAAATCATAAACGTCCTGAAGCGACTTTGATTATTCAAAATCATTTAAAACATTTATAACTCGAGTAAAAAAATTGTAAAAAAAAACCCACAGAACTGATGAAAACAAAGAAGTCATGAACTCTTAGCGGTTTTATAAAGCATGCATTCATATTATTGTTTAATGTTATTTCAAACATTGTTTTTAATAAATTACACACACACAATCACGTCTTTATTCCCGAAGAGATACTTAGGCAAAACCGGAACCCACTAAAGACTTCGAGGTCGGTAGTCGGTACAATCCAACACGCCTAAAATTGATCGACAAAGTCTTGTACCTACTTCATTATCTCAGGGGAAATTGGAAAAGTATAAGGTAGGTACCTACTCTGAATAATCCCGGTTTTACAGATACAGGTTCGAAAGTAAAACAAAATCCGTAACTGTAATTTAATTAAATTGATCTTTTCGAGGAAATCTTTATATTCATATTGAATTGAACTTTGGTTTACTTTCTTGTACTTACTTATTGCCAATGTAGCCATAGGTACTTTTATTAGGGTTCCGTACCCAATGGGGAAAACGGGAACCCTATTACTGAGACTTCGCTGTCCGTCCGTCCGTCTGTCTTGAGCTGTATCTCATGATTCGTGATAGAGAGTTGAAATTTTCACAGATGAAGTATTTCTGTTGCAGCTATAACAACAAATATACAAACTAAAAAACAGAACATAATAAGTATTTAAAGGGGCTCCCATACAACAAACGTACACATACAAAAAACTTTGTGCGCGAGTCCGACTCGCACTTGGCCGTTTTTTTAGATACGCAATGCAACAAAACAGTAGTAGGTAAGTAATATGTGTGTGAAACGAGAAAACTAAATCACAGATTCTGCAACTGTTGCTACTAATATTAAATGTATCGCTTTTATATTTCCAGCGTCACGGGTTTTGTCAGGTCGAGGCTAAAAGGAATTGAATCAATTCTCGTCGCGCTCTCTCCCTACGTTGAATGGGGTGGGATTGATGTAGCCCGTATGCCCGTACCATTTTGCTTTCTCACATTTTAGATAGGCAGGTGGAATTCAATTACTTCCATATATTTTAGCAATATCTTTTAACATTAAGATTTATATTAATTCTATCACAGCCGTTTCGACGAAGAGGTAGGTAGAGTCATTATACGCTCACTTTACGTCAGGAACTTAATCACCGCCAGGCGCCACTGGAAATACGTTCTGCGTGCAAGCCAGAGACGCCCGGCAACGTACGTGAGAGCGGCCGGCCAGGCCTTGGGCCGCGGAATTAAAAAAAAAAGTAACATAATCATAGACGGTAAGGGGCTAGACTATTGCCAGTAACACACAACTTAGTTGGACCCAATGATACCTACAACGTTAAAAAGAGTGCCTACAAGATAGGTAAAGTCATTCAAAAAGAAAACTACTAATAAGTAAGTAAGTACTTACCCTAATAAATTCTTAGTTTTATTTAAGCTCAGTCGCTGGCCGCTGGGTAGTCTGTTTTTCCCCGATCGAGGCGACTTTAAATGTATTCTAGTGAAAGGTCCTTGCACTCATTCAATTCATATTAATACCTACAAAAGTATTCATATATCATATAGTATCATATTCATGACTAGATGGTTACAAAACCAAAGATTCATTAATAATTCATAATTTTGCATATCTAGGCATTGTACATAGATCTAAATCTCCACGGTCTTCGTATCAGCTGCAGCGCAGCAGGTCTGAAATTCGGTTGCTTTGTGGTATTATATGACATAAGAGTATTATATTTATACCTACCTATATAGGTAGGTACCTATATTTATTTTAATAACTTCCGTAATACCAGAACAAAATTTTAACACGTTCTACTTATTTGCTGCCCAAGTAGGTAGGTTGTTAACCTACGTGCAAAATAGACCCAGGATACTGGACCTATGTATGTTACCTACCATAAGCTCGCTATAATCTACCTGTAACACTATTATCTATTTGTTAAACTATTAGATACTTACTGTGTAGGTAAGTACTCTAACTAAAACTCCTAAAAGCTCTACCTACCTACAAATTTCAGAATAGTAATGGTGGTAATTTGGAAAAGTTGGTATTCTCACGAGAATCACAAAAGAAAAGGAAATGTCGATACTTTGCATTGTAGTGTCTCTTCTATTAGGACAGGCGGGGCTCATGCGCCTAGGTAATCTTGGTAATGGAGTCAGCTACCGATACCTAACTATAAGTCACAATTCACATATCGTTGGTACCTATATAAAGTTGCGAATTTGCCCGCGGCGGGCGTAGTCCGAAGCCGACATCAGACTGAGCGCACCATTATTCTGCTATCAGAATCGCGCTCGTATCTTGAATATAATACGATAAATTATTTAATAATAGTACTACATAATAATTTGCTACTCAGTAAACGTTGTGTTTTTAATAAACAATCAACAGTTTTTTGTGATTAAATATATTTTTATCTAACCTTGGGTAAGTGTTTTTTAATTTAAATTTTTAATAAAAAATAAATATTTAGGAGTGAATAGCGAAATACGATTAATTCTATATAGTTTTATCATGAACACTCGCATAATAATGATAAAGATATTTGTATAGAAGAGAGATATCGATACGGTTAAAATGTTTAAGTAAATATATTTATTAAGATGCCTATCTACCTATACATGGGGCACACTAAAAGTTTTGCACTTCTAGCTAATCGGAACTATTTGAATTTCGAATGTTACATTTTTTTAATCGTTGCAACCTTCTTAGTAATAAAAAAAAATCAATTGGCGGGAAATCATTTGTCAATTGTTTTTATCACACATCAAAGTTCTACCTACGTATGCAACGAAAATGGAATTAAGTCGAAAAGATTTTAGAGCGATGATTTTTTATGATTTTAAAAGTTCTCTCTCTCCGCAAGACTGTGCCGCTCGTCTTCAAAATGCTTTTAGGAGAGAAGCACCTTGTTTGAGCACCGTGAATTGGTTTGCTGAATTTGAGAGGTCGAGTTTCTTTACATGACGAATTTCGTGAAGGGCGGCCTTCAACTGCCGTCAACGATAATAATGTGGCTACTGTTAAGCGGTTAATTGAAGAAAACCCGCGGATTACCTATGAGACAATTCGAGGACTATTGGGGATTGGTATGAGTCAAATCCAGAAAATTTTACACGAAGAATTGAAAGTTCGGAAACTTTGTTGTCGTTGGATCCTTCATGAACTGACAGCGGAGCAGAAGCGAGCTCGCGTAAAATGGTGCTCACAGACACACCCACAATTTACCAGTATTTTTAGTCCCAAGTAATAGGGGGCAAGCCTATTGCCGTCACCGGGCACATTTATAATGGGTTATGTCCAAAATGGCCGAATGAGTTTAATAAAAAGTAGCAGCTATATTGTAATTTTGAAAAAAATTGAAACCCGTTGCCTTGCGATGAAATGTTGATGAAAGGCAACAAAATCTTACGTGCCAGCCGCTGTAGCACAGCCAATTAAAGTCCTGGGCGTCTCGGACTATTATATTCTACCGTTTCTTTACCCAGGGTGTTAGAAAAAGTCCGCGAAAGACGACCTAAAAGCCGCATTCTCCTACATCATGACAACGCTTCTTCACACACGGCTAACAAAACAAAGTCATTTTTAGCTTCCGAAAAAGTACAACTCGTCACCGATCCTGCGCATAGCCCCGACCTAGCACCCTGTGATTTCTGTATTTTCCCCAAAATCAAAGATTTGATGAGAGGTTTCACTTTTACCAACTCCGAAGAGGCAGTGATAGCGTTCAATCAGCACATAGAAAACATGTCTTCAGATCTGTGGTCCTCCTGTTTTAAAAAATGGTTCGATCGCATGAAAAAATGTTTAAAATGTAAAGGAGTGTATTTTGAAAAGCATGAAACATGATATTTTGGTTTTAACATGTTGTTTTTTTAAGTTACGCAAAACTTATAGTGTGACCTACGTATAATAACTCAGACCAGGGTTTAAAACAAATGACACCTAATAGAACATAATTAGGTACCAAGTTATTTGACTGTTTAAGTAATCACGCTATTTTTGTAAAAATAACATGAAATAATTCCTACTCTTTAGCATTTAAGATAAAATAGAATATTTGTAGATCACTCAATGTGGTAGGATATAAGGTATAAACCAAATAATAAATTTTAATACCTAAACGAGCCTATATTTCAAATATAAATAAATTATTATGATTATGATTAAATTATGTTTAAACCTACCCGAAATATTCAAATTATTATCTAAGATTCATGATAAAACAATATTGTTTTGTAATAAGTGATTGTGTACAATATTATCCTTGGAATTACAACTTTCGAACCAATCAGAACTAACCGTGACATTCGCAAGGTTTTGTCAACTATGATTATTTATACCAGTTTACATTACATTTAATATTTTTTTGTAATTAAAAAAAAACAAATTTTAACATTTCAGTGCCGATTCCAATGTTTTGTGAGGAGATAATTTTGTAGTTAGTATTGATCAACAATTATCTTCAATATTAATTCATGTAACTTAATATACTCGTAGATTACTACTAGTGGTTGCCCTATGGTCGAACAGACCTCGCGAGCATTAAATCATTTCTTGGAACAGCCCACCGCCCCCAATAAAAAAAAATCACATCGACGAAAAAATTGTATTAAATCAAGGAACACTTGTGCCAAGTTTCGTGAAGATCAGATAAAGACTGTGGCTGTTAGCCCGAAACACACATACAGACAGACACGGATAAAAGCAAAATTGTCCAATCTCGAAATGTAGACGCTTCGTTCGCTCGGTCAATGATTAACTTTCATTCAAAAATATGGATACGACATATTCATTACTCGTTTAGGTTACGGCTGATTTTTAGGTACCTACCTAGTATTACCTATAATACTAGGTACCTACCTACCTAGTGAGTAGGTAACTACTATTACCTATTTTGTGCTCTAATATACATTTAATTACTAATATCACAGATATAAGAATACTATGCTAGTACAGATGAACCATCTCATAGAAGGAATTGGCGACGTTTTTAAGGCGTCTTTAGGGCTAGCTAAACTATTTACTATAAATTCCTAATAGATGGCAGTGTATTGTGTGCGAAAATACGTAATAGATGGCGGTATATTATGTGTGCGTAAAATACATACCTAATAGATGGCAGTATTTTACGTTATAATCCCCCATGAATGAACAGTTTCTATTGTCCCGATTATTTCCTAATAGATGGCAGTATTTTAACTTCTTATCAGGGTTCATTGGAGAGGAGATTATTATTAGTTATTATTACCCACATTTGGACTTTTCATTTGTCTTGATAAAATAAAATGGTAATAAGTACCTACTTACATAATAGAAGGTGGAGGAGATTCAATAATTTTATGATAAACCCATCGTGTCTGAGGTTGTTCATTTTCTTATTTAAACATATAAGTAGGTACTTACCTATAAATATGTTGTAAGTAGGTAGGTATACTACGGTTGTGTATTCCCGTATCAGTATTCGCTTAGCATAATAATATCATCATCATTCATTAAAATCTTATTTAATAACTAGCTGTTGCCCGTAGCTCCGCCTGCGTGTTATAGCTTTCTTGATCACCAGTTACTGATTTATTGTATACTAGCTGTTGCCCGCAGCTCCGCCTGCGTGTTAAAGCTTTCTTGATCACCAGTAACTGATTTATTATGTATAGCTGTTGAGCGATATTGTATCTTAAGATAAAATAATATTGAGCGAAGCTCAATCTTAGGCGACTCATGTATTTCGTATCTCCGCATACTCCTCCTAAACGCCTGAACCGATCTCATTCAAACTTACCACAGTGATAACGTGTGGCGTGATGGTGGTTTAGAACATAAACATTGAAAATCGGACATAACAAAAAAAATCTCATAAATCGTTGTCGTTCGAAAATTTAACACTTCGCTAAGTTTTTTGCAGCAGCAGCATGCATTGCATACCTAGTAGTATCTTAGCCGTGTGCAGCGCCCCTTAGTGAACTCCACTGCGGGTGACGTAACCTACGATGAACTTATTACAGTAATCGGGTCTAGGGATCGAACCGCAAAATTAAGTTTGTTTTTTATTGTATAAACTTTTCCGGGATAATAAGTACCCAGCGTGGTGCCCAGGATATTAAAGAATAATTATACCAAGTTTCATCGTAATCGAACCGGTAGCTTTTGCGTGATGCCTGAACAAACAGACAGACAGACAAAAATAGTTTTTAATCATATTTTTGGGTTCGGTGTCGGTCTAGTAACACCCCCTGCCATTTATTTTTTTGATATTTTCAATGTACTGGATTTTCACTTCTACAGATTTATTATAAGTATAGATATAGATATAGGTAACTGTTGAACGATATTGTATGAACTCCACTGCGGGTGACGTAACCTACGACAAACTTATTATTTGCGGTTGGTTCAGTAATCGGGTCTAGGGACCGAACCGCAAAATTAAGTTTGTTTTTTATTGTATAAACTTTTCCGGGATAAAAAGTACCCAGTGTGGTGCCCAGGATATTAAAGAATAATTATACCAAGTTTCATCGTAATCGAACCGGTAGCTTTTGCGTGATGCCTGAACAAACAGACAGACAGACAAAAATAGTTTTTAATCACATTTTTGGGTTCGGTGTCGGTCTAGTAACACCCCCTGCCATTTATTTTTTTGATATTTTCAATGTACAGAATTTTCACCTCTACAGATTTATTATAAGTATAGATATAGATATAGATAGCTGTTGAGCGATATTGTATCTTAAAATAAAATATTATAGTCTCTTAGCCATGTGCAGTGCCCCTAAGTGAACTCCACTGCGGGTGACGTAACCTACGACAAACTTATTACAGTAATCGGGTCTAGGAATCGAACCGCAAAATTAAGTTTGTTTTTTATTGTATATACTTTTCCGGGATAATAAGTACCCAGCGCGGTGCCCAGGATATTAAAGAATAATTATACCAAATTTCATCGTAATCGAACCGGTAGCTTTTGCGTGAGGCCTGAACAAACAGGCAGACAGACAAAAATAGTTTTTAATCACATTTTTGGGTTCAGTGTCGGCCTAGTAAGACTCCCTGCCATTTATTTCAATTTGTCCTATTTCAATTTGGTCCCATTCTGACAATAATTTGGTACCATTTCGATAATTTGAAGTCGGTCGAGTTGTTGAGTCAATTTTTGACGTGCTTTATTTTTCAAAGAGCGTGAGCAGAGATATTTTATATGCACAGTTTTCGCCACATACTGCACCTATCTTATATATACTTATAATAAATCTGTAGAAGTGAAAATTCTGTACATTGAAAATATCAAAAAATAAATGGCAGGGGTTGTTACTAGACGGACACCGAACCCAAAAATGTGATTAAAAATTTTTTTGTCTGTATGTCTGTCTGTTTGTTCAGGTATCACGCAAAAGCTACCGGTTCGATTACGATGAAACTTGCTATAATTATACTTTAATATCCTGGGCACCACGCTGGGTACTTATTATCCCGGAAAAGTATATACAATAAAAAACAAACTTAATTTTGCGGTTCCATCCCTAGACCCGATTACTGTAATAACTTTGTCATAGGTTACGTCACCCGCAGTGGAATTCACTTAGGGGCGCTGCACATGGCTAAGAGACTATAATATTTTATTTTAAGATACAATATCGCTCAACAGCTATCTAAACTTATAATAAATCTGTAGAAGTAAAAATTCTGTACATTGAAAATATCAAAAAATAAATGGCAGGGGGTGTTACTAGACCGACACCGAATCCAAAAATGTGATTAAAAACATTTTTTGTCTGTCTGTCTGTTTGTTCAGGCATCACGCAAAAACTACCGGTTCGATTACGATGAAACTTGGTATAATTATTCTTTAATATCCTGGGCACCACGCTGGGTACTTATTATCCCGGAAAAGTAGATACAATAAAAAACAAACTTAATTTTGCGGTTCGATCCCTAGACCCGATTACTGTAATAAGTTTATCGTAGGTTACGTCACCCGCAGTGGAGTTCACTAAGGGGCGCTGCACACTGCTAAGATACTACTAGGTATTCAATGCATGCTGATGTTGCAAAAACTGAGCGAAGTGTTAAATTTTCGAACGACAACGATTTATGAGATTTTTTTGTTATGTCCGATTTAAAAATTTTTATGTTCTAAACCACCATCACGCTACACGTTATCACTGTGGTAAGTTTAAAGGAGATCGGTTGAGGCGTTTAGGAGGAGTATGCGGAGATACGAAATACATGAGTCGCCTAAGATTGAGCTTCGCTCGCTTAGCTCACCTCGATCAGTAACATTTTATCTTAAGATACAATATCGCTCAACAGCTATGCATAATAAATCAGTAACTGGTGATCAAGACAGCTATAACACGCAGGCGTAGCTGCGGGAAACCGCTAGTATACAATAAATCAGTAACTGGTGATCAAGAAAGCTATAACACGCAGGCGGGGCTGTGGGCAACAGCTAGTACATAAAAAATCAGTAACTGGTTATCAAAAAAGCTATAACACGCAGGCGGAGCTGCGGGCAACAGCTAGTACATAATAAATCAGTAACTGGTGATCAAGAAAGCTATAATACGCAGGCGGAGCTGCGGGCAACAGCTAGTTCATAATAAATGAGTAACTGGTGATCAAGAAAGCTATAACACGCAGGCGGAGATAGATAGACTACCAATGTAATATGATATAACTTGACTATCCTATAAATATTGACCCACTTTTAACGAAATAGTATAGAATAGGGAATAGGAATGGGTAATAAATGCATACTAATACTAATACCATTACCATATACTAATACTAATACCATTATTTAAGAAGGGATCTAAGTCAGAACTTGGCAATTACAATTTAGAAATTGGATTAGGCTGTGGCTCTCCGTATACGTACTAACTTACATACATACATACATACATGCTTTTTTTTTTTTTTAGTTCCGCGGCCCAATTCCGCGGCCGCTCTAACGTCCGTTGCCGGGCGTCTCTGGTTACAAGCAGAACGTATTTCCAGTGGCGCCCGGCGGACTTTGACCACCTCTGTGGTCTCTGCGGGGGTTGGGTCGGGATGAGAATCCCGCGTCGTTGGGGTCGGGTTTTATCCCGCGTCAGTGAGTGAATCTGGTTGCGTGCTATGGGGCAAAGGCCCCGCAGTACGCAACCCTTCTAGCCTGCTTCTGTAAGGACGACGGGTGGCGATCCCGCCGTCCTCAGGCCCCGATCATGGAGGTCGATGGTCTTGGGCGTAGATGAGTCTGCGGCGCCCTCGCCGCTGACTACGAAACTCGGCGGGGAGGGTACGCTCCCTCTCCCTCTCGGCCGCCTCCTTCGCGAGCACGACTTGCTCGCAGAAGGACACGGCCACGTTCCACCTACTCCCGCTGGAGACCATGGCTTGAAGCATGGTCTCCAGCGAGAGGGTATCCACGCCCAGACCCACTACGAGGTCCCGGCGCTGACTCGCCCACGCTGAGCACTCCACCAACGTGTGGAGTGCGGTGTCGTCGTAGGAAACCTCGCAGTGTTGACACCGGGGTGTGACCTCACGACGGATGCGAAACAGATAGCTACCGAAGCATCCATGCCCGGTAACGATCTGCGTCGCACGATACGTGAGGTCACCATGCTGCCTCTGCAGCCAATCGTCCATGATCGGTCTCACCGCCGCGATGATGGTGGTACCCCACTTGGGTTGCTCAAGTCGCACCCTCCATGACTCCATGAGATCCTGGCGGAGTTGGGACCGCTGGTCCTCGATTTCTCGAGACGCAGACCTGTGGTCCCGCTCCAGCGCCTCCTTGCGCCATTGGAACAATGACGCAAGGGCTCTCGCTTCCAGGTCCCATGGAGGGGTCCCGGCTAGGAGACATGCAGCCTCTCCGGAGATCGTGCGGTAGCCCCTTATTGTTTTGACGGCCAAGGTCCTCAACGGTCTATTAAGGAGCGTTGAGTTGTTGGCCGTCAACCGCGCCGCCCATACAGGAGCCCCGTATAGGGCCATACTCCGCACGATCCCCAGGTACATACATACATGCTGCCCTTCGTTGTCTTGTTTTGGTCGGGGCACTCCCGTGACCGCCAGGTACATACCTACATATCAAGATGCCCACTATAATGACTCCTGTTTCCGCTAAGTTAGGCATTTTATACGAGTAATAACTTTGTTGGTATAGCCGTAGCCGTGGATTTAATATTTCCAAGAGTTTAAGCTTGGCTCCTATTTTAATTTAAAAAAAAAAACATATTAAAATCTTAGTATGTATGTACTTCAAGTATAAAGTATTCCTTGCTAAATTATGTTTATTTTTAATACGCTTTTATTAGCTTCACCTGTATGTATGTTTGTAACCGACTCTTTTGGGTTCAAAAAAGCGTGAGGTGCATAGTGTCAATAGTTATAAATATTTTATTGACAGATATGAGTAGACGAATTATCATTTTGATAATATCTTAAAATGCACCTCACGCTTTTTTTATAATAATATACATTTATTTCTTATTACACTATTCTTAATTCAAACGTATTAAAATTTATTTTCTACTTTTTAGTTGGATTCTCTATAAAAACGTGTTTTTTAGTTTTTTTAAATTATTATTTATTATTATTCCTTATGGTTTTAGTTAATTAATACATTATATAAATATGACAGGTACTAAACGAATAGGATTTTATAATATTAAATTTTATTGTTGTTTGCAACGCGCAAAACATAAAAACTAAGTAAATGCGCAGCAGTGGCGTATCTAATTAATTTAAAAAATATGTCCTAATGTTGTTTGAAATAACACACAGTCTTTTGAATAAAGGTTGTTATTATTTCCTTATTGCTTAAAGTTTAAAAAACAGACATTAGTAAAAACAAAGTTATGGAAAGAAATGAGATGAGAATCCGTAATGCTGATTATAACAACCTTTTATAAACTTTGATATTTTTCATACAATGTTAATTGTTACGACTCAAGGAAGCTTAGTGATGAATTTATTGTTGCAGTCGTTAGGTAGGTCCATACTTTCTGGTCGGTCGTGTGGTTCTAATATGTAACAATGTAACATCAGATGTCGTTTTCATGGATATTTTGTTTGTCCACGGCACGTAAATATTGACTCTACATGTAGCAAATCTGACCGAGTTCTTCTACGTACATGCTATGACATTGAGTTGTATTTTTCTATCTTTTAATAGTTATTGTCAAAATTACTCTACGGTAAAGTACCTACTTATGTAAAACGTTTTCCAAATTTTGAGAAATTCACATTTACTGAACCAACATTCATTGCGTGGTTTACGTGAGTCTGTAGTGGTGAAACAAGGAAATCCCCGCGCAGTCACCCGTCACAGTTTGAGGTATTTTCCTTTTTACCCAAAGCAGGTGACGATGACGGGTATAACCTGTTTGGTAAATGCTTATTTTGAACGCTCAGTCAGTCAACTCAGTTGAACATCTGAGGGAAACTCCACAAAAGACAGTCATAACATTGTTATTGGAACTGAGAAATCAAAACCACACTTTAATTTGTGTCTAAACTAGGTACTTAGCAGTGACGTGTTATACCTATACTATAGACAGAACCTCAGTGTCAGAAATATACTTTAAAAAATACAGGTGAAAAGTTCTACCGTAAACTGCTTCCTCCCGCTCTTTATTGACAATTTTGTTGTCAAGGGTTACGGTTGTTTATGCGATAATTTTTTTTGGCCTAAATATGGCTAAATGTGCAATAAAAGTTTGCAGAAACTACAAAGGGCGACTAAAAACAACCAGCAAAGTCACCTACCATCTGTAACTCATAATAATAATTCATTATAATTTTATTAAATCAATATTTAAATAATGTGTAATTTATAATTGTCATTTTTGTTGGTATTGCCAGTTTCGTATTCAAAATTCCCCGATTTATATTAGTAGAAATAGGTGTTAGACAAAGGCATTTGAAAATACAGATACATAAAATAAATAATTTGAAAATGGTCAAGAGTGAGTCGCGAATATGTAGTAGCGAGTGTATAGTGATGTACCTAGAAAGGATGATACGTTAAGTTTATCCAATAAAAACCGGCCAACTGTCTGGCAAGGTTTTTGGTATGTCAAGTAAGAATTTCATGTCCATTTCGCAATCCAATATGGCTGCCAAAAATAAAAAGTTAAAATTAAAATTAAAAATGAAAAAAAAAAGACGTGTGGCACTCGGAGACTGCCGCGGTTAAGCTATTGCATAGTTGCAAAAAAAACAAGAAAAATAATAATAATAATAGTGAAATAAAAAGACAGTGGCAAGTAGATTCAGTTAAAATTGTACCAATTATAATATCCTCCACAGGTGTGGTTCCAAAAACCTTACAAACTAGCCTCACCACTCTTCAAATGCCTAAATCCACCCTTGCACTGATGCAAAAAGCAGTAATATTAAATACATGTCGTCTTACACGTAAATTCCTAGGTTCATCCTCTCAAAATTAAATAAATTATAAACTTGCACACTTGACTTTGGTCCGTGTGCCTGTTTCCATACCCCTATTTTGCCATAGGGAGTATTCTAAAAGGATTACCAAATATAATAATAATAATAATACTGGCAACTCTGGACATATGTACATACGTCATTTTCATCTATAAAATATTTTAATATTTTTATCTAAAATAACTTGCCTCAATTTATAAAATTCGTACAGATTTCAAAATAATATGACCAAAAAGTTCATTATATTCCATAATTTATTACAAGAATCACAACAACAACAAAATCTACAAACATGAAGCGAAGCTTTGACAAACGTCAACCATCAAAATATCAAAAATTGTTTCGAAAAAATGAACAGGATGAATAATGGATATGGATAAAGATGTTAACAAGAGCCAGGAGTAAGAATGCAAAGCCAACACCCCCGGACTCATCACTTAGCTCCGCCTCGCAAGCGCCGGACCGCACACCTGCGACACAAGTGCTTGCTGAGGCGTCGAGCTCATCGTCAAGTGACGAGTATTTTTCCCCGCCGACGTCGCCAACACCTGTACGTTGGGGAGGGAGAGGCCGGCCGCCGAGCAGTTTGGGGCCCCGAAGCCTACCAGTTTCGAGTAGGGTCCCCACTACCGGTGGTATTGTGCACTGCATGCGATGGACTTCATCCATCAATGAAAATGTCATGCGGGCATATTATGAGGCTACAGATGGGGAAACCAACCTGACTGCGTACCGTTCAAGGATGCTCCCTTTGTTTCAGGCTCTTGAACCAACAATAACCGTTGCCGTACAACGACTATCGGATCAAGTGCGGGCTATCCAACGATGCAAGTTGTTGGATCAACCTGTGCTTGATCGACTTCGCCTGGAAGTGTTATCTACTCGACCAGCTCCAGCGTTAACGAGTGCACCATCATCTGCTACACACACGGTTGCAATTAATGCCACTTTAGTTGAGACCGTGCTCGACGCGGGAGATGATACGAGTAATATATCTATCCAGGTAAGCGAGCAATTATTAGTACTTTGGAGGATGTGATCTCTCAGTATAGGTTTGCACTTAATTCTAGGCCACGGCTACCACGCTTGCCCATGCATAGACGAAATCTGGCGTTGATGGGAGCCCTGAATGCGTTGCTAGATCCGTACTTACGGACTAGCAATGATTTGCTAGATACCCACTCGATTCTTTACTGTGGAGCTATTACCGCTTGTCGTGTTGCACGCGTTAAATTCCCTGAATTTAACCGTGCACCACGATCGGGTGGTATGCCCGTATGGCAGGCAAGAATCGAGCGACGTATCGGCACATTTAGGACTCTCATTGCGAAGCTTATCTGTTTTAGCCGGGGAAATAATCGTCCACGGGTCATGCGTTTCGTTACTCAGGCATTCGCTGGTACCGGTATTAGCTCCCAGCAATACTTAGCTAATGTCACGGAACGTATTGACTTTCTAAAGCAGAAAGTATATGCATGGACGAGTCGTATTCGTCGCTATAGAGAGCGTGTAGACAGATACTGGCAGAATCGTATCTTCCAAAGTGACCAAAGGAAGGTGTACCGAGAGTGGGAGGGAACTGGACAATGTTTGAGCGACGGACAACTGCCAGATGCTCGCGCCATGAATCAATTTTGGCGTGACATATGGTCGATGTCCGTCGAACATTCGGAGGGTGATTGGATCCGTGTTGTCGAGCGTGAATGCGATAACATCGAGCCCATGGAGTCTATTACAATAGACTCCGAAGACGTTAGTTGCGCAATACGTACGGCACAGAACTGGAAAAGTCCTGGGCCGGACGGATTGCACAACTTTTGGATCAAGTGGGTTCGAAGCTCGCATGAACGCTTGGCAACACAGTATTCAGAAACCCTCGAGTCTGGTTCCTTACCCGCTTTTATGACCACTGGCATCACCTTCCTGCTCCATAAATCAGGTAGTACCACGGAACTTGCTTACCTACCATCTACAAGCTCCTTACATCTATTCTGAGACAAAAATTAAATTCACACATCATATCTAACAACATTTTAGATAATGCTCAGAATGGATGTAAGGCTGGGTCACGTGGTACTAAGGAGCTACTCCTTATTGACATGGCCATTAGCCAACAGGTTAGGCGGAGTAGGGGCGCCCTCTCTACTGCCTGGATTGACTACAAGAAGGCGTATGATTCGGTGCCTCATTCATGGCTGGGGAGGATTTTAGAGTTGTATAAAATTAATCCGACTCTTAAATCCTTCTTAATCTCGTGTATGGGGCAGTGGACCACCGTCTTTCGTCAACCAGGTAGTGGTGAGTGAGCCTCTGATCCGAATGACTTGATAAGGATTGAGCGTGGTATATTCCAGGGCGACAGTTTGAGTCCACTGTGGTTCTGTTTAGCACTGAATCCACTTAGCACATTGCTGAAGGATTCAGGGCTAGGCTATCGGTTTCGTAGAGGGGGTGAGGTTATTTCTCACCTGATGTATATGGATGACCTCAAACTGTTCACACTGAAGCACCAAGATTTAGTGACATTATTAAAAACTACGGAAGTTTTTAGTAATGCCATTAAGATGGAGTTCGGTGTTGATAAGTGTGCGGTTATTCATGTACAGCGGGGGAAGGTTGTAAATTCACCGAATTTACAACTTTCTGAGATAATAACTCTCAGATCTCTCTCCGAGACCGAAACATACAGATACCTAGGTATGTCAGAGTCATTGGGCATAGCGGTTGAGGACATTAAGAAATCGGTGAAAGGACGTTTTTTTGGCCGCCTGACAAAAGTTCTTAACAGTTTTTTGTCCGGTGGTAACAAAATGCGGGCTTTCAACGGTTGGGTGATGCCTTTATTGTTATACTCCTTTGGCATACTTAGGTGGACTCAAACGGAACTAGACGCCCTGGATAGGCGAGTCCGTCAACAACTGACATCGCATCGAATGTTACACCCACGGTCTTCTGTCATGAGACTGTACTTTCCACGAAAGTGGGGAGGTCGAGGTTTTTTAAATGCCAAGAACCTCCACAATCGTGAAGTGTGCAGTCTCAGGGATTACTTCCTACAGAATGGGTGTGGCATTCATTGTGATGTCGTGATAGTTGACAAGGGCCTGACACCTCTTTCCTTGGCTAACGAGAACTGGCGTAAACCAAAGGTGTTTAGTACTGAAGACCGTAAGGACGTATGGAAGAGCAAGGAGCTACAAGGGTGGTTCTACCGAGTCTTAACAGGGCCCGATGTAGACCTGCCCGCATCGGTGAACTGGCTACGTTTCGGTGACCTCTTTGGGGAAACTGAAGGTTTTGCCTGTGCAATTGCAGATGAAGTACCTTGATCTGTCCTTCGAGATAACCGCCATGTGGGACGTAGACTCGAGGATCATTGTGCCGATGGTCGTTTCGGCTAACGGATTAATAGCGAAGAGTCTCGAACAACATCTCAATACACTCTCGTTAGATTGTTGGATCAAGAGTCAGATTCAGAAGGCTGTTATCCTCGACACGTGCCGTATTGTTAGGAGGTTTCTCAGTCTGTAGCCTCCACCGCCGGTAGTTTGGGTCCTACTCCGCTACTGGTGGGTCACTATTTTTTATATTTTTAAATGTATTTGTGTTTTTTATAAATCTATTTAAAAATGTATAAAATAAGAATGTTAATGAATAAACGAAATAATAATAATAATAATTAAGGAGCTACACGGGCGGTTCTACCGGGTCTTAACAGGACCCGATGTAGACCTGCTCGCTTCGGTGAACTGGCTGCGTTTTGGTGACCTCTTTGGGGAAACTGAAGGTTTTGCCTGTGCAAATGCAGATGAGGTTATCAAGACGAACAACTATCGGAAATACATCATGAAGGACGGTATGGTCGACATTTGTCGAGCATGCCACCGTCCTGGTGAATCACTTCGCCATATTATTTCCGGTTGTTCGTATCTTGCTAACAGCGAGTACTTGCATAGGCACAATCAAGTAGCCAGGATCATCCATCAGCAACTTGCTCTTCAATACGGCCTTATTGAGTTCGAGGTACCATATTATAAGTACACACCAATGCCAGTTCTCGAGAATGGTCGTGCGTTGCTCTACTGGGACCGATCAATCATCACGGACAGGACTATTGTTGCCAAGAGGCCTGATATCGTGTTGGTTGATCGGACCTAGCGTCGGGCAGTGCTCGTCGATGTCGCCGTCCCGCATGACTAGAATCTCGTGAAGGCAGAGAAGGAGAAACTTAGCAAGTACCTTGATCTGTCCTTCGAGATAACCGCCATGTGGGACGTAGACTCGAGGATCATTGTGCCGATGGTCGTTTCGGCTAACGGATTAATAGCGAAGAGTCTCGAACAACATCTCAATAGACTCTCGTTAGATTGTTGGATCAAGAGTCAGATTCAGAAGGCTGTTATCCTCGACACGTGCCGTATTGTTAGGAGGTTTCTCAGTCTGTAGCCTCCACCGCCGGTAGTTTGGGTCCTACTCCGCTACTGGTGGGTCACTATTTTTTATATTTTTAAATGTATTTGTGTTTTTTATAAATCTATTTAAAAATGTATAAAATAAGAATGTTAATGAATAAACGAAATAATAATAATAATAATTAAGGAGCTACACGGGCGGTTCTACCGGGTCTTAACAGGACCCGATGTAGACCTGCTCGCTTCGGTGAACTGGCTGCGTTTTGGTGACCTCTTTGGGGAAACTGAAGGTTTTGCCTGTGCAAATGCAGATGAGGTTATCAAGACGAACAACTATCGGAAATACATCATGAAGGACGGTATGGTCGACATTTGTCGAGCATGCCACCGTCCTGGTGAATCACTTCGCCATATTATTTCCGGTTGTTCGTATCTTGCTAACACCGAGTACTTGCATAGGCACAATCATGTAGCCAGGATCATCCACCAGCAACTTGCTCTTCAATATGGCCTTATTGAGTTTGAAGTACCGTACTATAAGTACACACCAGTGCCAGTTCTTGAGAATGGTCGTGCATTGCTCTACTGGGACCGATCAATCATCACGGACAGGACTATTGTTGCCAATAGGCCCGATATCGTGTTGGTTGATCGGACCCAGCGTCGGGCAGTGCTCGTCGATATCGCCGTCCCGTATGACGAAAATCTCGTGAAGGCAGAGAAGGACAAACTTAGTAAATACCTTGATCTGTCCTTCGAGATAACCGCCATGTGGGACGTAGACTCGATGATCATTGTCCCGGTGGTTGTTTCCATAAACGGATTAATAGCGAAGAGTCTCGATCAACATCTCAAGAGACTCTCGTTAGATTGTTGGATCAAGAGTCAGATTCAGAAGGCTGTTATCCTCGACACGTGCCGTATTGTTAGGAGGTTTCTTAGTCTGTAGCCTCCACCGCCGGTAGTTTGGGTCCTACTCCGCTACTAGTGGGTCACTATTTTTTATATTTTTAAATGTATTTGTTTTTTTTTTAAATGTATTTAAAAATGTATAAAATAAGAATGTAAAGGAATAAACGAAATAATAATTATTATTATTTAATTATTATTAATATAAAATTTGCACCAAAAAAAATAAATTACAATATAAAACGATATGAAAGACGTCAGCCTGTCAGCCGTGTTTTTTTGTGTTAGGGTGTTAGGTTATTTTTGTTACGGAATTTCTGGATTCGGTCTCCACGCTCAAGGCCCGCGATAGAAGCTATGCAATAGCTTAAAAAGTAAAAAAAAAATATATTAAAAGTTAAAAATAATACATTAAAAGTTAAAAATAAAAAGTTAACAGTCAAAATTTAAAAATAATAAGTTAAGTCAAAGTTAGTTTTGATTTGTTAAGTTTTTTTTTCCCCTAAAAATTTCCTAAATAAAATGGGAAAATAGGAAAAGTTTCTTTAGCTGGCACCACACAACGTCAAACAAGGCGAGTGTATGACAATACGCTCACGCACACTAGCATGCGTAAGCTGAAGTGTTTCTATTGTAGTGATTGCTTGGTGACGCGCCATGTACTTAGTTATACAGTATGTTGCTGCCGACGGTACGTAATCTTTAACCAGGAAAAGGCAATTTGGTTGTTGTTATTCACCGTACACTCTGTTCTGACAATAGGTAATTTGTGAACAGATATGAGTATGACCACTACGACCAGTGTCTCATAATTGCATCGTGAATGTATCTGGTTATTATAACAATGCTATATGTAGATACAGGCGTACAACGATGTAGCGCGACACATCCGAGGTTATAACCTACTCACACGTAAAACGGAAGCTAACAGAACGAATGAAGAGTAAATACGGCATTATCAAAAGATAAACAAACAAACGTACCTACCTAAGTACCTATATCGAAACCGGTTTTCTTCAAGTTTAAAAGTACACGTTAGTTTCGGTTTTTATAATGTCTAACTAAGTACAAGGTCCACGAAGTACCGAGAAAACATAGTGTAGAGCGCCAGACCACGCTACGCTATAATATTAGTATTGCGCACCATAAAAAACCAATAATAGGTACTCGTATTTACGAGTAGTATTGCATAGTGTGAACGTGTTCATAATTACGGTGTGCGATATCGATATGCCAATATATTATAAGTAATAGTAATGTATATCTGTAAAGCTAGCAGTCACACGTTTCCATAGCAACGGTCGCTTTATGCTCTATGACTATGTCATATACACACGAGATGACAATGAATCGATCAATCTTCGGACGCAAAATTGGAAACCAAGCCCAGCAAATGACATTTAATATTTACAAATATTTTAAGAAAAAGAAAATAAACCCGTGTATTTTAAAATAAAATTAGTTCAAATTATTATGTATTACAATTATTTGATAGAATTACAATATATATGAAAAAATACAATTGAAAGTAACTAAATATGTACATGACCTATTCTAAAATTATACCTTCTAATCATATTATATTGGGTGCAAAGGGGCCCTTCTTACATCTATCGGGCCCCAGCGACCTCACCTGCTAGTGGCGCACCTGCTGATTAACGGACGAGGTTCGTATATTACGGTACCCATGTGGTGGCTTTGGCCCCTACGTGGATACCAGGTGGTACAACAGTGTTGGTCCGGGGGGGTACCACCGTGCAGCTGTGCTAAAGCCCCCCAAGTAACCCAGCCCAGGCTGGGTTGCGTTAGGGGTTCAGCAGCTGCACTGCCGGGCCCGGGGCGGTGTATGGTGCGGCAGGCAGGGGTCCAGTGGGGGCGAAGCGGAGTCTAGTGTGGGTGGTGTGGGTCGATTCGCCGGCCCCACATGTTGCGCATAATCCTGTTGTGGGGTCGCCGCTCTGGGTGGTAACCGGTGTGGGGTAGCGGCGGCCTTGCATCAGGGGGGTTTGGGAGCCCTTCCGTCCGGCGGGTCGGCTCCGACCTAACCACACGGTTCTAGACGAAGCTAGCCTCTGCACTTTGTCACTTACTGCCGCACCAAATATCGCCCTGTCTTCACGCTTCCCCATATTTCACAATGACAGTGCAACAAGAGAATAGACGGTACACAGCGGCCCCTAGAAACCCCACAAAGTTGACTTCGTTTGAGATGGAGTTCGCGAATATCCGCGGACTCCATGCAAACCTCGATACCGTCCACCATCACCTGGAGTCGGCACGGCCTTCTGTGATGTTCCTAACGGAGACACAGATACGTCGCCCTGACGACACGTCGTACCTCTGTTACCCGGGCTATATCATTGAGGAACAATTCCGCGATAAAGCCGGGGTGTGCGTGTTCGTTAGGGCGGATGTTTGCTGCCGCCGGTTGCGCTGTCTGGAGAACCCCTCCTACTCCGTCCTTTGGCTGCACGTGGATCATGGCTCCATGAGCCAGATCTACGTGTGCGTCTACCGCTCCCACACAGGGGACACTGGGACAACAAGGCTTTTCGAATACCTCAGCGAGATGGCTGACGATGCGCAGGTGCGGTTCCCGAACGCTGACCTGGTTTTCCTGGGGGACTTTAACGGTCATCACGTTGAGTGGCTGGGGTCCCTTAGGACCGATCATGCGGGACGAACCGCCCATGCATTCGCTCTCTCCCACGGGCTGACCCAGATGGTACGGGGGATCACCCGGGTACCTGACAGGTCAGACCACACGCCCGCCTTGCTGGATCTACTGCTGACGAGTCGCCCAGCCGAGTACAGTGTGTCGGTACGCGCCCCACTGGGCACATCCGACCAATGTGTGGTGCACGCCAGCTTCCAAGTGCCACCGCCTGCTCGTGCTGATCAAATGACTCGACGACTATGGCACTACTCGTCGGCAGACTGGGACGGTCTCCGCGATTACTTTGCGTCCGTCCCGTGGAGCCAGCGCTGCTTTGTAGGGAAGGCGCCTTCGGATAGCGCTGCTGCCATTGCTGGCGAGATCAGTCTAGGGATAGAATATTATATCCCTATTCACTGATGTCGCCAGCATCCGCAAAGCTCGCCCCTGGTTCGGGCGTGAATGTGCCGAGGCTGTCCAGAAAAAACAGTCGGCATATCGCGCCTGGGTCAGGGCTCGGGCGGCACGTGACCCGAACGTGAACCGCCTCAAAGCAGCGTACAATCGGGCCACTAGGTTCAGCAAGAGGGCCTTCAAGAGAGCGGATGCCCAGCGCGTCGCGCGGCTTGGTCAGGAGCTCACATCCCATCCCACGGGCAGCCGTGGATACTGGCAACTGGCCAAAGCCGTACAGTCAAATTTTTGTCAACCCTCGCTGCCACCACTGCGTTTTCCTGATGGATCACTGGCTCACAAAGCCCAAGAGAAGGCGGACATGCTCGCAGACCTCTTTGCGGCTAATTCCCGGGTCGATGACCGTGGCCTGCAGCCCCCCGCCATCGCCAACTGTGGCCACACTATGCCTGATATTGTTATCAGGCAATGTGATGTACGGGCAGTGCTGCGGTCACTCGACACGCGGAAAGCCAGTGGCCCTGACGGCATTCTGGCGGTGGTGCTACGAAAATGTGCTGCTGAGTTGTCTCCAGTATTAACGCGTCTGTACCGCCTGTCATACTCTACAGGCCTCGTGCCGGAGGCCTGGAAGGAGGCGAACGTACAACCGATCCCCAAGAAAGGGGATCGATCCGATCCAGGCAACTATCGACCCATAGCTGTCACCTCAGTCATTTGCAAGGTGCTCGAGCTTCTTATTAATAAGCAGCTCATGCGATACCTGGAGGATCACTCGCTAATCAATGATTGGCAATATGGCTTCAGGCCAAAACGATCAACGGGTGACCTCCTGGCATTCGTCACGCATGTATGGGGTGAGGCTATGGAAAAGTTCGGCGAGTCCTTGGTTATTAGCCTGGACATCGCCAAAGCTTTCGATAGGGTCTGGCATGCTTCGCTCCTTTCCAAGCTTCCGGCATATGGTCTACCTCCTCAACTGTGCAGCTGGATTGCCAGTTTTTTAAACGAGCGCCGAGTGCGGGTCCTCTGCGATGGCCAGGCTTCTCGCTTTTTGCAAGTGAATGCCGGGGTACCGCAGGGGTCCGTACTGTCACCAACTCTCTTTCTTCTGCATATCAATGATATGCTTTCCCTCGGGAACATTCATTGCTATGCAGATGACAGTACATTGCACGGGAGTTACTCGGTTCGTCCGACGGCGGGGCGATCTGTGATAGAGGAGGAGAGACGACATCTCGTGGGTGATCTCGACCGAAACCTCGACAGTATCTCCCAATGGGGTGCCGAGAACTTGGTCGAGTTCAATGCCCACAAAACACAGGCGTGTGCATTTACAGCGAAAAAATCCCCTTTCCTTCCCCTACCCACTCTTCAGAATGCAATATTACCAATGAAGGACAATCTAGACATCCTTGGCATAGACGTTCGTCGCGAGCTCAATAACACAAAATACATTGAGAGATGTATTGGGCTAGCTTCGCGGAAACTAGGAATACTGAACAAGGTAAAGCGATTCTTTACACCGCACCAGAGTGGTCTGTTGTACAAAACGCAGATTAGACCCTGCGTTGAATACTGCTCTCACCTTTGGGACGGCTCCGCGAAGTATTTGCTGGACGCACTCGACGCTATGCAGCGACGCGCTGTTCGCATTATAGACTGTCCGGAGGTAACGGGATGCTTTGAGCCGCTAGCCCAGCGCCGAACAATTGCTTCCTTGGCCGCGTTCTACCGTATTTACCACGGTGAGTGTTCTGAAGAGCTCTTCAACCTGATCCCACCCTCTCCCTTCCGATCCCGAACAACGCGTGCCGGGCAGAGATGTCACCCTCATACCGTGGAAACCGTCTTCGCGAGAACCGAGCGTTTTAAACGATCGTTTCTCTGCCGAACGATGGTGGCTTGGAACGCCCTGCCTGCGCACGTGTTTCCTCCTACATATAACCCTGGGCTCTTTAAGCGAAGCGTGAAGAGGCACATTACAGGGTCGTCAAGTTGAGGGCCACTCTCTATAGTATTCCTGTGTACTGTGAGAGTCGCCCTCAATTGCCAGACGTCGCCTCAGCTTACCATCAGGCGAGTGGCGTCAATTTGTCGCCTAAATATAAAAAAAAAAAAAAATATCTAAATTCTAATATGCGTCTAAGAATTCCTCCGCCTCGTCGCCGACTGGCAATGTTCCGAGAAGGCTGGTAGCATTTCCACGTTGTATGGCAATGCTTATTCTTTGTGCCAAATAGTAACCAGCCTTCTGGTCTTGAGAAGTATCGATCATGAGTTTAGATAAATTTTTGAATACGCCGCTAGCACTCGGACCCCAAGGTCCCAGCGTCTCTCACCCAAACGGCTCAAATATGTAGTCTCCAGCTAAATTGGAGTATTTGCGCCGTTTGAGGGTTTCCGCTGATGCAGCAGCAGCAGCGCCCGCACACCCAGGAAGATGAGAAGGCGACAGAGTGTCAACGCAGGTAGCGTCTCGCACTAAAGGCCTTCCCATCTTCCATGGCAGTAACGACATTCCATTAGGTCTCTTTCCATCGCCACGTGCGAGCTCATTTGGTTCACGAACTGCTGGGATACCGGCGGTCGAAAGAACCCGACGGATTATGTCATTTAGGGTAGCGTGTCGAGAAATACGACCTGCGCTTCAGGTCACTGCGCTTCACTGCAGGAAAGACCGTGGTGTCCAAGGTTATCGACTACTTTTCAACGGCAACGATGCGGAGAAACACATGGCGCACCCAAACGAATACAGGTGGCAAGGCGGAAAGTGGTATCGTCCCATATAGTACCTATATTGGGCGAGGGAAGTGCTTTGATCCACAATCCAGACTCCCACTCTCCCACAGCCAGTAAACGCGCTCGCTCTGAAACATTTGAACACGTATAAATGAGTGAATCTCGCCTTAAATTACAGAGCGGCGCATCCCACTGCCTCTGAGAGAATGGTTGAGACGGCAGATCAGTGAAGGGGCCAGTAGTCTTCCAGGCATTTATGGCATCCGTTTTATACAACACCTCAGAATCAATCAGTGTGTTAGTTAAAATCTTCCTGGTTAAGTCTTCAGTGCTGTGAATGTGAACCGATGACAGAAAAGCCGGTAGGCTAATTCTTAATCAGTCAGTAATTTTGCGGACGCCGAGCTCACCCATACGAACTGGTAGGGACGCTTGAAGCCAGGCCCGGTCATCCAAGGCCACATTTAAAATTTGACTGAGGGTGTTGTGGATGATTGTGTCAACCTTTTCCAAAAGCTGTGAATGTTTCCAAAATGGTGATGAGCGAAGTGCTTGAGTAAACTGTGGGACAAAAAGGCAAAATCGAAGTATTGTAAAGGCGGTGGGAATATTAAGATTAACTAATTTATTTGAATTTTCCTGAAACTTTTGAATTTTATCGTCAATGAATGATGAGTAAACCGTCCTCTAAAATCGGGGACCCGAGAGGCGGAGAGATGAATTGCCTAAATGTTTTATTGACTGAGGGAGTGAAGCGACCGAAGTCTCCGTTTCAACTTGCAGACTGGGGAGAATTTCTTTCGTCTGTACCTCTATATCTGTACATCTACGGGTTCTGTCAGATCATGTTAGCGGCCGTTTTTTTTTTTGATTTTCTTGAAACTTTACACACACACACTCCTTGCTTACAATGAATAACATGTGAATGATATTTTTTGGATTGGATGACAAATAGTAGTAGTAGAAAGAGTAAAAGAAAATTGAAAAATAAATTTTCTAAACAAAGCTTCCGAAGTCTACGGTTCACAGAACCACTAGTGTTTGGGGCCAAAGAGCCAAATTTTTGTATTGTAGTTTGTTTGTCAACTTTTTCTGTAATGAAAATTTCACATTTGTTTGTGTTCAGTTCAAGTCCAATTTTTAGAAATTCATGTTTTATGTATGTGAGGTATGTATTCCTAATACTTTACAGAGTATCTTATAATATAGAACGCTGTAGATTTTTTTATTAGCAGTTATGTACGATTGTAATTTTAGCTTTTAACGTTATAATACGTCAATATCTTGAGACCTATACGTTTCTACTGTTACCAGTGTACATCATGTGGTAGCCCCCGCGTCCCTCTGTCACCCCGCAGGCGATAGATAGGCGGGGACCATAGATATAGTATGTATTTAGGGAGCGAAGCGAGCGCCATCCCAAGTCTCTGGCGGGGACACTATAGTCTGAACTTGTTTCTCTTAGTATCAGACCACAGCGCAAAGAGGTTTACCTACGTGAGAATCCGAGTAGGTAGTTACTTTGTGTAAATTCCAGTGGACTTGGTAGATAATTGACAACATTGACCTGATGTAATTACTCAGAATCTCAGAAATAATTCAGAATCGATATTCTACTCTCTGAGAACATTCGTAATGAGATCTTCTCGTCGTTGATCACACTAAGTATAATCATTTCTTAGTTCTAATTGCTTGCTGCACTAATGACTCTATTAAACGGTATCTCTATCTCCTTAATTCAAATTAATATAGATACCCCTTGAAGCACTTTACCAACACTTCAAGGTTCTCGAGGTACCCGTCATTTGCATAAGTTCAATAAACTTAATGCAATAAACTGAATGCACTTACGTGAATATATACTGGGACTTGTTTTACACACACATGTGTTATACACACAGCCTTTTTGCTTTATTTTTCGTGATCACTCACACAAATGCTAAGCTCAGCTTACGCCTTTTTACCTACACCTACTACTTAAGTAGGTAGGTACTTACGTCTGGAAAGTATCTGGCCGTTATTTTTAATAACTCTGATTTAAATATTATTTTTTGGTTAATAAAGACAAAATTACAAGACTCATTTAGAAGAGTTCAGTTACAATAACAAATATAAGTTAATTAGTCGATAAGTTTTTCAGATCGGCCTTAGGTAGTTAGGTACACGCAAGACTAGGTACTCTATTCGCCGCCCGGTACCTATGCTCGCCTTGACCCAACCGTACTCAACGATCTGATACTTACGTTCTGTTGAATTAAACATACCTTCTTTGTTGGAATAGAACCTTTCGTTAACGGAGATTCATTGTTAAATTATTACTACAGTTTCTTGATATGGACCACTATTTATGGTAACCATATAAGATTTATTCATTTATTTCTATTAGGATACTCGTATCTCAATATGATTAAAATAAATAGTTAAATAATAGTGTACAAATCATAATCAAAAGAGAGATCTGGGGGTTTTATTCACAGCCGATCTTAACTTTCGCCAGCATGTAACCAATGTTTGTAAAAAGGCATACCGTAATTTAGGATTTGTGTTACGGCAAGCAAGTCAGTTTACAAACATTGCAGCAGTAAAAGTACTGTTTGAGTCTCTCGTTAGGAGTCATCTGGAGAGTAACTCGGTTATATGGTCACCTCATGAGGTCCAATATAAGATTATGCTGGAACGTATCCAGAACAAATTGATTAGGTTCTTGTATCTAAAGCAACATGGAGTATATCCAGGATATCCATTGCTGTATCCTACTTTATTTGTTCTGGGTATGGTGGGTTATGAAAGGCTTAAAATGAAGTGGCTTTAGCAACGTATGTGCTTAAAATCATGAGGGGACAAACAAATAATCAGGCGGTCCTACAGGAGATACGTCTCTGTATCCCTAACGACTACATACGACGACGGAGATGGACACCGCTATTAGAGATTCCAGCAGCTCGCACCAACCTGCTGCACCTCGCGCCGCTGACTCGTACGTTGCGGGCGTTTAAAGCCCCCCATATACGGGACGATTCATCGTTACGATCCATCGCTTTAAACCGATCGAAACGACGGATCTGTAATGTATGTTACGAACGTTAACGATTTACTTGATCGCAGACGACATGGAATCGCAACATATTATATATTTATTATATATTTCCGAAAGAGGATAGACCCTGGTCTATCCTCAGTCAGTCCTTTCCTGAAAGGAGTGACTGAGGAGATGACGTGTGACAGGGATGTATTGAAGATGAAAACATGTTGCGCCGACCCCAAATAATTGGGATAAGGGCAGGCAGATGATGATGAATTCATTTAAAATATTGACATGCGAATACTGATATCGCTTTAATAGCCATTTCTTAACCCACACTTTTTTAGGTTTTCTTATTTTCTTCTGTAACATAATCAAAGTTACCACCACAGACGAGAAAAGAAGTTCGTTTTCCATTTTACAGGACACGTATTGAATTTTTGAGCACGTCTTTATCGTTCCATTTCAAATGTATAAATGATCGATCATAACGACCAATCGCTTCGTGTATGAGCGGCAACACTACAGATCAATCGTTTCGATCGGTCGGTAGCGATGGATCGCAACGATGAATTGTACCGTATATGGGGGGCTTAACACGGTATCTGAATCGATTGATTTATTCTCGTGTTCGTGGAGTGAATTCACACAGGCCATGTGTTATTTATTGTGTTGTATTAATGTATAGTTAGTTTATTTTTAATATATTAGATATAAGTTAGAGGTATTTTTGTACATTCATTGTATTGGGGGTTGCCCTGTAAGGATGGATGTATTATTGAAATAATAAATAAATAAATATGTAATAAATAATTTTCAAACTCGCTATACTAATTTGAATTTCATCATCACTATGAAACTACACAACCCCTAACTGTAGAGTGTGCGTATGGGATCGCCGAGAGGGAGAGATACTTCCATGAATGATCTTGGATCCGGCTTCCGTGATCGGGGCTTGAGGACGGCGAGGTTACCCGGCCGTGTTTACAGAAGCAGGCCAGGAGGGCAGCGTGCTGTGGGGTTCAAACTCATGCACGCCCTCACTCGTCGATGCGGGATATAACCCGGATTCCAAAGATGCGGGATTACACCCGACCCCCTTAGCCGAGAGCCGCATAGGTGGCCATAGTCTGTTGGCGCCGTGGGGTTGGATAATCGCTAGGGCGGCGACCTTAAAACCTATTTATTAGTGCATCTAGATATAATACTAAGAACCTATACTAGTACTATAGGTTCTTTATCTGTGCTATAAGCGAGTGTCAGGAGCTTATACTTGTTAGACTTACGGCCGTCAGATGTTAGCATTTTACCTTTTGAAGCAAATAAAATAATTTGTGGAGGTCATGTCCATATAATAACCTCGCACCAGTTGCTCGTCGTGCGGCGCAGGTAGCCAACACGAGTTGCACAATCACAGTAGATAGATACGCGCGGGCGCACCGTTCTCTCGACATTGAATAAGGACCACGAGTTCATTCATACTACATTTTTACTTTAAAAATCGGTAACATTTCCACTGACATTGAATACCTATTACGTAACATACTTACTCGTAATTTTTACATAATGTATAGTGCCTAATAATTGACATTGACCACAACAAGAAGGTGTGTTATGTTGACGGATGGGCATAATTTTACCATTATACCTACCTACGTAACGTGTGTGTGGATCATTATTACAGTCGTATACGGCGACAGCGTATACGACGACCGCGTTGGTCTATGTTATTACACAATTACCTTAAGACGACAATGTACCGCCGGGCGCCACTGGAACCGCCGGGCGCCACTGGAAATACGTTCTGCTTGTAACCAGAGACGCCCGGCAACGGACGTTAGAGCGGCCGCAAAAAAAAAGACTACAATGTACTCGTAAATATAGCAAAATATGACCTCTACCGAACATGACATCATGATTTTTTTAATTAATATACCTAGATGAATATGACGAGTACCTACCTACTAAATATTCGTGACAGCAGACCATCTAGTTAGAATTTAGGGATTGAGAGTTCTAGCATTGGCTACTAACGTAGTACCTATTGACAAAACATACATAGATAGGTATAGGTATCATTAAGTCTATTTCTAAGTATACCTACTTGATTAACATGATGCAATTACTAACTTATATTATTATCATTCTGTCCCAGCTCACCATGTCTGACCAGGATTTAAAACTAAATTTCGGTTCGTAAGGTTAAATGAATTAATCTCATTTTAAGTGTTATCATGTCGCATGTTAAAGGGAAAAATACACGGTTTAAAAAGGCTATTTAAACAGATGTTTTTGCTGGATACACTGTTCAAATTCAAAACTAACAGTGTTCCATAGAACTTCGTACGGGTATACGACTCTACGCAATTGTTTGAAACAGCTGTTTTTAAATTGTTTATTTCTCCCTTAAGTTGCTTATTGTAGGTATTTTAAACCCTACTTTATCGGGTAGTGTTTAAAATACAAGTAAGTAGGTACACATAATATTATTGTGTGTATTGTCCACACTTTAAGAATGATCCTTAACATACGATATCACATAATAAGACAGTGAAATCGGAAGCATTAAGTAGATATTCTTATAGTTTATGCAAGTGGCCTTTGTATAGATTCCCGTGAGAGACATCCCGTTTTTATGTGTAATAAATATAACAACAAGTTTATTAAATGCATTTCATTTCAAATTACACGTATAAAAATGGGGTAAGTAGAGTCTCTATACCATTTATATCAATCATTCATTTATATCAATCCGCGACATATATATTATATGTGTCGATGTTGTGATGCTATTGGCTTAATGTGATTGTCCTCTGTCAGCCATGACCATGTCTGTACCAACAGGATTTAGGAAAAATGCAGAAATAATAATTTATCAATATCTGTTTTCAGATACAATGGACGCTGCCAATTTTAAGGACTTTGCAAAAGCCATGACGGATTACATCGCGGAGTATTTGGAGAACATTAGAGACAGGTATGATATTATAAGTATTATACTCATTTATTCAAATTATTCTCTTAACATAATTTTTTTTACAATATTTATATGAAAAATTACATATAATATTATAAAAAATCCATGTCAGACCACCACCAGTAGCGGAGCAGGGCCCAAACTACCAGCGGTAGAGGTCACAGACTGAGAAACCTCCTAACGATGCGTGCCGTGTCGAGGACGACAGCCTTCTGTATCTGACCCTTGATCCAACAGTCTAGCGAGAGTCTCTTGAGATGTTGATCGAGACTCTTCGCTATTAGTCCATTTGCCGAAACGACTATCGGGACAATGATCGTCGAGTCTACGTCCCACATGGCGGTTATCTCGAAGGTCAGATCGAGGTACTTAGAAAGTTTGTCCTTCTCTGCCTTAACGAGATTCTCGTCATGTGGGACGGTGACATCGACGAGCACCGCCCGGCGCTGAGCCCGATCAACCAACACGATATCAGGCCTATTGGCAACAATAGTCCTGTCCGTGATGATTGATCGGTCCCAGTAGAGCAATGCACGACCATTCTCGAGAACTGGCTCTGGTGTGTACTTATAGTACGGTACCTCGGACTCAATAAGGCCGTATTGAAGAGCAAGTTGCTGGTGGATGATCCTGGCCACTTGATTGTGCCTATGCAAGTACTCGGTGTTAGCAAGATACGAACAACCGGAAATAATGTGGCGAAGTGATTCACCAGGACGGTGGCATGCTCGACAAATGTCGACCGTACCGTCCTTAATGATATATTTCCTATAGTTGTTCGTCTTGATAACCTCATCTGCAATTGCACAGGCAAAACCTTCAGTTTCCCCAAAGAGGTCACCGAAACGCAGCCAGTTCACCGAAGCGAGCAGGTCTACGTCGGGTCCTGTTAAGACCCGGTAGAACCGCCCGTGTAGCTCCTTACTCTTCCATACGTCCCTACGGTCTTCAGTACCTAGCACCTTTGGTTTACGCCAGTTCTCGTTAGCCAAGGAGAGAGGTGTCAGGCCCTTGTCAACCATCACAACATCGCAATGAATGCCACACCCATTCTGTAGGAAGTAATTCCTCAGACTGCACACTTCACGGTTATGGAGGTTCTTGGCATTTAAAAATCCTCGACCCCCCAACTTCCGTGGAATGTACAGTCTCATGACAGAAGATCGTGGGTGTAACATTCGATGCAATGTCAGTTGTTGACGGACTCGCCTATCCAGGGCGTCTAGTTCCGTTTGAGTCCACCTAAGTATGCCAAAGGAGTACAACAATAAAGGCATTACCCAACCGTTGAAAGCCCGCATTTTGTTACCCCCAGACAAAAAACTATTAAGAACTTTTGTCAGGCGGCCAAAAAAACGGTCTTTCACCGATTTCTTAATATCCTCTACCGCTATACCCAATGACTCTGACATACCTAGGTATTTGTATGTTTCGGTCTCGGTGAGAGATCTGAGAGTTATTATCTCAGAAAGTTGTAAATTCGGTGAATTTACAACCTTCCCCCGCTGTACATGCATGACCGCACACTTATCAACACCGAACTCAATCTTAATGGCATTACTAAAACCTTCCGTAGTTTTTAATAATGCCACCAAATCTTGGTGTTTCAGTGTAAATAGTTTGAGGTCATCCATATACATCAGGTGAGAAATAACCTCACCCCCTCTACGAAACCGATAGCCTAGCCCTGAATCCTTCAGCAATGTGCTAAGTGGATTCAGTGCTAAACAGAACCACAATGGACTCAAACTGTCGCCCTGGAATATACCACGCTCAATCCTAATCAAGTCACGCGGACCAGAAGCGCACTCACCACTACCTGGTTGACGAAGGACTGTGGTCCACTGCCCCATACACGAGACTAAGAAGGATTTAAGAGTCGGATTAATTTTATACAACTCTAAAATCCTCCCCAGCCATGAATGAGGCACCGAATCATAGGCCTTCTTGTAGTCAATCCAGGCAGTAGAGAGGGCGCCCCTACTCCGCTTAACCTGTTGGCTAATGGCCATGTCAATAAGGAGTAGCTCCTTAGTACCACGTGACCCAGTAAGTATTATTATTATTATTTGTTCCGAGACGCCCAGGACTTTAATTGGCTGTGCCATAGCGGCTGGCACGTAAGATTTTGTTGCCTTTCATCAACATTTCATCGCAAGGCAACAGGTTTAATTTTTTTGTTCAAAATTACTATATTGGTGCTACTTTTTATTAAATTTATTCAGCCATTTTGGACATAACCCATTATATGTGTGCCCGGTGGACGGCAATAGGCTTGTTGTGTAGTGTATTATTATTGGGCATAGGTCCACTAAGTATTATTAGGTACCTATACATTGTTACACATAATTAGGTACACATTATTAGGTACATTATTAGGTAGGCATTAGGTACACTTAAGAAATCGAGTCTATTATGCGATTCGATATAAATATTTACCTACTTACCTTTTTACTTCCCGACGTTTCGGCTCTGTTGCAAGAGGTGTAGTACGGATCGACTGATAGGTATGATACTGCATATTATTAGTATAAATAAAGTATATTTTTTTTAAATAAAAGTAGGTACCTTTAGACACTGGGGTCATGGGGTCCGAGTGCCCGCCGCCTTTATGGAGACATTGCTAAACGCCTAATCGATGCTTCTCAGGACCAGAAGGCTGGCTATTTTCTGGCCCACAGAATAAGTATCGCCATCCAACGTGGCAACACAGCCAGCATTTTGGGAACCTTCCCAGTCGGCAATGACGCGGAGGATTTTTTAAACGATATTTCGTAATGTAAATATTTTTAGTCTATAATTATGTTTATTTTGTATATTGTAATTCTTTCTACTAATGTGTATTTTAGGTAATAGGTACATTATTATTGACTTACAAAGTATAATATTTATACATCTCACTGTACTACTACCTCTCATTAATTTCAGTTATCTTCAGGTAACTATAATTATGTAGATATTGGGATAACAAATACACACAAACACCAAAAATTCACTTCTTCATCCTCGATATTACTATAGTATTCTTATATCTGTGATATTAGGGTACCAATAGTACGGCCACACTTCATTTACACGTAGTTGCACTTAGTGGTCACATAATCATATGCATTATAAAAACCGTCAAAAATAAACCGGGTCCATTTAGAATAACGTTCTTAAAACTCTACAAAATCTTAGTTTGCAAACATAAAGTTATATTTTTAAGTGTATTACAGTACCTACAGTGTAACTAAAATATTTCCAGACAAGTGGTACCTTCAGTGAAGCCAGGATACCTGCGTCCGTTGGTACCGGAGCAGGCCCCTGACAAGCCCGAGCCGTGGACTGCGGTGATGGCTGACATCGAGCGTGTCGTCATGTCTGGTGTCACCCACTGGCACTCGCCCCGCTTCCACGCGTACTTCCCCACGGCAAACTCCTATCCAGCTATAGTCGCCGATATGCTCAGTGGTGCTATCGCCTGCATAGGATTCACTTGGGTACGTGCCATGTATATATTTTCTCCACAAGTTATTTGTATATTTGAAGGGTGGATCATAGGAAGCAGGGCTGGTTGTCTAAGTTTTATGTTGTAAATTGGATAACCCAGTATGTTCCAAGATGACAGGGTAGGTACAGACTACGGGTAGGTACGTATATATCTACTACCTACATATTCCCTATTCTATGCTACGAGGTAGTCAACTAGTTTCGTTTTGAATTTTTTTTAGTTTTTGGTTTCCAGTTTGTCATAAAAATGTGCATAAATCGATAGACAAATTAACTCTATAGGTGCCATCATGGCTAGCATAAACGTAGATGATTAGAATCCTTGGCGAATTAATGGTGTAAACCGCTGCTGCTTATCCTTTTGGTAACTAGGCATGATTGTAGGTCCCATCCCATGCATCCTATGCAAGCAATTAAAAAAATCACATCTCTATTTTTTCAGATCGCTAGCCCTGCATGCACCGAACTGGAAGTAGTGATGCTGGATTGGCTTGGCCAAATGTTGGGACTTCCAGATTGTTTCCTAGCTCGCACTGGAGGCGAGGCTGGGGGAGTAATCCAAGGCACCGCAAGTGAAGCAACCCTCGTGGCGCTTCTGGGAGCCAAATCTCGCACTATGCATCGCGTCAAGCAACAACATCCTGAATGGTCTGAATCAGAAATTATTTCAAAACTCGTTGGTTATTGCAATAGTAAGTACCTACCTACCTAATGAATAACACTTCTCACGATCCAAATGTTTATGTATTTCTATACAATATACCTACCTACTCCTAGAAGTGAAATATATAACCTATACTTACTCCTTTTTAAATTTGTAGAGCAAGCCCATTCATCGGTAGAACGTGCTGGACTCCTAGGTGGAGTCAAACTACGCACGTTGCAACCGGATAAAAAGAGATGTCTGCGTGGGGATATCTTACAGGACGCGATTGACGAAGATATCCGCAATGGACTTATACCTTTCTATGTAAGATTTTTCTTTTTCACCTTGAAATGTCATGTTATTGGTATTATACCAGAAAGGACTAGCTAGTGTCAAACAATACCTACAACAAACAAACAACGAGTAACAAACTAACAAACATATTAATTAGTAGGTTTTTGTTGGTTGGCGAACTTTACCGCATTAATTTTTATAAAGTTGCCCACAACTTTTTTTTGTTCCAAAAGATCCTTCTCCTAAACAACAAAAAAGAATTATCAAAATCGGTCCAGCCGTTCTCGAACCATTAATGTCTTACCCAACACGACTCTGTTTTATATTATATAGATAATTTTAAATGTTTCAGGCCGTAGCCACTTTGGGTACTACATCCTCATGTACGTTCGACAATTTAGACGAAATGGGAGACGTCTGTTCAGCGCGAGATGTTTGGTTACACGTTGATGCTGCTTACGCTGGCTCAGCATTTATATGTCCTGAGTATAGATATCTGATGAAAGGCGTAGAGAAAGCAGACTCCTTCAATTTCAACCCTCATAAATGGATGCTTGTTAACTTCGATTGTTCTGCCATGTGGCTGAAACAGCCACGATGGATTGTTGATGCTTTCAACGTAGATCCATTGTATTTGAAACACGATCAGCAAGGCTCAGCCCCAGATTATCGTCATTGGCAAATTCCTCTTGGACGTCGTTTCAGAGCTCTTAAGTTGTGGTTCGTTCTGCGATTGTATGGAGTAGAAAATCTTCAGAAGCACATCAGGAAACATATCGCACTGGCGCATCTCTTCGAGCGTTTGTGTTCAGCTGATGAAAGATTCGAGCTCTTTGAAGAGGTGACTATGGGACTCGTATGCTTCAGACTAAAAGGTAGCAACGATCTGAACGAAGAATTGTTAAGACGTATAAATGGCCGCGGTAAAATACATTTGGTTCCATCTAAGATTGATGATGTATATTTCCTTCGACTGGCAATTTGTTCCCGTTACTCAGAAGAAAGTGATATTCATATATCCTGGGAAGAAGTTAAGGCGTCAGCTGATGAAGTAATCAAGAGCAATCAGGTGTAAATCATACTATCTATAGCTACATAGAGCTATTGAAATGCTTATAATTTAGTCCTCAGTATATAAATGTTGTACCTGTGTTTACAGCTAAGATATCTGTAACAATATTTTTGAATGTAATGTCATAATATCTATAATGTGGCGTAAAATATTTAATTCGATAGGTACCTATATAATACCTATGTATGTATACCTAAATGCCGTATGTGACAATATATTTTTTAGGTAGGTACATTACCTATCATAGATAGATAATTTATTAGATTTTCTGTTTATAAATAATCTTTGTCTTTATTTATTTAGTCTTTATTCATTCTTTGTGGTATTCTCCTGAAACTCTAAAATGCTCTAACAATATTATTTTAATCAAAAATATTTATTTACAACAAGAATTACAATATACATAATTATATACTAAAAATATTTACATTACAAAATAACGTTTAAAAATCCTCCGCGTCATTACCGACTGGGAAGGTTCCCAGAATGCTGGCTGTGTTGCCACGTTGGATGGCGATACTTATTCTTTGGGCCAGAAAATAGCCAGCCTTCTGGTCCTGAGAAGCATCGATTAAGCGTTTAGCAATGTCTCTATAAAGGCGGCGAGCACTCGGACCCCATGACCCCATTGTCAACCAATGATAATACATATTTTTTCCAAGCTTTTAATACTGTTATAAGTAGTTATAAAAAACTTACCTACTTATGTACAGATCTATATTTTTTTTAAATCTACCTACGTAGCTGTACACACTACCGCGGCGCGTCTCTAGATTATATTACGTAGGTGCCTAGCACTTAATTTAAAGCAACCACGGTGTAGTTGATAGTACCTACATACTTCTTCTTTTTTTTAAAACGTGGCTCTATCGATGTTCATCGATGATTTCGCCAATGTCAAGGTAATGCTTGATTAGTTGATAGTCCCGCACAAAAGAACTAGTTATTCTTAACTAGCTCCAGGTGCAGGACAAGAAACGTTGTTCTGTATGTGAGTGTCTGGGAACCCGATTTTTGCGGAGCGCCAGAGGTAAGCCACCAGCCACGCGCTCAGCAAAAATCGAACTCCACCTACCTACTTGAGTTGTGATTTGTGATATTTTTGAAAATAAGAAATACTTATGTTTAAGTATAAACATGAAATGACTTTAAAATATTTATTTACGACATGTAGCAAATTAACTACATACTGTGTTCATTAATTGCAATTAATGCTAACTTCAAAAAAATAATAGGTTATATTATTTTATTTTATTTCATAAGAACTATTTACAGTTCTACCTAGTATGATATATCCAAGCTAGATTCATATAAGTCCATATATAGGATTATAATACTTGTACATACCTGTTTATCTATTTATCACAGTAAATAAAGTAAGATGACAAGTCTGAATTTTATTTTACACTAGTTGTTGCCCGCAGCTCCGCCTGCGTGTTACTTTAGATCTACATAACATTTTTATTTATGAAGCGAATGAAAACCAAACCGCAAATTCAAATCAAAAATTCAAATCGGTTAAGTCGTTTCTGAGATTAGCGTGTCCAAACATTCAGACAAACGGAGAAAAGTTCTAAAAACCATTGTTTTGGGTTTTATTGCGTTCATAAAGCCCTCCTACAACAGTTTCTCTATTATATTATATAGCTGAGGCAGACAAACAGTCAGCTTATGAAGCTTGGGTTGATGCCAGAAATCGCAAATCTCCGGACACGCATAAAAAGAAGAAAGCCTTTAACAAGGTAGCCAAGTCCTGCAAAAGGGTCCTGATAAAGGCGCGCTTCAATCACGTTGGCCGCGTGGGGGCCAGACTCTCGTCTTACCCATCTGGGAGTAAGGAGTTCTGGTCTCTAGCCAAATGTATTGAGGCGAACTTTTGTCGAACCTCACTCCCTCCTTTGTAGAAACCTGATGGAACACTGGCACACACAGCTGTGGAAAAGGCTAATCTGTTTGCCTCTCTGTTTGCTGAAAATTCACGGCTAGATGCTGATACTAAAATACCACCTCAGCTACCTCCTAGTGATTGCAAAATGCCAGAAATCCGCATTCATCAAAAGGAGGTTCTCAAAATACTACGCACTCTAAATGTGAATAAAGCCAGTGGTCCCGACGGTATTCCTGCCATTGTTCTGAGGAACTGCGCAGCCGAGTTGTCTCCTGTCTTGACACAACTGTTACGTATGTCTTTTCGGGCTGGTAAAGTTCCGAAAGCTTGGAAGGTAGCTAACGTACAGCCAGTACCGAAAAAGGGTAGTCGTGCAGACCCTGTCAACTACCGCCCAATTGCAATCACCTCCATTCTCTGCAAGGTGATGGAGCGTGTAATAAACAAACGTTTACTGGCATACCTCGAATATAATGACCTCCTAAGTGATCGGCAATACGGGTTTCGCCAACGCCGCTCTACTGGAGATCTTCTAGTGTATGCCACGCACATCTGGGGTGAGGCTCTTGAAAAATATGGTGAGGCACTTGCTGTGTCACTTGACATTTCAAAGGCTTTCGACAGGGTCTGGCACGAAGCCCTTATAACCAAGCTTATAGCCAAGCTTCCTGCTTACGGAGTTCCGGCTAATCTTTTTGCTTGGATTTCAGATTTCCTGAGGGAACGATTCGAGTAGTTGTTGACTGCTCGTCTGATCTATTAGCAATTAACGCTGGGGTACCTCAGGGATCTGTTCTCTCGGCAACGTTATTCCTGCTACATATAAACGACCTGCTCAGACCCGGTATGTTTGGGAATGCGGACGATAGCACGGTTACAGAGAGATATTTCTCCAGCGCAAAGGCCAAAAAACCGGAAATCGACGATCGTAGAGTGGCAATGGTTGAACGCACTAACTTAACCCTTCAGGCAGTGTCTGACTGGGGCGATGCTAACCTTGACACATTCAACACTACGAAAACCCAGGCGTGTCTTTTCTCCGCTAAAAAGAGCCCGTTCACCAAGGCTCCTATTTTCCGGGATGTCCCTGTACCTGTGACTCAGCATCTTCAGCTCCTTGGTGTGGACTTATCATCCAACCTGAACTTTGGAAGCTACATAGAATCCAGGGCTAAAACAGCTTCGAAAAAACTAGGCATCCTCTCTAAGGTGCGTAAATATTTTACTTCGAGTCAACTACTTAGTCTTTACTCAGCACAGGTACGCTCCTGCATGGAGTACTGCTCGCACCTTTGGGATGGATCCGCCCGCTACCAGTTTGAGGCCCTGGAAGTTATTGACAGACGCGCCAGAAAACTTATAAGCGATGAGGCGCTCACAAGCAACCGACTTCAGAGCCTCGACCATCGCCGTCTGGTTGCGAGTCTGTGTGTCTTCTACAGGTTACATTTCGGAGAGTGTGCGCAGGAATTGCATAAATTAATTCCACCGGCACCATTCCATCATCGGACATCAAGGCGTGGTCTGAGATTCCATCCGTATGTGGTCGATATTCCACCTCTTCGTACCTCTCGATTCGCTTCTTCTTTCATCATGCGAACCGCTAAGGAATGGAATTCCCTTCCAGCGTCATTGTTCCCCGATACATATAATCTTGGGATTTTCAAGGCAAGAGTAAATAGGCATTAGTTGAGTTTGCGTGCTTCATCTTAGACCGCATCGGTACTTAACATTCAGGTAAGATTGTGGTCAAACGCACTCAAATTTAGTCATAAAAAAAAATATCTTCTATAATATTCTCTATTATAGGTACCATAAAAATTCATCTTACGAAAATATGAAATATTATTTATTATCTAGAAGGGCTCGTGGTCTAGTGGTAACCGACAATGTTAACACATTGCAAAAGCAACATCGAGTCAGGCCGGTCTTAGGATGGGTGACCATTGCTTAAGACACTGAGACCCCTCCGTGCCTCGGAGAGCACGTTAAGCCGTCGGTCCCGGTTGTCATACGATCATCTATGGCATTCGTTAGGGGTAGTTGGAGCCCTAAATCAAAAATCCGACGGGGCTAACTACAGAACTTCGTTATCGCCTATGGGATGTGGAGGTCAGATGGCAGTCGTTTCACGGAAAATATCAAAGTTCAGCCGAATCGCAGTTAGACTAGAAGGCCGACCCCAACTGCGTTGGGAAGAGGCTCGGTGAGTGATGATCTTCGTCGTGTGTGATAGTCCATTGAATTGTATGACGAGTGATATTGTATCTTAAGTTAAAATATTATAGTATCTTAGCCGTGTGCAGCGCCCCTTAGTGAACTCCACTGCGGGTTTCGTAACCTGTTCTGAAGAGCTCTTCCGATCCCGAACAACCCGTGCCGTGCAGAGATGCCACTCCCACACAGTGGATAGCATGTTCGCGAGAACCCAACGTTTTAAACGTTCGTTTCTCTACCGAACAATAGTGGCCTGGAACGCCCTGCCTGTGCACATGTTTCCTCCCACATATAACCCTGGGTTCTTTAAGCGAAGCGTGAAGAGGCACATCACTGGGTCGTCAAGTTGAGGGCCACTCTCCATAGTATTCTTGTGTACTGTGAGAGTCGACCACAATCGCCAGGCGTCGCCACAGCTTACCATCAGGCGGGTGGCGTCAATTTGGCGAACCCAATATAAAAAAAAAGAAAAAACCTACGACAAACTTATTATTTGCGGATGGCATAGTAATCGGGTCTAGGGATCGAACCGCAAAATTAAGTTTGTTTTTTATTGTATATACTTTTCCGGGATAAAAAGTACCCAGTGTGGTGCCCAGGATATTAAAGAATAATTATACCAAGTTTCATCGTTATCGAACCGGTAGTTTTTGCGTGATGCCTGAACAGACAGACAGACAGACAAAAATTTTTTTAATCACGTTTTTGGGTTTGGTATCGGTCTAGTAACACCCACTGCCATTTATTTTTTTGATATTTTCAATGTTCAGAATTTTCACTTCTACAGATTTATTATAAGTATAGATTAAAAGTACAATATAATTCGGTAAGCAGTTTAATTTTACTATGCCAAAAGAACGTTATCTTAATATACCTACCTACTTAATAAGTACCTATTATAGCCAATAAAAACTAATTAAGGAGAATTAAAAAAAAGTTAGCCATGTGCTTAGTCGTTACATGGGCCAAAAATATCTAGGCCTATAAGTGAGTATGCTGGGCGTAGGTTTTACGCCCAGCTACTCACTTCACTACGCGAATACCGAACGAGCTATAGGTACAATTTACAGCTTAAAAAATTGTGCTTGAAATAGTGCCCAATATCAGTCCAATTTTCGCTTGACTTTTGACCTAGAACACCATTAAATTTAATTGTAAACTTTTACATAACATTAGATTTAGTACAGTCGAGTCCAAAACTTTCTAATAACTTACATTTAGTATTAATTTTTTTTTAACCCCCGACGCAAAAACGACGGAAACTTGACGTGTCTGTGTTTATGTTTATTTATTTATTTATATAAATCTTACAAGAAAAACACATACATATGAATTGCAATAATACGATGCAACAAAAACTCCTTTGAGTATTACCGTACATTCGGGTCGTCAATCTTATTAATTCTAATGAAGGTATTCTAAGCACAATTTTTTACGTTAAGCACCTAATGAATATTATCATGGGAGGTAGAACAATGTACAGTTGGCCCATATCGGTGACGAGTGAGTCGACACCACACTGGACGCAACCGCCGCCGCCACTTCGAGCAACAGCCACACATAGATGTAGGTACCATAGTACAGCGCATAGCTGTGACTATACAGGATGCTCCATCACTAAAAAGTCACATTTAGTAATTATTTATTTAATTTGCATGAAAATATTTTTTGAGATTTCGTTTTAAATTTTTGTTGGTGATTCTATCTTTGAGGGACAGGAAGTTGGTTTATTAAATGGGGTACATACTATATATTTAAGTGTTCTTTTCCCGTACAGGTTCGCATAGCGAGGTAGTGAAAGTTTCTTATTAGTGACACTACGGGTTACACGATTAGTGTCCTCCGATGATTTAGTGTTTTTAAAATTCTCATTGAAATACTCTTCGTTAAGTATGTTCAATTTCACCTTCTCATGTATCGGTATTATTTTGCAGAACTGGAAGAGTTGATGATAGTCATTTGTGTAATTCTTTTTTATATTTTCAGGAACAATTTCTTTTAGTATTCTTAATTGAAGTACGTATATTTGGTCAAGGTGGCTTTTAAATGTCCTTCCGTAGCTTGATATCATTCACCGAGACTTTTCCCAACTCAGTTGGGGTCGGCTTTCCAGTCTAACTAGGATTCGGCTGAACTGATATTTTCTGTGAAGCGACTGCCATCTGACCTTCACAACCCATGGGCGATATCGAATTTCTGTAGTTAGACCGGTCGGATTTTCGATTTAGGGCTCCAACTACCCCTAACGACTACCATATAGATGTTTGTATGACAACCGGGACCGACGGTATAACGTGCTCTCCGAGGCACGGAGGGGTCTCAGTATCTTAAGAAATGGTCACCCATCCTAAGACCGGCCTCAGTCGATGTTGCTTAACCTTGGCAATGTGTTAATATTGTCGGTTACCACTAGACCACGAGCCCCTTAAGTCCGAGTCCTTCCGTAGCTTGATAATCCATATGAAATTATGGATTCTGCTAGCGATTTATAGAGAATGAGGAGGGTTTTATAAGGAACTTTATATTTAATTATAGAAAATTTTGCTAGAATTGCTCTTAGTTTATTACGCACTAGGTTAATATGATATCTCCAGTTAATGCGGTTATCCATCGTTAAACCGAGGTACATTTGATTTTCGACGTGTTCAATAAGGTCACAGTTACAGGGAGTATTTGAATTTTTTAGATTATTCTTATGTAAACATTCGTGACAGTGTGCTATAGGATTGGGAGTAAAAGTTTTTCTGTTTTGGCTGGAGCTAATATAGATAACCTTAGTCTTTTATGCATTCAAAACCAGCCCAGCATCATGTGACCATGTTAAGAGTCTCTCAAAGACCCCTTGAAGACGATTTTGGGCCTCTATAACACTAGTCCCGGCGGACACTATGCAAGTATCGTCTGCAAATTGGAACATGTGTGTGTCTGTGGCATCGTAGCTCCCGAAAGGATGATCCGATTTGGATTTTGTTTTTTTTTGTAAGGTGAATTAGTCGGGGTGTGGGGTATGGTTTTAACATGTTGTTTTTTTAAGTTCTTTTAAGGACTACCTCGGTGGCACAATGGTACTATGTACGGACTGCCACGCTCGAGGTCTCGGGTTCGATTCCCGGGTCTGGTGGATAATGTATAATTCTCTTTTGAATTTTACCCAGACAATTATCCCAGAGTCTGGAACTTGTGCCCGGTAAATGGCAATAGGCTCGCCCCCTATTACATGGGACCTAACATAGCTGGCGAGATGTGGGTGTGTTTGCACACCTCTGCCTACCCCTTCGAGGAAAAAGGCATGATGCTATGTATGTTTTTTAAGTTACACAAAACTTATAGTGTGACCTACGTATTTCCTTTTTACAAATTTACAAGATCTCAAATAGTACTAAAATTATTAAAATAGGTAGGTACCTATTTCATTAATTTTATTGGCTGCAATAAGACTATTAGTGCCCAGACATTTTTTTGGGAAATATTTCACACTACATGAAGTAATACGAGTAGATTTCATTTACGCTTACAATTTCATTTATTTATTAAAAAAAAAAAAATTAATAAATATTAAAATAAATTAAATTAGCATTTAATCGACAGTTTTTGATATGTGAGAAAATACCACAATCACACATAACCGCCCACAATAAGAATTTTTAATATGTTTATCTTAAAATATGATTGTGTGAACGACTGTACCTCATTTAACGTTAGTATGTAGAAGTTTACAATTAAATTTAATGGTTTTCTAGGTCAAAAGTCAAGCGAAAATTGGACTGATATTGGGCACTATTTCAAACACAATTTTTTAAGCCGTAAATTGTACCTATAACTCGTTCGGTATTCGCGTAGTGAAGTGAGTAGCTGGGCGTAGAACCTACGCCCAGCATACTCACTTACCGAAGCCTATAACTCCGGAGTTATTAGAGCACCGTTTTTTCTTTTTGGACACCATTTGGCACTATTTGGGCACAATTTTTTTAAGTATGAATTATGGTTGTAGCGTACACAGATTCCACAAACGGAGGTGAGTATGCTGGGCGAAACCTTCGTCCAGCATACTCATCGAACTATGGCTGTAATTTCTTAAGTATAAGAGCACTATTTTTTTCCTTTGGGCACTAATTAGCACTATTTTTTGGCATTAATGAAATATCAGGATTCCATGGTGAGTATGCTGGACGAAGGGACACATGACTATGTGTGGAAGCTAATGGTTTTATGGCGAGGAAAAATGACGACTGATATGAATAATGATTTTATGATACTTGGTAATGTACGATAACTCGTTTAAAGTTGCAAAAATAATGAAATAAAACAATTCAATTAGAAATCAACAAAACATTTTAATAATAAAATCACAGTTGCGAAGTATATATATATATATATATATATATCTAAATTTTTATATTAAGTACACATAATATATTATATACTTATTTATAATTTCAATGGTATTCTTCTCACTTTAATAATAATACTTATAACTTAGTATTTGGTAATCATTAGCGTTTCTAAATGAAAGTACACAAATTTAAAAACGACAACAACTATACAGGCCCAAAGCACTATCGATGTGACGATCTGATTCCAAAATTAACCAATTTTGGTAATTCACCCGACCCAATTAAAATGCGCGCTCAAAGATAATCATCATGTTAATAATATAAAATATTGATTAAAAATAGCAGGTAAATTAAAATTTTGATGTTGAGGGTTTTGGTTCCCCATAATCACCAATATAAAATGAGTTACCTTTTGCTAATTTAATGTCAGAAAGGACAACTATTTGCCTATTTGGATTTAGCATACGGCTGCTTTGGTTTCGATTTGCTAATTTAGACAGTGGAGCAACATAATCAGGATCAATGTTTTCAATGTTTCCATGACTATAATTTGGTAGACCTCCTAAATCATATCCATGGATACATTTTTTATCGGGATTGCAATCAAAGCAACTGAGTTGTCTTAGAACTGTCTTTGGAACATTTATATCCCATATGACCTGGTACACGGAAAGAGTGCCCTTGAAGGATTTCAAATTTTTAGTAATTAATCTTTCTTTAGTTATTATTTCCTGTTCATTCACCTTCATAATAGTAACATTATCAACAGTTTGCATTAACGTATCACAAAATTGGTCATAACTGCCAATATCTCTACCAAAAAGAATCATACGGTCAGCCGTCCTTTTCAGAACTGCTCCTACCCCATCAGGGGCACCCTTTCCATGTCCCGACTCAGAGTAGTTCCATGTTATTTTCTTAATTTGATGAAAATCTTGGCATATTTGTGTTATTATAAAAAACATATATTTATTTCTGTATTTTGAAGATGGCGAGTCAAATAAGAAATGTAGGGTTTATATATATATTTATATATATATGCTTATGATCGACAAACACAACACGTCCACTCGGCTTAAAGCGCACAGTCCGACTGAAGGAGGTGCGGGGGAACGTATCGAGGCTTGAAAACTCAACGTAAATTGGAAGACCGCTGAGAATTATTTGAATCAATCCTTGCTGCGTATAATGTTTTTTTTTTATGACAAACTTTAAATGCGTTAGTTTTCTGTATTAAAATGAATTCAATGTATATAGTATGTGGTAATTAGAGAGTTTGATAATTTGAGGACGTTTTGGCATATGAAAATAAGACGTTTAGATTTGTTAGTTTTTTTTATCAGACGAAATGTCCACACGCAGCCTTGTGGGACATGCGAAGATAATGACGTTTGAAGCACATTTTGGCTTAAATTTGGAACTAAACTACGTTTAAAGTTCTTTTTTAGGATGTTAATAGTTGTGCCGGTAGTTAAAGTATCTTAAATACTTGTCGCTATCAATTACGCTTTTATTACGAAGAAGTATTGGCACTGGACACGTTTTATCCTCACTTTCTAAGAATCACCCTACTACGTACTAGAGAAGACGCCTCAACTGAGTTGATTGTAACACGAGTTAGAGTGCACGCGCTCTAACTCACTTAGTCTGTCCCGAGCGCTTTCCGGAACGTGACACATTTGAGTATTTTGAGTGCGAAGTTTTTCTTTTAAATATGCCTACGTGTGCATTGAGATACTGTTCTAACAACTCTAGAAACATAAGTAAAAATTAAGGAGTGACCTTTCACCAGTAAGTACAATTAACATTGTCTTTAATGCATGCTTTATTTAATTATATTTTAAATTGTTACTTGTGACGACGCGTCACAGAGCGGCGACGACCATTTTTAGCAAAATGTCAAAGAGTAAAACATTTTGTGCGCGCAGAGATGACACTATCGACGTATATTTTTTTTACTAAGATTTATTCGTTGCATCACTAATAATATTTTAAATAATGTAAATATTTTTTATTATTATTTGGATTTAAAGGTGTTATAAATATAGGCGAAAGTAAATAAATATTTTATTTGATTTCTTTTAATTATCTCTATATATTTAATACGATAATTTATCTGTCCGTCCGTCGCGTTTTTCAATTATAATTAATAATACATACATTTGCATGAAATATTAAAATATTCTTTTTTTTTTCTTTTTTTTTATATTTGAGGCGATACAAAGTTCGCCGTGATAACTAGTATAAATAAATGCCACTCGACGATATCAACATTGTATAATGCTACGCCTAATAATAAAATTTCATTAATAATTTAGGTATAATACTTAATGTCTGTTCTGAGTTCGGCAGATTACTTATTCTATGTAAGCGTACGCTATTAATCGAACTTTGAACAACCAATAGACGCTCGGGAAAACTGTCGCAAAAAGCAATGCAGCGCTGCGTTGTGGCTGCGTGCACGCTGTGTGTTTATTATTTTATTAGTTTGTCAAAGTTAATCAGACGGTCAAATTATTGCTGCAGCGCTGTTTAGTTTTAACTTTAAAAAAAACGGAGCACAGATTTTGTTCACGATGGCTTCTCTAGTACGTAGTACAGTCAGCTTCAGAGAAAAGGAACCTCCCTTGATAATGACATAAAACCATTAAAGTTTTTTGAATCATTGTGTATATGGCATGTTGGTCTAGTGGTAATGACCGCTGCTTTGTGGACACGGCAACCGAGGTTCAAATCCTCGGACACAAGTTCTTTTTTTTCATATAATTATTTTTTTATTTTCTTAAGCACTTTTTGTTAATTAATATTTAAGGAATCAAATTTTATAGTAGGTATGAGGTTTGTAAGAAAAGATAGGCTTATTGCATAAACAACATTAATTTATTTCTCGAATTACATTTCTAGGTTTTTTTCTTTCCTCTTTCCATTCCTGGTTGAGTATACAGTTTTTCTATCTGAGTTAAATTGGGGTTACTTATTTTTAAATTTTACCTGACCTAAATTTATTGACAAAATACAATACCCTAGTGAAGTATAAAATGTTTACTTACTATTAGATAATTCTAGAAACATAACTACAATATTTATTTACTTATTTATTTAAAGTTGCAAACATTAATTTTTTACACTCTGTATAATCTTTGAATATAAAAGAATGGTTGAAAAATGAAATGTTATTTGTTCCTGGGAATCACAAAGAAAGAACCAACATGCTAAACTATAACAGTATAGCAATATACATCTTCCTCTTTGATCACATTTTCTGATAAGTAGGTAACCCTTTTAACACAACATTAGAAAAATATATACACATTAGAAGATTACTAAACTTGTAAACAAAAACTTGTAATGGGATTAGGTATTAATAATATAATATTATTATTATGAATGTTAGGACACTTTATACACAGCGTCATCTAGCCTAAAATAAGCACCTTAATGTGATATGGATACTAGACAACGGATATAATACTTATTATAAATATTTTTTTTTAGATTAATTACACCCAGACACATAACAAATAATCGTGTTCAGTACACAAAGATTTGTCCTGGGTAAGAATCGATAAACTGCATTAATAACGGAGAGGATGGCCCTCACTGTCTATCACTTCTTGAAGACGACTTTTCATCCCCGACACTGCGGCACTATTTCGCATTAGTTCCCAAGTTCTGTTTACCTCTTCATCCAATTTTTTTTTACTTTATTTCACTTGAGTCCCAGTTTAAAACCATCTGACCCCATAAGTTTTCTATCGGGTTAAGATCCGGGCTTTTAGCCGGCCACTCAAACACCGTTATATCTTCTTGTGCATTTAGCCAGTGTTGCACAATTTGGGACCGATGCACTGAAGAGTTATCCTGAACCAGGTAAATTTGTCCGTCTGGATATGCGACCCGCACTGAAGGCAACATTACGTCATTCAACACTTCAAGGTATCGCTCACTGTTCATGCGGCCACCTATTTCCACTAGCTCGCCTGGGCCCATTGAAGACATCCATCCCCAGTAACCTAAAATAATAAACCTTTTCAAATCTGTTGCAATTTGTAAATCAATGTCAGCAGCAATAATAATTAGAAATATATATTATATATATATATTTATTGATATATGTATGTATTAGTTTTATGTTATTATTAATTTATTTTATGTTAAAGAATATAATCATTTACTTACCTAATGTTAACCGCCCGCTTGTTCTCAAGTCTAATACGTTTTTAGGGTTGAACCGTTGGCCACTTCTTCTCCATAAAATTTTTCAGCCATCCCTATCTGACTTGAAGCATTTTTCGTCGGTAAATATAACAATTTCGTTTTCCCAGTCGAAATTTAAATAACGAGTAGCTAAATTTACTCGGTTGGTGCGATGATCGTCAGTAAGTTGAATCTTTCTGGCTGGCGCTCCCATTTTATATCACCCGTCGCTTGATACCTTCGAATCCATCTACGCACTGTATTTCTCTGTAATGAAAATGATAATAAATAAAAGAAATTCCAAAAAACTAACTTGTAAATGAAAATGTAATATGATTAACCAATAAATAGGTATATAATATATTTTTATCGTAACTCTTACCGTTATGCCCATATCTCGTGCTATTTTCTTTATGCTTTGTTCTTGCTCCCAGAGAACAATAATTTTAGCTTTCAAAAATGTTGTTAATCGAACCATTATTTCAATTTACTCAAAAAACTGATCAAAAACTTAATAAATTGAATAATATTACTAGGAGGATTAACACCAATGCCAATTACCACGAATTATAAAGTTACCTTCAATCACAGTTTAGTAAATAAGGCAAAGAAGTATTCTAATTGCAACCTTAACGCGCTGTCACAGGTATTATAATACCATAGCCGCAGCTCATACAGCAGATAAGTTTTTGAAGTAAAACATGACGGTAGTGCAACAAGCTGTATCAAGCGTAATCTATTGAACTAAACGAGAAATCTATACTAATTTCAACCTTATCTTTTAGTTTATTGAGCGGTTATTATTATCACATATGGTGGAAGTTGAAATTTAAACCTTAAGGTCTAGAAAATTACACCGTAATCAACTTTGTTCGATAAAAGGAGTAATGCTATTCATATTTTCGCCATTATTATCAAGTGAACCAATAGCCTAGTGGTATAAGGCACGGCCTAGGTGATCGGCTGGCGCTGGAGATGCAAGTTCGTATCCTCAAACAGCGCATAAATTAATGTGGTATTTTTTTGTGAGTAAATTGTATCTTGGTATACAGTTGAGCCGAAAGACGAAAAATATCAGAAAATTACAAATTAATATGAACATGCAAAAAAAGGCAGATGAAGCTGCTCGCTCGTTCGCAGCTCAGCGAACGATCGCATCACGTGACGTCATTCGTGAGTCATGTGACGCGGCGATATTCAGTATATTAAGTAAACATTTTATACTTCACTTAGGGTATTGTATTTTGTCAATAAATTTAGGTCAGGTAAAATTTAAAAATAAGTAACCCCAATTTAAGTCAGATAGAAAAACTGTATACTCAACCAGGAATGGAAAGAGGAAAGAAAAAAACCTAGAAATGTAATTCGAGAAATAAATTAATATTGTTTATACAATAAGCCTATCTTTTCTTACAAACCTCATACCTACTATAAAATTTGATTCCTTAAATAGTAATTAACAAAAAGTGCTTAAGAAAATAAAAAATAATTATATGAATAAAAAAAGAACTTGTGTCCGAGGATTTGAACCTCGGTTGCCGTGTCCACAAAGCAGCGGTCATAACCACTAGACCAACATACACAATTATTCAAAAAACTTTAATGCTTTCATGTCATTATCAAGGGGGGTTCCTTTTCTCTGAAGCTGACTGTACATTATACCTCGATGGATGGGAATTGGGATATATTTTTTGTGGGAATAGATGTTTTAATATTTACGTGGGGTTAAGGGGGGCTCAAAAAGAAGTCAAAATTGACCTGAGATGCTTACTTTCCGAGATATCAGGTACTGGGAATCTAGGATATTTTTGTGGGAGGGGAATTCCCGGGATTTTTTTGCAGGCTAATAATAATAAGGTTCCTGGTTCGATTCATATCTTCGTGGGCGCTCGCAGTGTGTCCGCCTTGATGATTCATATTCGGATTGGCACGATCTCACTGCGGGTGTACCTCGGCGTTCTTTCTCCCTTGCTTTTCTCCGTTTTCATTAACTCTGTCGTTCGAGTCATATCCTCTAACTTCCATCTATACGCGGACGACCTGCAGTTGTATCGGCACTTTGCGTTGAACGAATACAGAAGTGCTATTGCTGCTGTTAATCATGACCTGAGTGCTATAAATAAATGGGCAAAATCTTTTGGTCTCCTAATAAACCCCACTAAGTCTCAGGCCATGATTATTGGCAGTAGGCAGATGAGGGGTGGACTAGATGCATCTTCTCTTCCTCCCATTTTACTGGACGGTTCCCCTGTCGTGTACACTGATACCGCAAAGAATTTGGGTGTAGTTATGGACTGCAATCTATCCTGGAAGACTCATGTTGGCGAAGTAAGTAAGAAGGTGCATTTCACTTATCACACGCTTAAATGCCTCCAGAACTTTTTGCCTCTGAATATCAAAGTCTCACTTGCTCAGACGCTAATTCAGCCTATCTTGGACTACGCGGATGCCTACTATTTGGATGCTACTGAGGATCTGTTGGATAAACTCGAGCGCTTGCAAAATCTCTGTATCCGTTTTGTTTTCAATCTTCGTAAATATGACCACGTCTCACACTTTCGTAAGGAACTCGAGTGGCTCCCAATCCGCCGTCGCAGAGACACTCGGATATTATGTCTCCTTTTTAATATCCTGTTCAATCCCGCTTATCCTTCCTACCTGCGGGAGCGGTTCTCTTACGTGAACGCACCCGGTACCCAGTGTAGGTCTCACCTTAAGTACCGACTAAATTGTCCCTCCCACAAAACTGATTTCTTCTCCTTTTCCTTTACTGTTCATGCGGTCAGACTGTGGAACTCACTCCCCCCTGACATACAAAGCTGTAGAACTCTTCATCTCTTTAAAAAGAAAGTAAAAGCTCATTACCTCTCCTCTTAATCTTAGCTACCTATTATATTCTAATGTAGTATACCTTTATGTAAGTTTATTATAGCACAGTATGTATTTATACATGTATATATGCCCCCCCTTAGTTTATGTAAGTTTATTTACTTGCACTGCACACGCGTCACCCTCTCACCCCTACATCTCCGTTCAGGCCTGCTGTAAGAGATTCCTCTAGGAATAAGCAGTGCCCTTGTACTATGCTCACTGTATTGTTTGTACTACTGTTTTTGTGTTGTTGTTTCTATGTGTGTTGTACATAAATAATAAATAAATAAATAAATAAATAAAATAAATAAAATAATAAGTTAATACTATCAGGCGTTACTTTTCGGAAGTCCATAGTTAAATAAAATAAATCTAACTACTTTGCAATATTCCGCCACATGCAAATTACCCAACTCTCGTATTTATTCATGCACAAGTCCGCCCTCCAATCCCACTTAGGCCGAAAGAATAGAGAAATAATTTTGAAAATAGAATAAATATGAGAGTTGTGTTATCGTGCAAAAAATAATAAAAAACCTCGACACGTGTTTCGCCCCCAACCAGGGGCATCATCAGGAGATGTCGATGGCTCGGCGCACGGCGACCGAATTCGGTCGCCGTGCGCTGCCTCTCATATTTATTCTATTTTCAAAATTATTTCTCTATTCTTTCGGCCTAAGTGGGATTGGAGGGCGGACTTGTGCATGAATAAATACGAGAGTTGGGTAATTTGCATGTGGCGGAATATTGCAAAGTAGTTAGATTTATTTTATTTAAAATAATAAGTCTCGGTTGGAGTGCAGGGGAACAAAAATTTGCTCAGAATTGAGCTGGGAAGCTCCGTTACCGGGATATAGGGGCATCAAGTTTTGTGGAAAGTGGGAAGAGAATTGGAAAGAATTGGGAAGAATTTTTTTGTGGGAAGAGGGGTTCAAATACTTACTTAGGGTACTATGGGGCCGGAAAAATGAGGGCAAAATTGACCTGGGATGCTTAGTTTTCGAGATATGGGGTACTGGGAATCTTGGGTATTTTTGCGGGATGAGAGTGCCCCGGATTTTTTTTGCAGGCGAATGGAACTTGTGATGGGAGGGGGTGCAGGGGGAACTAAAATTTTCCAGAATTTAGGTGGGAAGCTCGGTTCCCGGGATATAGGGGCTGGGAAGTTGGTAATGTCGGGAGTAACTAAATTCAACTTAAGGGCCCAGATCGTGAAAATCACCGAAAAGAGTGTTACGATTGTTCATATTTAACCTATTTACATATGATTAATAACAACGATAATTTGTATATATTAAAATGAAAGACCAAAAATTATGTTAGTGCTAATTTTAACTCTTAAAACCCTGTAGTTGTTATATAATAAACGTCAACAAACGCACAAAATTGAGAAAAAATGCGAAAACGTGCCTTCGTATTTTTCAGATTTAACCCAATAAATCAACACAAATTGATAAAAAGAAACACTTTTTGAACACTGAAAAAACCAATAAATATAACGTGGTACTTTTTTTTGTACCTTTACAAACAAAAACTTCCCCTTTTAAACCCCTAAAATCTAGATATGTTTTACGTAAATTTTCCATAGAAAAATGTATGGAAATTCAAGCACGTCCCGATAGCACGGTTGTCGCTACTAATCGCCAGTGCGCCATAGAATTTCAAAGTGACTCCACGCGTGTCGGATGCTACAGCAAAATTACGTGTTGTGAATTTGTGTTTTTTGTGAAAAACTGTAAGTACAATATTTTTATAACTAATTTACTTTCAGTAAGTAGAAAGTACCGATATAATGAAAGTCTGAAAGAAAACCATGATGGAACTAGATATAAATCGTAAGAAATACAAAATTATTTACTTTGTTGCGTAGGTCATTTAATGAACCTTGTAAAGTAGGTATCAATTCAGGCTTGAAACAATCAAAGCCCTGCCCACCTTATTTTCTCGAGATATGAACTGGCGGGGTATATAGTTCTCTGCACGACATACATAGATTTTTCAACATGATAAAGGCAATAGGTATCATAAACGTAATTGGTAATCGAGGGTCTCTTTTCGCAGGATAATTTGCTGAGTGCCATGCCAGCGAAAAGAAAATTTAGTACGCATTATAAAAACGTGAAAGCCAAAAGATCTCGGAATAAAATGTAAGTTCCTCCCTACTTATTTATTTACCTGCCTACTTGACTACGTCTTGTCCTAAATACCTAGAAAAAAATTACTAGATTTGTGTTAGTGTCAAGTAAAAATCCTAGTTTTATAACTTTTATTTGTATGTGTTAGTAGTAATAATAATATAATCTATTTGCATTTTGAACAGGGTAGGTACATTACAAAGCAAATAGGTACAATGATTTAGATCGCCTGATTCAGACATATACCTACAACAGCATGTAAATATTGATTTGACATGTAATTAGATAGGTACACAATTAGGTATGTCAGTCTAAGAAGAAAAATTACAATGTCCAGTAGGTAATAATTACGTAATTTCAATATCTATTTAAGTAATAAAGTCAATTTCTATAGGAACAATTTTCATAATAATAAATTTTATTACATAATATAGTATTAGTTTTCATATATTTATGTATTTCAAAGCAATGAGTTTGCTTACACTATTATTAGTTACAGTATTATTATTTTCATGTTCATCATGTCTAAATATGTGGAAGTGGAAGTAGGTATGTTTCCTATCAGAAATTGCACAGGCACGCGCGCGGCTTTGTCGACATACCTACCGCCAAAGAGGCGCGCCGTGCCTGGCGTAGGGTTGTACAAAAATTACAAAATAAATAAAAAGTGGATATTGATGAATAATATTTCCAGTACTGAAAATGAAGAAAACCTTCAGGCTGAGACTCCGAGCAACACTGCTACGCGCTGTATAGAGGTAAGTTGTTATACGTAATTCTTGTAGACTTGTTACATAAATAAACAAACTAGTTAGTGATGGGCGAAGACAAAATCTCAGTACCTACAGTTTTTTTTTTGCAATATTTATTATTTTCATTGTGAGACAAACACATACTTCTCAATTACTTTCTCAAAAGAAAATTCACGTTCAAATCTCGTATTTTACCAAAATCAAGAATTTTTTTTGTAAAATATTATCTTTTACGCGACTGGTGTACGTATGTATGTATGTATACTAAGTAATATATCTTTGTGGCACGATAAGTTCAAAATTATTGAACCGATTTTAATGTTTTTAGTATCATTAGAATTGTCTTCTAAGCCCGAGTGACATAGAATAAGTGACGCCATAAAAAACCAATACGTATAGCGTAAAGGAAATTTATAATTTCTGTTCATCACGAACATAATATTGTATGAATTCTTTTGCACTTTTATAATTTGTCTTCGTCAGTTATGAATATAAATAGATAAACAATAAAAATGTTAAAACCCGACAGATTAAAAAATGAAAATGTGTAATAAAAATATTTAATAAAAATAAATAACAACACCATTGTAATATAGCGTATTTAGCAGTCGGGGCCTATTTCTAAAGAAATATTTAGCTAGTCAGGAATATCTTCGAGCCTGTGAGGATTTCAATGGGTCTCAACTGTTGAATTCGATTTATTACAATAGTGTTCTTATTTATTTTAATGTAACATAATTCAAGACCGTAGACTTGTTTTCTTTTTACCTTTTGAGTTTTTATGCATATAGTCGGATTTATTAAATTTATGACGTGATAACGTCTTATAAATCGATGAACACCGGCAACACGCACAAAAAAGTGTCACATTATGTCACGCTAGGGTCAAGCGAGAGCGCAGTACAAGCGATGGAGAATAATATTATGACATTATCCGGTAAAATTATCGTCCTAAACCGACTTTACAAGCAACCAGTTTTTTATTATGTTTATTTATTCATTTACATAATTGACGAAGAATGATAAAAACGTTTAAGATTTTGATCTAGTGTTATGTGTTTCAAAGATGTATTCTAAGGGAGTTCTTAGCTATGTTTGAAGAAATTTGGCCCATACCTTTGAATTATTTTTTATAAAAAAGATCAAGCCATTATCTTTCTTTACAGGAACTAGTTATTGACAACCGTCAAGAAGGAAAGGTGGATGAAGTGGAAGTTGGGCGTAGAGCAGTGGATATTTCTTTTTTTTTTAAAGCTCTTCAGGCCATAGGGGACCACGGTCCAATGGATTGTAAGTTAAGTTACCTCAGTATAATAGGTGAAGTAAAAGTTGGTCTGGACTCAAAACTCATCATAAAATGTAGTATGTGTAATATGAAATTTACTGTGTGTTTGGTTGAAAAGAAAGAAGATAGCATGGAAGTGAATCATCAAATTGTGTCTGGTATCATATCATCTGGTGGGAGCTACTCTCAGTTAAAAACATTAAGTGCCGCAGTAGCCCTACCAATCATGTCACCTTCATTGTACAATGAAATTAATAATACGGTTTGCGATTGGTGGGAAAAGACAGCAGCACATTCCATGGCAGAAGCTGTCAAGGAAGAAGCGGAGTACGCAGTGTCTATAGGTAGTGTTGATAAAAATGGTACACCATTAATATCTGTTGCTGTTGACGGTTGTTGGAGCAAGAGATCTTATGGTAAGAATTTTTCCGCCTTATCCAGCGCAGCTGCGATAATTGGCATTAAAACTAATAAAGTATTGTTTTTTGGAGTTAAAAATAAATACTGCGTAGTCTGTGCACGAGCCGCAAAGAACAACAGTCAGCCCCCGGAACACCATTGTTTCAAGAATTATTCAGGATCATCTACCGGGATGGAATCGACCATTATAGTTGAGGGGTTTAAACGTTCCTTTGTTGATCACGGTGTAATTTATAATAAATTTGTAGCAGACGGCGATTCCAGTACTTATAAAAAAATGTTAGATTCGCGTCCGTGCGATAATTTAATAGTAGAGAAAATTGAATGCAAAAATCATCTTTTACGAAACTACTGCAATAGCTTGGAGAAATTGTCGAAAGACACTAAGTATCCTTGCGAATTGCGGAAATTCCTAAAAGAAAGGTATTTGCGTTTAAGAACGGGTGTAAAATGCGCGATTAAATATTGGGGGGATCAAAATCAGTCACTCGAAGAAAAAATAAAAAATCTTAGTGAAGATATACTAAATGGTCCACAACACGTATTTGGTAATCACCAACATTGCAAGGAGTATTTTTGTAGACCTGACACTCGTCGAATAGAACCTGTTGGGTTACTTCCAGCAATTGTTGGATGCGGATTAATGGACGCGGTAGAAATTTTAAGTAAAAGACTGTCATATCATTCTAGAAGTTTAATTCATAATTGCACAAGTAATATAGTTGAAAGTTTTAACGGAGTAATTGCCAAATTAGTTGGGGGTAAGCGTGTAAATTATTCTTCCCGTGGTTCTTATGCGGGCCGATGCGCAGCTGCTGTTGTGTCTTTTAATACGGGATCGATTCATAGTAAAACTCATGAAGTCATATTTAAATCTAGTCCTAATCCTTTGATCGCGAAAGTGGAAAATAGTAATCGTAGAAACCGTTTAATTGCTAAACCTAAATTAAGATTGAAAAAAAGCCACAGCGCTGTATCGAAAGACGCTCACTATGGACCAAACTGCGAAAAACCTGATCTGAGTCCAGAATTATATGAGAAAGCCAAGTCATCTTTTTTAGTTGATTTAAAGTTGTCTTGTGCTGAAAGAGAGGAGCTTGAAAGGTCGACTCATTTGCAAAGAAGTAGTGCTGAGTGGATGAGTACAAGGAGAAAATTACTAACCTCATCATCGTTCGGGGAAGTTAGTAAAAAACGAGAGAGCACAAGTTGTGCTGCTTTTGTTTGTAAAATCGTTTATGGTAGTAATATGTATCTCCAGTTTGCCTGCTGTACGGTACGGTATCGAAAACGAAGAAACTGCAATTAGACAGTTAGAAATTCAAGAGAATATTAGTATACAAGGTTGCGGTTTGTTCGTCGACGATCAATATGAATTTCTTGGTACTACACCAGATGGCATTTATGCAAACGGTTTAATTGAAATTAAGTGCCCACATTCTTTAGCTGGCATGACTCTTGATGAAGCAATGGCCAAACATACCTTTTGGGTTAAGGACAAGGCTTCCAAGGGTTATGTCATAAATAAAAATCATTACTGGTATTTCCAAATTCAGGGACAGCTACATATAACTAAAAGAAACGTTTGCATGCTTGGCATCTGGTTTGGTGCTACTGTACCTATGAAAGTTTATATTATAGAAAAGGACGACAAATTTTGGAAGGAGAAAATGGAGATGAAATTAGTTAGATTTTATTACGATTGCCTCCTTCCAGAATTAGTTGATCCTCGGCAGTCACGAAGCATGCCTATTCGTGACCCGCCCAATGTCATAGAGGCTATGAAAGAGAGGAAAGAAAGAGCTTTACGTGTTTTGAAAGAGAAGAACGTCTAATGATTTTGAAAGAGACTGAGGTAACTTAACTACCCAGCCGGTCGATTCACGTAAACACGCCAGTTCAAAAGTCGTTTTAACTTAGAAACTTAGAAATCGCCTTTTGGTTTTCTGTTTTTAACGCACTTACTTATCTAGTCTTGGATTGTCATAAATCTTCCAATAGCTCAATTTCTATACAATTCCTATACGATTTTGAAGAGTTACCTGGTGTAAACCCAAGGTCCGATCCTAATGAAATTAAAATGTGACCACACGGGATGCACCAGCTTTCAAATAAAAAAAAGAATCATCAAAATCGGTTCAAAAAATACAGCGAATTGAGAATCTTCTTCTTTTTTTAAGTCGGTTAAAAAGTGTGCGAAGTGACATTTTTAAGTCACTACGCTACGGTTTTTATTACGTGAATCGGGCAGCTGGTAACATTTTCATTCTGATAGGTTTTGCAATAGCAATTGATTTTATCATCAAATTAGTAGAAATCAGAATTTGATCAGTAATCATTAAAATGAAAAAAACATTAGAATTTTGAACTCATATTTTGTTATTGTTTACTTTCGTTTAATTAAGTATATGAATAATTTATAAATTTCATGTTTGTTTATAACTGATTTTTGTACAACCCTAGCACGCTTTTTAGGTGGCGACTCATATTTTGTTATTGTTTACTTACTTTTAATTATATGAACCATTTTTATACTTGTGTTTCATTTATTGACAATTTTTTGTACAACCCTAGAAGATTTTTTAGATTGCGAGGTGATCGTAAGCAAAAAGTATTTGAGTTTACGCAATAGGCACATTTCCTTGCGTAGAGATAAACACTAGCGAGGAAAGGCGTGATGTTATTTCGACCGTACTTCCTACTGAATTTGCAATTATTTTATTGAATGAAAATTTTACGAAATAAGAATAAACTTTGGTAGTAAAATTACAAATAAATACATACTCTTAGTTGGAATTTTAGGTAAGTAGAATACAAAAAGGTCAGTCCGGACCTGCTCTTGATTGTTTATTATAAATAGAAAATCATAAAAATTGTGTCTCAAACTACTCTTATTTATTTATCTAGTAATTAGGATAATTTTATAACGAAAACTACTCTTGGAATATTTTACAAATAGACAGTCGTTTATTTCCAATAATTCAACATTTTTGTTATGCTGTAAATATTCAACTTCAATAACAATAACTCAACGTGGAACGTTTGTCGCAAAACATTTTCAAAATCGCGGTCTCTCTGGGTCATTCACCCGCCCGTCGGATGATTTGGGCAACTTTAGCGCTGCTGTCGCTCAAAATCGACTTTGTCCGTGCGCGGTCTGGGCCCTTAACCTAATGATAATTGTACTCTGCAGTCATTCGGTTTGGTGCCTTTCTGGCGCCATCCTGGCGCGTTGCTTGTAAGTCAAAATCAAAATCAAAATCAAAATATCTTTATTCATGTAGGTCACAAAGTAACACTTATGAACGTCAAAAAAAGAAAATGCTTCTACATTTACATTTACCGCCAGATTCGCAAGGCTATAGGTATAGCCTGTGAGGAAAGAACCTGGCAAGAAAAACTCACGGCCACTCTTTTTAAAGTTTAGCAGACTACCGATTTTTTGACCAATTACAGTTAACAGAGCAACGTAGTAGTATAACCTTAGTATAGCAGTAGCATGACGTTTTACGTTCATTTGCGCGACTTAGGCCCTGACCTGATGAGGTGGGTAACTGCAGTACCCATCTGCATAATGACAATTTAAACATTTCTTAAATTGCTTAACAATCATTTACGAGGAGAAACATATTTCTGCAGAAATTAAAGGTCTACTAAGAAAAAAATGCAAATTAATTGTTTCAATTCAAATTTTGCGCTAAAACGCGACCAAATATGTAATAATGTAAATATATAATATGTATAATGCACAAAAACACATATACTTTTCCACTGTTATATGTATAAAAAAAAAATCTATATATAAATATATATATATAATATGTACGTATTTAAAAAAAAAAATATAAGTATCACCCTCAAAGTCACGTGTGGCGAGTGTACGCAAACATTTGGCTTGGCACCGATTGCAGGTAGCACATTTTATTAAATGATATCGTGACGATATCGTCACGATATCGTTATCGTGCAATGTGAAAACGTCCAATAGGTGTTGGGTATACTTATCTAAGTTCGCAGACACCAGGAAACAGTGCACCTACCTATGCCTACATAGGTACCTACCTATAGTTCTTCAGTACATATGAGACCCAAGTAATTTTATGTAGGTACGGTACGGATACGGACTGTTGGGTTGGCCACTAAATTGGTCATCAAAGCAACCATAACATGGTGCGTCTAAGACTCTAAGAGAATTATCTAGCTACATGCGAAACTATAATGCGTAAGATAACTATAAAAACTATTAGATACTTATTACTATTACTACTAAGATAACTAATTTATTTTGGTACCTATACAGGATGTTACGTAAGGGTTATATCAACCCGAAGACAGCCCCATCAGCTGGTCGACCAGAACCCGTTTCGATATGTGGCGACCGCCAAAGAAGAAAAAAAAGTTCACCAAAAAATTTAAAAAGATATTTCTAATCAAAACAAACGTGTCCCAACGCTACGGCTTCACGTAGCTACTACTAGACAATGAACGCGTGGTACGTATGTACAATGTCCGTGGCGGTGGCGCGGGCGTCGCGGCGGTTTGGGCGTCCTTAAAGGATTATTTTTGATCAACGCTCACGGTACAACTCCCGGGCAGCGCTCAAATTGCCTTCTGATGCTCCTACACAAAGCATCATCTCGTAATACTCTTCGTTACTCAGAGCCATTACTACACAACACAATCACTATCACAAACAACTTGACACAACTCACAAATTAACACACTAAACAACTATTTACCTACCTCACTGCACAAAGCACTGAATGCAACTGAACTGACCTGTGACCTTGCTAAATGATTTTAAATAAAATTCTAGGAAACTTCGTGACTCGACCGAGCGCTTCGTGTTCGTGAGGGCGGCATCGCTTGATGCGAAACAGAGACAAAATATTCCTACCAGGAGAGATACGGAAGGCTTTTCACAGGCGCGCATTATTTGTACTACCTATTTGATGTCGATGGCCGAATCAGCTGATTTTAGCTAGTGTTGTTTAAACCAGTGTGAATAAAATTAATCGGTTATAATTTTTTTTTGATGAACTTTTTTTTCTTCTTTGGCGGCCGCCACATATCGAAACGGGTTCTGGTTGACCAGCTGATGGGGCTATCTTCGGGTTGATATAACCCTTATGTAACATCGGGTATAATTAATTATAAACATGACAAACAAACACCATCAGAATCTATTGATCTCTAAAACTTTTTCAATATTCAAAGAACAAAATTATTCTGTTTTTGCACTATGGTAAGTACTTAAACGTCAACTGCAAATCTACATTTCTTGAAAACTCTTTCAAAATCTGTGAGTGTATTTATCTTGTTGAGTAATTCTATATATGGCATGTAGCTATACTATTATAACAATGAAATTGTCACGTATCAAATTAATATGGAAATCAGACGTATGGAACAGTCGATGCAAAATTAAAATGTTGGGCAGACCGGACATGGTAGCGATGCATACACGACGACATTTCGCGAGTGCAGTGAGTGCGGCGGGACCAGAGCAGCATTGCATTTTAGACTCATGCAGCATCCATCCGAACCTTCAAGAACCTCGAGTGGTCATTATAGGAGCCGGTATGGCGGGACTTTCAGCTGCACATCGCCTCACACAGTGCGGCATACGTAATTTCATAATTCTAGAAGCTAAAGAAAGGTAGATATTTTGCGATCTGTCTACTCTTTCTACTATTATGATTTTTTTATGTTATCGTGTGTGTTTAATACGTAGGTACTTTTCGTACTCTAATTCTAACATAGCAAGATAAAAATATAAGTAGGTAGGTACTATGCCTACCTACTTATAAGAATTAAAGGATCCAAGGCCAATAGTGCTGTCACACGATAATTCATTGTCACACGATAATTCCCGATGGACTCCCAGCACAAAGTAGAAAAACAGACGTTCCCTTTTTCTAGTTTGGTACATACTTTGTTAGGTGTACCAACCAACTTGTTTTTTTTTCTGTACAGCATATCTACCTACGTACAAGTAGTAGGTTGGTGTTGTTGTATATGTATGTTAGTTTAGAAACCTACGTAATTAGTACTTAGGTAGATATGTGAACAATTTCAAATTTATTTTAATAATCTACAGACCAGGCGGAAGAATACATTCTTGTTGGCTTGGAGATTCAGTCATCGAGATGGGTGCAGAATGGATTTTTGGAGCTTGCTTACCAAATTCGGTTTACACACTGGCATCACAAGACAGGCTTCTTCAAGCTCCCTTACCACGCTTAGATGCCTCCCGAGGCTTATTTTGTACCAGCGAAGGACGTGCAGTTGACTTACCAGTGACAATTACGGCTTATCATACATTCCGACAAATAGAACAGCAAGCGGCTAATTTGTTTAGACTCGGTGGGGAAAGGAGGCATGGTACTTTAATAAACTTTATTGGTTTACGAATACAGCAAGAATTATATAATTTCCCAGAGGATCAGAGGTATGATGCTGCGCGAGTTATGTTTGGACTAACTAACATTTTAAGAAACAGATGTGGCGACGACTTGTCACTCGTTAGTGCAGATCAGTATGGTAGTTATATTGAGTTACCTGGCGGCTGCGTACGAGTTCCGTTGGGCTATGTTGGAGTGATGGCACCATTGTTGCGCGGGCTCCCAGACAACTGTATTAGATATCAGAAAGCAGCAAATGTTATTAGATGGGGGAGAGGACAAACTGGAACGGGCCGTGTGCTGGTCAAATGCTGTGACGGTGAAGAACTGTTTGCTGATTACGTCATAATTACGCTGTCTCTCGGGTGTTTAAAATGTCAAGCTGATAAACTATTTGCTCCACCGTTGCCTGCTTGTAAATTAGAAGCATTATGTAGTCTAGGGTTTGGTCTTAGCAACAAAATATTTCTAGAGTATTGCGAACCATTTTGGGCATGCCACGAGGGTAATCTAAAATTAGCATGGTCAGCTGAAGAATTACAGGGTAGATGCGATTGGACGCGAGGTGTGTGTGCTATAGATGAAGTTCCCGGCAGTAAACACGTATTATGCGCTCTTATATCAGGTCAAGAAGCCGCTGTAATGGAGTCAATGGCAGATAACGATGTAGCCGAAGGCATTACACGACTGCTTAGAAAATTTACAGGAAACCCGTGCTTACCCTACCCGCAGATGATGTTACGATCTCGATGGGCATCTGATCCTCATTTTTGCGGAGCGTACTCTTATATGGGTTGCTGTTCGACTGTGAGTCATCAGTGTGAATTGGGTACACCTGTTCCTAACCCGTGCGACGCAGTTCCTCCTATTCTGCTATTTGCAGGTGAGGCTACTGTCCCTGGTTATTTCGCTACGGTGCACGGAGCACGCCTTAGTGGTATTCGCGAAGCTGAACGTATAATATTGTTAACGAAAAAGTTTGAAGGACCACCAAGAACCTAATATTATAATACCTATCTACTTTTTGAATGTGTTAATTTCGGACGTCTCGTTTTGTTTCTAATAGTTTTGTACGTGTATTATAAACCTATACGTTTTTAATAAAACATGATTATAAGCACAAGGTTTATTTTTATTGTTTACTTACGGCTCTACGTCTGGCATAGCAAACTTTAAAACTACGCAAAGGATTTTGATGCGGTTTCACCAATGAATAGATGGTTCTCGAGGAAGATTATGTAATTAGTAGGTAGGTACCTAAGTATATTATTTGTCAAGCGGACGAAGCCGCAGGCGTCACTAATGTTTAATGCAAGTTTCAAACTCGTAGGAGCTTCCGTCGTCAAAATACAAGTGGGCGTAACGTTCAGAATTATGAAACCTTGCGCCCATCTTATATTTCGAGAATGGGTGAGATGCAAACTTGGATGTTGCATTAGTGACGACATCGTAACGAAATGTGACAACCTAAAAAGAAATAGAAATGCAGTGATTTATGAGTAATTCAAAGAAAACTGCTGGGTGCAAGGTGTAAAATCGCCCCGTTTCAACATCCAATATCTACAAACCCAAGGCGTCACAAATTTGGAATAAGGTTGAGATATGCGTCACATTTTCGTCACTGGAAGAATGTCCGTTTAGATTGAGGAGCCACTTGGCGTATCCTAATGAAATTTATATAGGTATTTAGTAGTAAGTTTAAAAATTTTGTAGCCTCAATCCTCAAATTTGTAGTATAATACTTCAAAAGTTATAAGAACATACAGGTAGCTCCTCAATCTAAATGTTTAGATTGAGGTGCCACGTCAGAACTAGGAAAATCATGGATGAATATTTACCAAAATTAGGTATGATTTTGTAGCATTCGAGAGTATTTAGTAGACAAAATCTGAGTTTTGTAGTATTAAAATTAAAAAAGTTATTATACATTATATGAGGCTCCTCAGACCAATACTTACGTGTCGTCATTTTTCAAAGAAGCAGTAGTTCAATTAATGCGCAATTTCTTCGTCATTTAGTAGTATTTATATTAGTTTTGTAGGACAAGATTCAGTAATTAATAATGAGTAGATTAGGAGATATGGCACATTTTAACTGGCTCCTCAATTAAGATGCTTAAGAAAGTGAATTAACCTCTAATTTACTTACACTTCTAACGAAATTTGAAACAAATACATTGATATTTTTGTATAAATTTATACGAAATGTACGTAAAATCCTGCCATAATAAAAGTACATATCTACGAAGTTATTAGCTATCCTATAATTTCCTTACATTTTTTTTCGGGTGTCCATGAATTATTTTCATTAATTAATATTTTATATAAAAAGACTGACTGACGGACGGACAGCGAAGTTGCAGTAACAGGGTTACCGTTTTACTCTTTGGGTACGGAACCCTAAAAGCAAGTAATCAAATCTAGAAATTTATTAGATAAGTATATATATATATTATTTGAGAATAGTTTAGATTTACAATTGAACCTGGTACGTGTCGATAGCTACCCCAGTGAACTTCATACCGCCAACTTGGTTAATTTTGGTTTTAAAATAGTTGTAGAAGTTCAGGGAAGGTAGGACGGCTAGTAATTATGTATTATTCAAGTGCACGTATATATATAATGGTTGTTTTTTTTTTCATTAAATAAGTACACTGATATTACATAATTTCATCCAATAGGTTTAATCCCGGCTTCTAAATCTCGACATCGGCTAAATCGTATAAGAAAAGTTAAAATAAAATTGTAGGTAATTTAATCCTCCAATATTGTGATACATACAAATAGCGAGAAACTCATAGAAAACAAGATATAGGTATATCTAAAAGCTATCTAGCTAAAAACGATTTTTGTCAAAAGGTCACAAAAATCGTCATTTTATGTGTGGAGCTTGTAGGGCTGGTAATTGATGTAGGAGCGAAGAATAGAAACACGGAGACTTTTATTTGTGTATTTTGATGTTTATTTGCGCAGAGAGGCACACGTTAGTTTTCAGTTCGCTTATGGAAGAGAACGAACGTACAGGATGAAGGAATGACTGAGTCAATTTATGTTGGTGTTGCCAACATGCTGGGGGGCCAGGTAAAGGTGCAAAGAAGCTATTATCTCGGCTTAATAGCCAAAAAAATTAAATTGCCAACCAGCATCTTGTTATTACCAACATCAGTAACAAACATTAATTATAATTAAATAAATGCTTAAAAACAACAAATGTTTTTTTTCTTTTTTATATAATGTTTACCTCACTTAAGTAAATACCTAGTAAAGTATATGCATGATATATGCCAATAACTAGAAACAAACTTATTGAAACCTAACCTTTTGAAACCATTTTTAGTTTCAAACTAAAAACAAAAATCTTTATCAAACTTAAGGTATAAGTCAACAAAAGTCTTAACAGCTCTATGTTTATATCTAAGACATACAAAATATTATTATTAGTCTAATGGTAGTACACAAATACCAGACAATGATCGCTTGTACAACTTTTTATTAGGAGTGATCACATCGACCACGCGAATCTTATCGTCTTGGCCTGGATAAACTTTAACAATTCGGGCCATTGGCCATGTTAGGGGAGGAGAGTTAGGCTCTTTCATTATCACTAAAGCTCCCACCCCAACATTGGGTACATTGTCGAGCCATTTGGGTCGCGATTGTAAAGTATTTAGATAACATTTATGCCATACATTCCAAAAATGTCTCCTAACCTTATTACAAATTTCCCAGAATTTCAATCTATTGGTAGGTATGTCACCTAAATCTCTTTCAGGGTAAGTAGTTAAAGTAGTATTTATCAAGAAATGTCCCGGTGAAAGGTAACTGAAATCATTTACATCATCAGCTGTGACTGGTAATAAGGGTCTAGAGTTCAGGACAGCTTCTATTTGACATAAAATAGTATTAAGTTGTTCATACCTCAAATTATAAGAGACGTGGACACCCTACCTTATGTAGGTTTTGACACAACTTTTAGAATGTATAAATATAAGTTAGTACCTACTAGTTTCCAGCCAGATTTGAAGAATACCGAGATTTTCGTTAATTTTATTGACCTATTATTGTTTCCTTTCCGCCCTTTCTTAGGCCACTCGTGTATTTCGTTCGTGATCGAACTCCTCCTAAACGACAGGACCGATCTTTTTGAAATTTGGCACGGTTATAGTGACCATCACCGTGAGTGCATATATCTGAAAAATAAAAATAAAATAAATAAAATAACGTTTATTATCTTTGAAATTTTTAGAAAATTATTTAGATTCGTCAAAAGTTGGTGTGACTCTACCGAGGGTTCCAAAATGCAACGAGACTGAGAAGAGCCCTCAAGAAACTCAGTTCGGCATTTTTCCAAAATATTTCATCTTAAATCTAATACAGAGTTATTTAGAAAGGAGCAATTCGTGTTACAACCAGGCAGCCTTGTCATCTAAGAAATCATTAATACTATAATAAGCTTTATGGCACAATTTACGTTTTATTAGTTTTTTAAATTTATTAACAGATAAATTTGCTATTTCGGTTGTCAATGTATTGTACATTCGAATAAAGTTCCCCGCAAAAGAATTACTCACTTTATGAAGCCTAAATTTAGGAACAGCCAGTTTATCCTTATTTCTTAAGTTTAGATTATGATTATCACTATTTTTCACAATATTACTTTTGTTCTTGTGGGTATACAATAAAATTTCATAAATATACTGTGAATACACTGTAAGGATGTTAATATGCTTAAACTTATCTCTTAATGACTCCCGAGAACCCATTTCATAGATAGTCCGGACAGCCCTCTTCTGCAACACAAAGATGCATTCAATATCGGCAGCGTTACCCCACAGTAGTATGCCATATGTCATGATACTGTGGAAGTAGCTGAAGTAGACAAGACGCACCGTTTTAATGTCTGTAAGTTGTCGGATCTTTTTGACAGCATAGGCTGCTGAACTAAGCCTGGCCGAAATTTTCCCGATATGAGGCCCCCATTGCAATTTGGAGTCTAACGTTATGCCCAGAAAGACAGTGTCATCGACCAATTCTATTATATCATCCCTAACCTTAACATTGGTTTTAACAAGTCTTACATTAGGTAAGGTGAATCTTACACATTTAGTTTTATTTTCATTTAATAATAAATTATTAGCACAAAACCAGTGGACTATCCTAGAGAGGGCAATGTTTACATCGTCAAGTTCGCGCTGTCCACGTTTAACTTTAAATATTAAAGAAGTGTCATCAGCAAACAAAACTACCTCGTGGTCGTCTCTTATGAGGTGAGGGAGATCATTAATATATACTAGAAAAAGAAAAGGTCCCAAAATTGAACCCTGCGGTACCCCCATTGCTACAGGAGAACCAGGTGACTGTTTACCATTGATCACTACTTTCTGGACCCTATCGCTTATGTAAGAATTGACGAAATTCAAGGCCGTCCCCCGGATTCCGTAATGATCAAGTTTCTTAATTAAAGTCTGGTGTTGATCGCAATCGAAGGCCTTAGATAAGTCACAGAATACACCATAAGCATCATATGACTCATCCCAAGCCCTGTATATACACTCTAATAATTTAATTCCGGCATCAGTGGTGGACCGACCACGAGTGAAACCGAATTGTTTTGTATGTAAAAGTTTATTAACGTTAAAGTGATTTTGCATTTGATTAAGCATAATTTTTTCAAAAATTTTACTAAATGTAGGTACTACAGAAATGGGACGGAAATTGGACGGATCTGAAGTACTACCCGATTTAAACAGGGGAATTAATTTACTAGATTTCATTAAATCAGGGAACACACCACTATCAACACAATTATTAAATATTATTACTAGTTCAGGAGCAACCATTTCAATAAAAGAATTTACTAAATACACAGAGATGCCCCAGAGGTCAGCTGTTTTCTTGATATTTAAAGTTTTAAAAGTTTTTAAGATGGTGTTTATGTTAACTTTACTGAATTTAAATATAACGTTACAACAAGGAACGTTTGCTTTTAACAAAGATTCTGCAATGGGGGTTGAAGAGCCTAGGGTTTTTGTCAAATCTACAGGAATTCGGGAGAAAAAAATTTCAAATTCGTTAGCGACCTCGAAGTCTGATGTTGTTATTTTACCATTTATATTAAGTGAACTGAATTCATAAAGATCGGTCCAGTCGTTTAGGAGTTCGACCCGGATCGACAAACTCAGCTCAATTATTGCAACAGCATAATGCATAGCATACCTAGTTTTATTGACCTATTTTATTATTGTTTCGACAGGTCTTCGAAATATGGAAGAAGTTTATTTTCTGGATTCGAAGTAGCTTTCTTTTTCATTTTCCAGGATAAAAAATCATTAGGTATACCTATTCTTTATCGTATAATTTTTAAATTTTTCTGGTAGAAGATTTTAAACAACTAATGTAGCTGCATTCAGAATAATTTGGTGTTAATTTTGTTCAATTCCACATTCACTGTTTACTTCACTACTTTCCATTTTCATCTTTTTCTTTAAGAAATAATATCATGATACTATTGAAACTAAGCGAAGGGCCTATCAGCGCGCATGCTTTCCTTGCAAAATAGCTGCTTTGAATTTAAAAAAATAACTATAATTACAAATAGGTTACTTGTATGTACCAAAAAGTTTTTTGGAAGTAGTCTAACGCAATACAGGGCAGTATGGTTGAAAGACTTAAGCCTTTTTTATTTTATACACTGTACTTTAATGATTAATTACTTTGTAATAAAATCTGTATCATAAAACAACTTTTTAGTATTTATACTACTGTCTCATACGCTTTGACTTCGTCAAATTTTGAAATCATAATTCGAAATTTTCAACCTTAGATTAGATAAAATAAGAGGGGCTCGTGGTCTAGAGGGGCTCGTGGTCTAGTGTTAACCGACAATATTAATACATTGCAAAGGTTAAGCAACATCTAGTCAGGCCGGTCTTAGGATGGGTGACCATTTCTTAAGAAACTGAGACCCCTCCGTGCCTCGGAGAGCACGTTAAGCCGTCGGTCCCGGTTGTCATACGAACATCTATGGCAGTCGTTAGGGGTAGTTGGAGGCCCTTAAATATCCGACCGGTCTAACTACAGAACTCGATATCGCAGCATGGGTTGTGAAGGTCAGATGGCCGTCGCTTCACGGAAAATATCGAAGTTCAGCCGAATCACAGTTAGACTGGAAATCCGACCCCAACTAAGTTGGGAAAAGGCTCGGTGAATAATGAGATTAGATAAAATAAATTTCTAAAATCAATCGTCCTGTTTTCATTCATAACATGGTCACCCTTAGTAGCAAATTCTTAAGGAATATCGAAAAGTAATCTGGTTTTTAGATACCAAGTGAGACAATGTTGATGTGTACATGTGTATTTAGTAGACATTTATACTAAATGTTAGTGTATCTAGTTTTTGATTCTGTTGTGATCTCAGGTAGGTAGGGTAACATGGTTAACACTGGGTCACTTTTTTTTCGAGGGCCATATCTAAGAAACTATCCGCCAGAAACGATCAAATTTTGACCAGCTAATACCATGTTTAGTTAATTATACAATTTTGAACTTAAAATTATGATCGATGCATAGGAAACGAAACAAATCGTTTCTTTTTAAAAAATGGCATATGATTCACTGTGTACCTGGGGTGGTACACAGTGGGCACCCCCATGGTTAACAGTGGGCCAAAGGAAACTTGCAGATTAAATAAAGAAAAGTCAAAGGTAATTAAAAGAGTTTAATATTTTTAAATAAGAACATACATTGGTATTAGGTTGCAGTGTCGTTACCTATTTTAATAATAGGACAATTCCCAGAATTAAAAAGATTTAACAGTCATTAATATTTTTAGTTTCTAACAATTCTCTTAGAGACTATAAATCTGTCTAAACATTGATTACGTAATAAATATTAAAACATAAGCGCGCATTTTTTTAAATATTCTTTTAAAATTATTTCTTTATCATCGTTGAAAAGTTGTTGACCGAATAATTTGGCGTTAAATTTTCTGTAGAAGTGTTGCCTTTTTTATAATTATTATAGTAACGTTGTAGGGTTGAAAATGCCAAATTGTTATCCTTCGAGGCCAGCCTAATACTTTTCCCTTCACTAATTTGTATAATAGCAACTTTCATTTCTTCATTGGTATGATCACCAATCTTTCTCTTTTTTTAGCTTTTTCTTGGCATTCTGTAAAAACAGAATCTGATAATAATCGGGTACACAATGGGTCACGATCCAATGTGTACCCGACTCACATGATTCACTGTTCACACTGTTCCCGATCAAAATAATAAAAAATATATAAAATCTAAAACCAAATAAATTGGAAGTCTGTTAACCACGATACACAGTCTAATAAATATTTCAAATAATAAAAATAAAAATAAATTTGATAACTTCAATAATAGGGAAAATATGCACAAAATACTACTTACGTTTTTGGTGATCGGCATCCGACGAAAACACGAAACACACTTTTTACATCTTTAATACTAGAAAACTCAGATTTTGTCTACTAACTACTCTCGAATGCTACTTAATGATACCTAATTTTGGTAGATATTCATCCATGATTTTCCTAGTTCTGACGTGGCACCTCAATCTAAACATTTAGATTGAGGAGCTACCTTTATGTTCTTATAACTTTTGAAGTATTATACTACAAATTCGAAGATTGAGGCTACAATTTTTTTAAACTTACTACCATAGACGTATTATAAGAGAGGACATGCCATAAGCAACTGTGCACAGTGCAATCTTTAAGTGAGCACTGACGTCATAAAATTTGCGCGTGATTTCAAAAAGTGGGCGTGGCTTATCAGTGTACTATCAGCTTTCGTACATGTATATTCTGTGACAGTTCAGTAATTTTTGTGGAAAGAAAAGGATAAAAGAAGATAAAAATGTAATGTTGTGTTCTATCATGTAAAAAATATTCAGATAGACGTTCTGATGCTAAGAATAGCATCACATTTCATGCGTAAGTAATTTTAATTGTATTTTTTTTAGAATTCTTCTAGAAAAATCTCTCACTTTTGACCTTTTTGACATCTTCAAATATATTACTATTCGAAGGTAGATGGCGGCGTTTTGTTTCACGAACACGTAATTTAAATAGCTACTTATATTTTACTATTAACATTTTATACTAATTAAACATACAGGATTTCGTTCAACGTTAACTCGTAAGTGATTTTTAATTGCAAAAATATTTCTCTGTAGTTTTTATAGAGCCGTCCGCGTCTAAGTCGCCATCTATGGACAACTGGCAACAATAAACATAAAACTTCAAAAATACAGGGCCGCAATTAGAAACGGATAATTTTACAAGACAAGTTTCCTACGAATGGGCTGTACAATTGAATATTATTATTCAAAGTATAGCTAAATATTAAATTTAATTCAAGAACTGGGTCAGGCACATACTTGTAATAAGGTACTTCCACGTCAGCAAAGTTATAGACTATATAACATCACGCTAAAAATGATAGTAGCGGAGCAGCAACGAAATATGTACAAAAACGAGAAACTACTCGTAGTATATTTTGAGACCATCCATTTTTAATTCCGCGACCAAAAGCCGCAGCCTCTCATACGTCCATTGCCGAGCGGTTAAGGGAAAAGTGTTATGACGGTGGGTGGCTATCCCGCCGTCCTCATGCCCCGATCATGGAGATATCGTTCGTCCTGGGCGTAAATAAGTCTGCGGCGCCCTGGCCGTTGACTACAGAACTCAGTGGGGAGGGTACGTTTCCTCACTCTCTCAGCCGCCTCCTTCGCGAGCATGACCTGCTCGCAGAAGGACACCGCCGCGTTCCACCTACTCCTGCTGTAGACCATGGCTTGAGGCATGGACTCTAGCGAGAGGGTATCCACGCCCAGACCCACTATGAGGTCCCGGCGCTAACTCGCCCACGGTCAGAACTCCACGTGTGGAGTGCAGTGTCTTCGTCGGAGGCCTCGCAGTGTTGACACTAGTGGAGGTGTTACCTCACGATGGATGCGAAACAAATACTTAATGAAGCCAAGGTTATCAACGGTCTATTTAAAATAGACACGTTGTTGGCCGTCAATCTACCCGCCCATACGGGAGCCCCCCGTATGGGCGATATAACCCCTACGGCAAATTTCGACAGTTCAGTTTGAGATAGGTATATTTGCAATTCAAAAAATATAAAACTCCTTTGTACCAAAAATCTGAGTACGTCCCTGTTACGAGTGTGAGATAGTTAAAACTACGTAGTAAACTGACATTTTAATGAAGTAACTAAGTAGTTTTGCTATTGACCGCGAGATGGAAAATAAAGAAGTGGGCGGGACTAAGGTTCCTTATACCCCTCCTCACCAATCCTTCACACCCGCGAAGAGTCACACTTTGTCTAATAGGAAAATTGTATTACACCATCTCTACTCTTATAATATCTCTATGCTTACAACTAAATACCGATATAAATTTCATTAAGATACGAAATGTGGCTCCTCAATCTAAACGGACATCTGGAAGCTGCGATACTTACCCCGCCGCTAGCAACTTGGGCGCAAGGTTCTGAGGTTAATATTTTACGGACTATAGACGCGTTCTTGATAGAAACTGGTGGCCATTTTACATTGCTATTCAGTCCGGTGTAGACGTTCAACTGCACGCGTTTTTATTTTTCGAAACACGTTTTAAGTGTTAACGAAAACAAATTTAGATAAGTAAGTATTTAGATTACTACTATCGTATTTTATTGCCATACTAGCGGGCGCCTGCGGCTTCACCCGCGTAAAATAGTTTTATGGTTCCCAGTGCAAGTCCCGTTACAATCGATCCAGCCGTTCCAGAGATTAGCGGGAACAAACAGACAGACAGACGGACAGACAAAAATTAAAAAAAATGCATTTAATCGTATGCATTGATTTGAAATTACACACAGACACTTCAATTTTATTTATCTGTATGGATTGCAGCTATAGTTCTTATTGATTTGATTTTAACAAAATTAGTCTAACTATGTATACTAAATTGTTTTATTTATACATTTTTAGAACCAAGGGTAGACATGGGAGCATAATGAGGACGTAGCTATTGGACACGATGGGGTTCCCCATTAAGTAAGAGCGAGGTGTCTCTTCTCTTAACTCATACTTTGTTTGGCGCCGTGAGTGAGTTGACGCGTACAGAAATTGCATCGTGGTTTAAACTTAAAATTAATTGTAAACCATAGTGAACCTAAAGTGAAATCGGTATAATTCGTTACTATAACAGTGTGCATGGTGCAAGTTGTTTGTCCCCCCCTAAAAAGCGTGGCTGTGGTAGAAAACATCTCTATTCTCCAGAGTTATAAACCACTGTCTTCTCATGACATCGTAGCAGTCCATAGGGTCCCTCAGCTGAACCCTAATACAACACGACCCAAAAATATTGTAGTGAAATTCCGCAGCCAAATCGTGCGTGACAATATAATTTCCTCGGCCCGAGCCAGAAAAGGGATCACTTCTGTTGATTTGAACTTGCCTGGTACTTCGGTTAAGGTTTACATAAACGAACACCTAACGTCATAAATGAAGAAGCTGTCCCGCAGACCCGAGAAACAGCTAAAGCGTGCGGTTGCGCTTTGTCTGGATTAAACATGGAACCGTACTGGTTCGACCTGACGTTTCCGAAAATTCTTTCGCTATACGTGCGGAACATGACCTGACTAAAATTAAGGCCAAAACACCGGTACAGTGACCAAATAATATTTCTGTGGTACTTTGCTTTAGTCATTCCAAATCTAATTAGATATTGCAAACCGACCAAATGCGAGTGTGTACACCCCGCCTTACATTTGTTTACTTAACGCCGATGTACGAGTTCGAACGCCGAACTGCCGTACTACCCGACTTCGATCTGTTACAAAATGTACCTATTTGAAAAACACGTACAGCAAGTAGTCATTAATGAATTTGAATCTAACTACGTCACGGTGTCCTCAGGAGTTCCACAAGGATCTATACTCGGTCCGTTGCTATTTATTATATTTAATTTTATTAATGATATAAGACACTGCTTTGTTCACTCAAAATTCCTCATGTACCTATGCTGATGATATTAAAATATATTTGCCATGTAGAAGGACGCAAGATTGCATACTGTTGCAAGAGGACTTGGACCGGCTTTCCAAATACTGTTCTGAAAATAGAATTCAGCTCAACCTATATAAATCCAGTAAAATCAAAAGTAATCCTATAAAATCAATTACTCTCTCTTCTTGGCAGTTGGCACTGTACTAGGGAGGGTGGATCAATTCATGATCTTGGCGTCTTATTAGATTGTAAACTTCACCTAGATTTGCAAATCCACTATAATATAACTAGTAAGGATGTACGGTTAGGGATGGATCAACATTTGACTTCAATAGACCCTCCGCTTTCATGTTGCTATAGAACACCCTTATTCGCTCTCAACTTGACTATGCAGTGCAAGTCTAGAGTCTCTTTTACGACAAGTACACTATTAGACTGTGGGTCTGGGCGTGGATACCCTCTCGCTGGGGACCATGCTTCAAGCCATGGTATCCAGCGGGAGTAGGTGGAACCTGGCCGTGTCCTTCTGCGAGCAAGTCATGCTCGCGAAGGAGACGGCCGGAAGGGAGAGGGAGCGTACCCTCCCCGCCGAGTTCCGTAGTCGGCGGCCAGGCCGCCCCAGACTACGCGACTACGCCCAGGACTATCGACCTCCATGATCGGGGCTTGAGGACGGCGGGATCGCCACCCGCCGTCCTTACAGAAGCAGGCTAGAAGGGTTGCGTGCTGCGGGGCCTTTGCCCCATAGCACGCAACCAGATTCACTCACTGACGCGGGATAAAACCCGACCCCAACGACGCGGGATTCTCGTCCCGACCAAACACCCGCAGAGACCACAGAGGTGGTCAAAGTCCGCCGGGCGCCACTGGACATACCCTCTGCTAGTAACCAGAGACGCCCGGCAACGGACGTTAGAGCGGCCGCGGCCTCGGGCCGCGGAAAAAAAAAAAAAAAAATTACACTATTAGACTGGAAGGGTCCAAAATAAGTTTTTGCGGGCCATGAGTTACAGATGTTGTCAACCAAAGTTATCATACACAGTACTCTTGCAAAGGTATAACCCTGTTAAGTTTGGAGTCCAGGCAACACACATTTCATCGAAATCGACATTTTCTCCGTTTCCCTGTTTAACTTTAAAAGATTAACACGCGACATGTTGGCAATTTATTAGATTCACAAAATTACACTTATATACCCATCTTTATACAATGTTAAACTTGGGTAAACATAACTTGAGTAAACATAACATACACATTTATACTTTTGTTCTTATTTCTTGCACTTACCTATGTATTTCTCACTCATATTGTTGCAAAAAAAAAACAAAAAAAATAACATCGTCTTATGAGATGAGAAATGATCATTTTCTCCGCATTTCTTCCCCATTTTCCCCCCAATCGAAAAATCCCTTCGACAAACGTTGCGCCTTGCAACAAAGAACACTTGTGCCAAATTTCAAGAAAATCGGCTTAAAAATGCGGCCTGTAGACCGGAACTGACACACATACATACAGACATACAGACAAACAACGTGTGCGTTCGCGCAGCGGAATGTTGTTGAATTTAAAGATTTTAATTATGCAGATATTCAGTGTATGACGTCGTGTAATTGTGTATGGTAAAAAAAAATTTGTGCATGCAGCCATTGTGGAGAAATTCGCCAATAACTGATTCCGCTGGGCGAACGTTGTCCTGGCGGAACTTTTTAATCCATGGACTTAGAAGAAAAAAAATGTGTCCAAAAATTTGTGTGTATTTGTGTGTAATTGTGTATGTATGAATAAAATTAGTGCATGCATAAACTTCGGAGAAATTTAAGATTCCGCTACGCGAACGTTTGGCCATTTGCTAGTTTTCATATAAAGCGCTTATACTACTACTATTAACATACGTTGTTTTGAATTTGTTTATAAAATATATGTTTAAAAAACAGATTTACAAAAAATCGTAGGGTTTAAAAGATAAAAATATAAACGTAAAATACGCTTATTAGGTCTTAGTTCGTAAAGTATGCACTTTGGGGTCTAGTTTTTCACGTTTATACAAACCTTGTAAGTGTCTGCAACATCTTGCCAAGTATCAATGATGTTCCGTTAGTAATTAATGAGTTATAGGACAATTTACCATGAATAGACCACTGTTTACAAAGCAGTCAACTATCATGACATTTCAAAGGAATTGCATAGTAAAATGTATTCCAATTATTAGTGTATTAATTCAACTACTCACGTGCAAAATTTCATCTCATTAAACTCAGTAATTAAAGAGAAACAATTAAAATACTGACAAAGCAGCGAAAACCTACATAACCCGACCAAGTTCGGATGGCTACAAAAAAGCGGCCGTGCCATATATCTAAGTAACGTTCTTAACCTTCCAGTATAGTATTTATTAATATGGTACAGTTGCGTACACAAGCGTTAGGAAAAATTAAAACAATTGCATTTCTTGATTGAAAAATATTTTTTTAATAATAACGCCACTATCTACGATAAAAATAAATCTTCAATTAACAAGTACTTTTCTAATTAAACATCCGTGTACAAAAATATATTTAATTACATATAATAATTATGTATTTATTATTTATTTCTCGCCACCTGTTACGTAGAAACCCAAAAATTGGCGAAACTTAAATTTTTGCGAAGTTTATGCATGCACTAATTTTATTCATACATACACAATTACACACAAATACACACTAATTTTTGGACACTTTTTTTTTTCTTCTAAGTCCATGGATTAAAAAAAGTTCCGCCAGGACAACGTTCGCCCAGCGGAATCAGTTATTGGCGAATTTCTCCACAATGGCTGCATGCACAAATTTTTTTTTACCATACACAATTACACGACGTCATACACTAAATATCTGCATAATTAAAATCTTTAAATTCAACAACATTCCGCTGCGCGAACGCACACACAAACAATGCCAAATCAGCCAGTCCTCGAGTTGAAACTGAGACGCTTCGCTCGCTCGGTCAATTATAGTTAATATAGAAGTATGTACCTGGATAATTATTTCATTATAATAATAAGCGTAAGTAAACTCGAAACGGTTGTTTTATTTCTCAGAAACTATCCAACGGATCAAGGGTGTGTTATTACTACGCTTTTATTAGCTTCACTTGTATGTTTGTATGTTTGCTTGTTTGTAACCGACTCTTTTGCGTTCGATTTTGCCCTACTTTGAACGATCAGATTTAATTCAAACTTTGCACACCTGTCAAAGACCGATGACAATGCAATAATTCGATTGAAAATTAAAAAAATATGTATATTTGTTTGTAACCAACTCTTTTGGGTTCGATTTTGCCCTACTTTGAACGATCAGATTTAATTCAAACTTTGCACACCTGTCAAAGACCGATGACAATGCAATAATTCGATTGAAAATTAAAAAAATATGTATATTTGTTTGTAACCAACTCTTTTGGGTTCGATTTTGCCCTACTTTGAACGATCAGATTTAATTCAAACTTTGCACACCTGTCAAGGACCGATGACAATGCAATAATTCGATTGAAAATAAAAAAAAATAAAAAAATGAAAATAACTAAAAAATTAAAAATAAATAATAGTTTAAAAAACTAAAAATCACGCTTTTATAGAGAATCCAACTAAAAAGTAGAAAACATTTTTAATAAGTTTGAATTAAGAATAGTGTAAATAACAAATAAATGTATATTATTGTAAAAAAAGCGTGAGGTGCATGTTAAGATATTATCAAAAGTGCGAGAGGAAAGCGAGGTTACCCAAAACTAGTTCGGATTTATGCCTGGTCGCGGGACTACAGACGCCATATTTGCACTCCGCCAGCTCTCTGAGAAACATAGGCGTGCACACAAAAACTTGCATATGGTGTTTATAGATCTCGAGAAGGCATACGACCGGATACCCAGAACGGTTTTGTGGTGGGGTTTGAAAGAGAAAGGTGTGCCTGGGAAGTATATAGAGCTGATCTGTGCAATGTATTGTCGATCGAGAACCTACGTACGATGTGCTGCTGGCAACACCGACGAGTTCAGTGTGGAGGTAGGCCTGCATCAGGGCTCAGCGCTAAGCCCGTACCTCTTCCTGTTAATAATGGATGCCTTGACATCGGAGATACAGGAAGAGACCCCCTGGTGTATGCTATTTGCCGATGACATTGTTCTTGTCGGTGAAGACGGGCCTGAGGTACAGAGCAGACTGGAGAAATGGCAGTGTAAACTGGAGAGTGTAGGCTTGAAAATCAGCAGAACCAAAACGGACTACATGTTCTCTGATTTCGGCGGTCTCTCCAGCTTTACACCCATAACGCTAGACGGCGTACCATTGCCAGTCTGCTCCAGCTACCGATACCTCGGCTCTCTTATCCAGGACGATGGGGAAATCGATCGTACAGTTAAGCACAGAATTGACGCAGGTTGGATGAAATGGCGGCAGGTCAAAGCCACTATATGCGACCCCCAATTTCCTCCGAAACTTAAGGGGAAAATTTACAAGACTGTCGTCAGACCTGCCGTCCTGTATGGACTTTCATGTGTGGCCGTAAAAGCGGCGGATGAAAGAAAACTGCATGTAGCGGAAATGCGAATGTTAAATGGATGGGTGGTTTAACAAGGATGGATAAAGTAAGGAACGAGTATATTAGAGGAAGTTTGAAAGTTGCCCCAGTAAATGAAAAAGTGAGAAGCGAACGGCTATCATGGTATGGGCATGTTATGAGAAGAGAGGAAAGTAATGTGGTAAGAAAGGTACAAAGTATGAATGTAGATGGTCTGAGAACTCGAGGTAGGCCCAAGAAAAGATGGATGGAATGCGTGAAAGAGGATATGACCAGGAAAGGAGTGACTGAGGAGATGACGTGTGACAGGGATGTATGGGAGATGAAAACATGTTGCGACGACCCCAAATAATTGGGATAAGGGCAGGCAGATGATGATGATCAAAATGATAATTCTTCTACTCATATCTGTCAATAAAATATTTATAACTATTGACACTATGCACCTCGCGCTTTTTTTACAATAATTTACATTTATTTCTTATTTACACTATTCGTAATTCAAACTTATTAAAATTTATTTTCAACTTTTTAGTTGGATTCTCTATAAAAGCGTGTTTTTTTAGTTTTTTTAAACTACTATTTTTTACTTGAGGTACTTTTTAGGTACATTTTTTTGGTGTAATTATATTTTATGAATAATGGATAAGTAATAAAATATTATAGTACACCCGCCGTATTGATGTCAAAATGGTGGGTGTATTTTAATTCCGAAATAATTTCGTTCTGAATCGGGTACTTATTTTTTAGACCTAGGTACAATTTAGTACATTTTAGGTACATTTTTTTGGTAAGTGGTACAACATGATTTGCAATGGTACACCCGCCACTTTGACTCTCATTGGAAAAATATCTTATTTGTTAGTTATTTTGTACCCAAAATAGACATGCAGGGTGCTTGAGTCGATAGCTAGTTTGTTGATAAATAAGTACTAAATAATTGAACTACATTATTTTATTTATTATCAAAGATAAACCTAGAATTACACAGGTACCTTATATTATATTAATGCCTCTAACATAATAATACTATGTTTGTTGTGCAACCTAGGTGCAAAAAAATGCACATCAATTTGTGCTATGTACTCTATAGTAGACATTAAAGATATAATATACAAAATATTAAATAGATGCATGCTATATATTGCAATTTGCATTTGCACCTACAATGGCACTAGTTACATTTTACATAGCTATATCATGAGGTAAGTAATTAATCATACAAAAATCAATTTTTCTTTAAAGTTAATATATTTCTTACATTACAAACAAAATTTTAAGCCTATAAGGAAACTACCGTTAGGGCTCACATTAAATGGCAGATCGTCAAATTCAAATGCTACCTGTTGCCATCTATAAACATCGTGTCTTACCTCCACTGGATATGAACACGCTGGAATGTTAGGAGACCATTTAAATGATATTTTGTAAGATTCATTTCTTTTCAAAAAATAACTTCCTCTAAGTGGTATCTCAACAGTTGAATCATATACAGCCCCTTGTAGAAAATTAACTTTTTTTTTGGTTTTGTCAGATTCTTCATTTTGTATTATTACAGTTAGTTCCTCAGAATAAAAATTTGAATATTTTTTATATAAATGATCCGCTGGCAGTGATCTTGTTGGTATAATAAGTGAATTGATAAATAATGATTTGTTCACTTTGAATCTAGTTTGAATCATACAATTATTCGAGTCTATTGCAACCGGAGCTACCGGTCTTATAGGAGATCGGTAACAAAGAAGCCAGTCTATTATGATAAAACATCTTTGCAATGCAACCAGATCCATAGCATGTAACACATCTCTGTCATTGGTGCTTTTTATGCATTCTATATTATCTGCAATATCTTCTATTTCACTAGGCAATAATACATTATTTACACTGGAAACAATTTCCTTAAAACCATAAGTAGATAGTGCTGTAAATCTCATCAATTTCAATATACCATACTTATTTAGTAATTCACGTCTATTCTCTATAGTATTAGGAATATTTTTTTGCTCACAGATATTTGAACACCATTCAAGTACATGTTTAATGAGATCCTTTTCATTAATGTTCATTATATTACTTTCAAGTACAATTTTCAAACATGAGTGTGCCATTAGGTTCTTTTTCTCTTCAAATAAATAATCTGCATGTTCACAGAACAATTTAAGTGCAACAGATATCAATTGTTTATCTTGCATGAACTCTGGATAATTCAAAATTTCTATTACATTATCAATACTGATGTGAGATTTTATGTGACTGATGCAAATATCAGTTAAATGTTCAAGCATGTACTTCCTAGAAGCATATAGTAATTCAAAAGCTTGCTCAACATCAGTTATTTCAACAGCATCTGTATATATATAATTTAAAATTAGTTGAAATGTATCTGCCTCAATATCTATTATCTCTATATTATCACTTGAAGACAGTGGCCCATAGAGCATAGCCTCAAAAACAGGACTACTTATGGCTAGAATTAACTTATGTGCTTTAAAATTTCTTTGGGAAACAATAAAACTACAATCGCTCCACTCATATGATTCCAGTAACTTCTTGACTCGCCCATATAAATTGGCTTTATGTGTGTACTTATCAGATTTTTGCCAGCACATCTGTAAACAAAAAAACAAAGTAAGTAGGCTGGTAATTTATGTTAATTCTATAGTCATTGAAATGCTAACATATTTTTGAGGTTTGTGACTCACTAGTATTACACCTATAGTTATATTTAGTAGGTTATAAAGTATTAGTTATCGAGAGAGTAATAAACTTATATATTCTTTAACAGAGACTAAAGCACATTGTAACATAAATAACATGAGGTAATAATGTTATGTTATGGGTCTAAGGGAAGTAGCAGTGATTTTAAATTTATATGAGTTTCGATTTGGGAGGACTCACACTAACGCACAAGGCATTTTCTCAGAAAGCTGTCAAGATGTATTGAGTGAGGATGCCTGTTGTCCAGCAAAATATTGCTTGACAAACCACCTGGAACTTGTGTTATCATACTACCTTTCCCAAGCCACCCGGACCTTAGGGTATCATACTGCCTTTTCTAAGCCCTTCCCTGTCGCCTTCACACGAGGCATCCTCAAGATTATCGAGCATGGATGCCAGCAAGTGCACCAGTTGGCTCGTGAGGTTAATACTAACTCAAAACAAAACACCACGCGTAAATATGACGCTACTATAGACCATGGACCTTATTTAATAACATAGGTACTTCCATACTTTTTGCTAAGGGTATAAAAGAACAAAGCAATGCAGAGATGATGGTTTCGTATATAGCTATCTTTATATCAAAGATTTTAATGAAACGTGCTAATTCTATGTAATATTGAATATTTATTGGAACTATTTTAGATACCTAACTATAAAAAAGTAGGTACCTAAGTAAAATAAGGCTGCGATCTCACGGCGTCACGTACGTAATGTTAGTTTTATAAGTTTCAATTCCTAGATAAATAGTTTGTTCTGTGTAAGTGTAGTACATCAGCGCGGTAGCGTAATACTATAAATGAAAAGTTACATATAAATATGCCATGTGATTGAATACTAACCGTCATAATACTAACCGTCGTAAATTCCTCTCCCTACTCAGTTAAAACTCGTCTGCTGAAGTAAAAGAACCTTGAACTTGAAGATCACGAGATCAGCAGCTATTGTGTTGTGTTGCGGTACTATCAATTAGGTTAAAGAAATTGTTTTCGAGCAAAGTAAACTACACAATTCTGTAACCACTAACAATTTTTTTCAACTTTATTATTTTCACAAGAGAAGAGATCAATAATATTGTTTCAAAATATTCAAGAACCTCAACCAACTCTTAAATTTTATTTGCAAACAAAACTATAGACAGTCTACTAGTATACAACAATTTTTTTTAATCTCTATGACTGTGCTATAGATAGACTATACTATAGATAGACGCCAAAATATATAGAATGGATGGCATATATTTTGGCGTCTATCCATTCCATTGGATCCATTGGTCCATCCATTGGATGGAATCTCAGAACAACGATGTCCTATACTACGTATGCATAGAACGCTGATAACCGGTCAGTACCCAAGGGACTCAAGGGGAGCGAAGCGAGCGGTATCCCAAGTCTCTGGAACCTGGAACCCATAGTATGAGTTTCTTACGTTAAGTTGCTCGAAAAACGATTTCGTATTCCTCCATACATTATACACCAGCGCCCCTTGTGGTAACGTCAGAGAACTAAAATCGGTATCACGAGTATTCACGAGTAAAGGTTTTCGCAACCATCATTTGTCAAAATTGACAGGCCAATCTACCATTTTTGGTGGTTGTCGAAACATTTTGGATTTCCAAATAGATTGAGATCCACAGATAACTATACAATGTAGTTGAGATATATTTTGAGATCCACAGATAACTTTGTAAATTTATTTAAATATATTGCGGATGAAGTCCGAGACGCGGAGACTTTTTATACATTCACTCGGCCGTTTTGGACATAACCCATTATATGTGTGCCCGGCAACGGCAATAGGCTTGCCCCCTATTACGTGGGACTAAAAATACTTGCAAATTGTGGGTGTGTAATGCACCTCTGCCTACTATATAGGCATGAAATGTATTTCATCCTTTTTACTCTATGGTGAAGCTATGCGCAATGTGTATTATCTATGGCCATATGTTCCAAACGGTAGCACCGTCAATGGTAGGTACCATGTTTGGATGCATTACCATTCGGTTGAGGTGCAATGCAACCATCATTTCTGACAAATGATGCTTGCGAAAACCAAATATTTATTTATTAGCATAAACATAACAGCCATTTACATATAATCGATAATGACTGCACTAGTATCGCAGTCACTAACGCCCATAAACAAAACCTTAAGAGTAATCGAGGCTGTGCACTTAAGTGCGGACATAGAAACAAATTTTATGTAACACAGTAATACGAGTACAATGCAAAATTAAGTAAAAATAAACACAATACAACTCTTTAGGTAGGATGGGTTAAGAGGGGATCTCATTGAATGAAGATCTCTGTGTGTGTGTGCGCGTGTGTGTGTGTGTGTGTGTGTGTGTGGGTATGTGTTAGTGTATGTGTGCGTGTGTGTGTCTGTATCAAAATATACATGATATAAAACTAATTCACATAGCCTAACAGTTCCTCAGTGATACTATAATCCAGCGTTAGCAGCCACATTGTGATTGAATTCTTAACCTGTATAGTGGTCATATTGTAGATATTTAGGATTCTGTTAACTTTGTTGTAAAGTTTAGGAGCCAGCCAATGTAGCGGTGGTTAAATCGTACGAAGTCGATCAAACTTTCGGTTTTTGAACTCGGTAGCTTGTTTTGTGCAGTGAGTTAAAGTGACGATCTTGTGTCGATTTCTAATTGAAATTGTGAATAGTGTTACGACTTAGATAATATTAACCATTCATCCAATACATATAAGAGTAAAAGTTGTTTGTTTTTATATAACATAGGTACCTACCTACTTTGTGCAACAGTATCAGCTGACAATGGATGAATGTTTGCTTTTGAGCAGCTATATTGTTATAGAATAGGTTCTAAGAAAAACAAAGTTTAAAATCAGTCCAGCAGTTTGTTTTTTGTATAAAACAAACTAATCTACATGCGTACATGGAGATTGAAATAGTTTGTTACATTACATTTTAACTTTATTACATACTGGCTAAGTAGGTATGTAATATGTAGCCAAACGTAGAATTACAAAACATTAATGGTAAAAATTGTTTTATTTATTTGTAAATTGCTTCAACACAATACATTTGTCATTTAGTGAGTGCAACAAAGCTTGGCACCGGTCCTGTTGCTGGAGCTTAGCTTTGGCTCCACTGTCACTCCCTCTATTGGTCTCATTCCACATTTCACTTGCAAGAAGGTCGTTTCTACAGCTAAACAGAGAGGAAAAATGCCAACAAAATCGTACCTGCATACAAATTATGCCTTATACTCCAAAAGGGGAGGCAGAATTTTTCGTCATCCTTGATAGGGTTGATGAGGAATCCTCTACCGCTTCCTCATAATGCGGAAGTTCCTCATATTTTGAAGAACCTCAAACATTACCGCTTCCCCAAAAATCAAAGTAGAAAGATTTCTCTTCCGCTTCCGCTTCCTCTTACCATAAGAGGAATACTCAACACGCATATTAGTTAGATTATTATAATCGACCAAGCGACGAGCGTCGCCGCGTCGGACGCGGCAAATGTAGCGACAGGCGACGCCGCGGAGCACGCGGCGGGTAAACCAGTGAGTTTCGCAATGGGAGAACGCGGCGGATGAAGCGGCGGGTGACGCCGCAAATGACGCGGCAATGAAGGCTGGGAGAGGTGCGGGGTATGCAGTGGGAATGTCGGCGTCGTCGGTGCCAGTTTCAGGGACGGAAACTTAGCATTGCGCTCAGGAAAAAAACATTACAGCGCTATCTACTAATCCTGCTGGATAAACAGCGGACAAGTTAATATCTGCATTTCTCGCTAGATGTTTCTTTTCAAAATTTTATGAATAAATTTTATGTTCCGCTCTAGCGGTAAATAAAATACTTTTTAGGTTATAATTATCTTCAAGCAATATATCAATGATGTCGTCCATGATTGGAGGAATTCTGTAGTAAGGAATTTGAAAAATACTTACAGTTTGCTGGAATTGTCCATCAGAAAACCTGTCCGTACACACCAGAGCAAAACGGTATTTGTGAGCGATTCAACCGAACGGTGGTAGAGAAAGCGAGGTGTTTATTATTCGATGCAGGATTGGATAAGCGTGTTTGGGCAGAAGCAGTCAACACTGCAGTCATACTCGGACAAGGCTCAGGTGTCTAACACAAACTGCATTGTGTGCTGTGAGGGAAAGCAAGCCAGGTTGCCTTTCAGTCATGTTGGCAACAGGAGCAAGGAACTTCTCGAGGTAGTACACGCAGATGTTTGTGGACCTATGGAAGCTAAATCTATAGGGGGAAGGAAATACTTTTTGTTATTCGTTGATGATTATAGTCGAATGGCATTTACATATTTCTTAAAGACTAAAGATGAAGTATTCTCACATTTCAAGGCTTTCAAGACGTTGGTAGAGAATCAGACAGGCAGGAAGATAAAAGTGTTCAGGACAGATAATGGTATGGAATTCTGTAGTAAGGAATTTGAAAAATACTTACAGTTTGCTGGAATTGTCCATCAGAAAACCTGTCCGTACACACCAGAGCAAAACGGTCTTTGTGAGCGATTCAACCGAACGGTGGTAGAGAAAGCGAGGTGTTTATTATTCGATGCAGGATTGGATAAGCGTGTTTGGGCAGAAGCAGTCAACACTGCAGTGTATCTGCGAAATAGATCCATTGCATCAGGACACAACAAAACGCCTATAGAGATATGGACAGGAGCTAAGCCAGATGTAAGCCATTTACGTATCTTTGGCAGTAAAGCAATGGTACATATACCAAAAGAAAAGAGAACAAAATTAGACAAAAATCGACTAAGGGCTCGTTTAAGGAGACGCGGTGCGTCGTGCGGTGCGGTCCGCGAGGCGGGCCGCCAGAAACACAAACATACGGCAATGTTCGGAGCGTTCAAGGAGAAGCGTCTTTGCAAGCGTTTTTCTCTATCGCAATTTTTTCTACGAATTGATATGAGGTTCCTAAGCAATCCGATGCGCCGAGTAAAGCCATTATCATCAAATAGTTTTTTTAGCTTCTGCCACAGTCCCATTGCAGTTGATTTGTACTTAATATGCACATATAAATTAGGATCTATTGTTAAAACTATTTTGGCTTTTGCTTTGGCGTCATTTGCATCGCCGTCGGTCATGATGCATTTTTGCATACCTTCTAATACGAGATAGTTTTCCACAGCAAACGCCCAATCTTCATAGTTTTCCCTCCCTCTTAGCTTCGCTATACTTGCGATAAGATTCGACGACATTGCACTATATTTCCACCAAAAAATTCTTATTACTTGCGTGAAGAGCACATAACCTATAATGATATAATGAAACACACACTGCGGTTGGACAACGACTGACTTTATTCAAAATAGTAATACAAGTAGAACATCACAGGTGGCGCCGCTGTTGACATTTTGTTATACATTCTAACAATTATTAAGGACGGAAACCTATCCAATTCACTCGTGCGCACGTAACCATAGCAACGAGCAGCGTGAACTTTTACGAATATGCCAATTTCGATTTCGTACCGGCGCCCTTTTAAATCTCCATAACCACTTCCTCATCAACTCTAGTCTAGGTTATGAGGAAGATGATGTGGAAGAGGAAGAACAAATCAAACAGTTGAAGGCTGCTGATGAGGATGCGCTCCACAAAAAAATATCGAAGTTCAGCCGCATCGCAGTTAGACTGGAAAGACGACCCCAACTAGGTTGGGAAAAGGCTCGGTGAATGATGTAATAAAGATGTGAATAATTCATTTATGAAATAAAAAAAACATGCATGTAATTGGAAAGTACAGTTCGAAGAATAATTGTTACCGGAGGAACAAAGGAAAATTCAGCACTCCAGCAAATTAAATTACCTGAGTAATACCAACAGGATTGTTTTGTTTGCTGATGATACTTCTCTTATCTTTAAAATTATAAGAAAACTTGATTGACGATTAAAACAATCCTGCGAACCTTCCCAGTTGGCAACGACGCGGAGGATTTTTAAACGCTATTTTGTAATGTAAATATTTTTAGTATATAATTATGTACGAGTATATTGTAATTCTTATTGTAAATAAAAATTCGTAAGCTATAACAATGCAATCTTGAATGTAGTTCGTTTAGTGGTTTTGGTTGTTAAATTTAACTTGGTTATGTTCAAATTGTAAGGTACGCGTTTCCGATTTGCCTTTAGTCTGAAACACGTAAAAACAATGCTGGGCGAGAGCGGGAGGGGTGTGTTTGCGCATTGGTACTCTCACTCTTACCACTCGCTGTTACCACAGTACTGCACTGTTCAAGGTCATTATTCTTTTTATCTGACGTGACCTGTAATAAATGTCAAAGATTTACCTGAATAAAAACAAGTTAAAAATATGGCAAAAATTTGCCATATATTTTAGAGATTTCGAAAGTATTTTCATAAAATCTAACAAATGTCACATGACATGAAGTTCAACATCATTTTAGAGGTCTTTGACCATGCTGAGTTGATAGCAGCTGGTCTTGAGTCTCTTAACTATTACCGTTCTCGATTTGACCTCGTTTTGACCTTGACCTTGAGATCAGAGGTGAAAGGTCAAATTCATTTTGGGGGGTTTTCGACTATGCTAAGAAGATTGGCGTTTAGACTTAGTCTCTAGCTCTTACCGTTCTCGAGTTGAAAGTGGTTCACGGACGGACATTACTGTTGTATAAGAGATTTTCGAAACTTTTTCGAAAACTAAATCAGAATAAATTGTTATTTTTTATTTATTCTGCGTCAGGTAAAACCCCCTATATACGGTACAATTAATCGTTGCGATCCATCGCTACTGACCAATCGAAACGATTGATCTGTAGTGTTGCCTCATACACGAAGCTATTGGTCGTTACGATCGATCATTTATACTTCTTCTACTTCTTTTCTCGTCTGTGGCGGTAACTTTTATTATGTTACCGAAGAAAATAAGAAAACCTGGTAAAGTGTGGGTTAAGAAATGGCTATTAAAGCGATATCAGTATTCACATGTAAATATTTTAAATGAATAAAGGAACAAAAATCTAATCGTTGATCGCAAGAGCCAATACACTATCGATTCATTGTTACGATATTCATGATTGCATGGGTTTTTGTTGCGATCTCCGATGTCGTCTGCGATCAAGTAAATCGTTAACGATCGTAACATACATTACAGATCCGTCGTTTCGATCGGTCTAAAGCGATGGATCGTAACGATGAATCGTCCCGTATATGGGGGGCTTAAAAGGTTCCCAAGACGATTGACTTGACTCAATCACGTGGATTGAATAAATATATTGATCGTTTACCGCGTATACCCACTTGACGCGGCTTACTTGCTGAAATTATTATAGGTATTGATGATATTTTTCATATTTGTTTTTTTTATCTACAATTAGAATTACAATTTATATAATTATTTACTAAAAATATTTACATTACAAAATATCGTTTATAAAATCCTCCGCATCATTGCCGACTGGGAAGGTTCCCAAAATGCTGGCTGTGTTGCCACGTTGGATGGCGTCGGCGATACTTATTCTTTGGGCCAGAAAATAGCCAGCCTTCTGGGTCCTGAGAAGCATCGATTAAGCGTTTAGCAATGTCTCTATAAAGGCGGCGATATTATGTTGATTCCATTACCTATCTAAAATTGGTAGATGATTATTATGATGATTTAAAATTAATAACAAGTAGGTATTAATTTTTTTTATTAGATTTTTTTGCATGGCTTCAGACTACTTCAGAGGTCTTTATGCCAATTAAACTATTTCGAAATATTGTCATATAAACAACTGTGGCGCCCTCATTTTTTATCAGCTCTATCTGCACAGATTTTTGGATTTTACCTTGACAATCAATAACGTAAAATTGACAATCAAAACTTGACTGTCCCGGGGAGCTTAAAAGCCTAGAATCCATGCATGTCAAAAAAAAAATTAAAAAATGCCCCTGCCTGCTTGCTTCCCCGCGCCGCCGGTCGCTTCGTGCTCTCGCGGTCAATCAATATAGAATAAATAGTAGTGAAATGCGTGGAAATGGTTTGAAAATCTACTGTGTGTTTATTACATTATATTAGTGCCGAGATTAAGATGAATTCTACACTTGAGGATTCTGTCTTTAGTTTTGATTTGGATTTTCTTCATCCTACTACTAACAACATTCCGGTAAGTAATTTAGGTTACCTTTATTTTCTAAACCAAATGATGTTTTTGTGAACTACCCATTTGTGTTGATTATTGGAAAAAGTATTTTTCGTATTTTTCATTTAACTCAATACATTAATGGATAAGCACAGGCTACATGTTATTTCGATCGATAATTTTGCCAATACACATTCATGACATGTGAAGCAATATCAGTTCAATCCATCGAACCCTATTGAGTTAGTTACTATCCGTCACTGCTACTCGATAAGTAGAATTAAAACTAGACGGGTACCTATAAGGTAGTATTACTGATGTCATGATGTCCCTACATGCTGGAACCTAATGACCACCATTAGACGCCAAATTTTTTCTGCCACACTTTCAAGACTGCTGACCAACACTTCTTAGTAGATAAAATGTCAAAGACAGAAACCCATAGTTCATGTTACAGTATTAACAATGTTGTCATGTTCAGTATCTGATGAGGACAGAACAGTTATTTCCATTTTATTTACTAGCTAGCGGACGCCCACGGCTTCGCCCGCGTGAAATGGTTTTATGGTTCTCAATTCCTGCGGGAACACATTCCCAGGATAAAAAACAGCCTATATTGAACCTTATTACAACAGCTATCTGCCAGTGAGACCTGTTAAAATCGGTCTAGCTATTACAGAGATTAGCGGCAACAAACACAGACAGACAAAAATTAAAAAAATGGAATATTTTATGTCCATATTTTGTATCCTGGTATTTGAAATTACACACAACACTTCAAATTTTATTTATCTGTATGGATGGATGTATGGATGTTGAAGACGCCAAGAAATCTGATTTATTTTGCAGGTTCAAGTACTGAAGCAGAGGTATATTGGTCAGATTAAGAAGAGGATAATTCGAGTAGAGTAAGTATTTCGTATTGATTGTAAAATGTACCTTCAAGGTGCTATTCCCAAATAGGTAGCTGTTGATTTGCCATGATGATTAAATTAATTGAAACCAGAACCAGTACCTCACTGATCAAGCGAGCGTAGGGAGCAAACACCTACATTTCAGCTGTGCTTATCGTATACGCAATAATGGAACAATTTGGGTTTTTCTTTTTTTTGCAAAAATAGCCTTTCAAGGTGTTAACCTATAGGGAAAAAAATATATTTTATCAGTATGTGTTACATATACATACTTAAACCAAACTCAGCACTACTATACTGCGTTTGACGGTAGCAAGTACAACAAACAGCTACGCACATGTTAAAGTCAAACCCAGTATTCTCTTAGAACAGTCTGAAGAATAAATAATTATTGTTCTTTACAACTCCCTAAAATAAACAATAAAATATTTTTACACCTAATTTCAGTTATTTCCCAAAACATTTATATTTTCAAAGTTTTTTTATTGAAATATTAATACCAAATATTACTTTGATATTAATATTGATAGGTTGGTATATTTCGGCTACTTTCACAGAGTCATGTCTTACGGTATTCTGATACTAAAATTATTTTTATTCTTTAAAAGCGAGTAAGTACTTGTTTGTCACTAGCTGTCTTTGCAATGTTTCTGGATATTCTGTCCATGGTGGGCGGGATGTTTGAGCCTACACAGCGACAACAACCAACTAGACACCTATTGTTTCATATTTTACGAACAAACAATTCTGGCAGCTAGCTGAGGTAGGACTAGCGGGGAAGAGGCGAGGAACTGCTTTTTTATTGGTCTTACAAATGTCGCGCGATCGTAAAATAGTAGTGTTAGGGATAGGACAGGTTTAATTAGTACGATCTATATTATCGACATTGTTTGTAAGCAATGAAACAAGGGTTATATTATATTAATTATATTTATATGTGTATATTTTTCAATAACTACATACAAAATAAAATTAAAAGTAAGAACAATGTAAATCTAAAAAAATCTGTACGTAGTACTATTATTTATTCAATGACCTGAGCGCTAATCGTTTTTGAAGTGAATTAATTTAGTATATATTCTTCGAACGCTTTGTTTTTGTTGAACAGACTTGGTTAAAAAAGCAAGCCTTGTAGAAATATATTTATGCATGGTTAGTTTCTTCTGAATGAAAGTTATGATTAACTATGTTAGGAAATAATTGCTCGCCAATAAAACTACCTAATGTTTTACCGATCAAAATATCGGCTTTACGATTTTGATTTCGTGGAATAGCTTCCAAATAGGCCTTAATAGTTATTTCAGCACGACGACAAATTTTCAGTACAGTAGCAGAAGGATATATTAAACCACCTTTGTCTCTGTAAGCTATTAAACTACCTTGGTTAGGATGTAATGCAATTAAAGCACCAACACACGTTTTGCGTTTTATTTGACTAATTAATGAACTAGACACGTACCCTGCAATATATTCAACTGCACTTTCAGCAAAATGTGATAAGGTTATAGTTTCAATTCCACGGTTGAAATCATCACAAGTGTTCGTTTCATGTATGTCATCCTGTTTATCCTCAATTGTGGTTGTTAGGTTAATTCTTTTTAACGCCGACGAACAATTTGAAATAGAAATATCAAAGACCTTATAATACAACGGACATAGGATCTAGAACAAATCGCAAGAAAATAATGTCCCGAGTCGACCTATACATTATACATAGGCATACATAGATATAAACAAATTTCATATTAAAATTTAAACCTTGATTCAACGGAATAGTGTTCACTTTTGTTTGCACTAATTTATCGCATTACGTAGCTTCTATCTGTCCGCCTGACTAATTCACCTTATGCAGCTTATACTTGAACTACGTGAACATAGAAACAATGGAGTAGGTTTATTTTGTTAAAGTCTTTTAAGGATTCCATGATATGTACCTACGTAGGCGTAATAATTAATGTAAGACTACAATAAATTCCATAATCTTATAAATTGTAATTACTTGTTTATGTTAGACGAAATAAGCTGAAAAACTAATTAACGACTGACAAAGATTTTTTTTTTCGAGTCAGTTTCATAATAAGTAACTGTAGTGTATGAATAACAAAAAGGGAATTAATGAATTTAACTAATTATAATATTATAAATGCCAAACTTCTTGCGGGTGTCAAAGTTCTTCCGCTTTCATTACTATTTTCATAACGCTATGTCGCTACGTCTACTACAAGATAGCCGTGTTTCAAGTGACTGAATTAGTTGCTAAAACTGCGCATCATTAATTTATTTTTATCTTATGGTTAATTTTTGGGATACGAAATTATTGGCTACTAGCTGATCACCGTGACTCCGCCCGCGAGATATAGTTATCTCGGCCCCGATTCCCGTGGGAATACATTACCGAGAATCCAAATAAAAAGAAAATAACAGTACATACACGAAATAAAATGACATGTGTAATTATATTTATGACAAAACAATGATACCCTGTGAAAATTAAAAACATTTTTGGGCTTATCTCCTCCATTCAATCAAGGGATTCTTGTACAAGTTTCATAAAGATCGGACCTCTTTTTGTTATGTCCATAAAATGAGCCGAACAAACAAGATTGTTATTTTTTGGATCAAAATATTCTTCTCGCCGTGCTAGGGCAATAATATTTTTCCATTGTGCACAGTGTACTGGATCCCGAGGAAAACTGAAATAGATGTTGGTTCATATAACGAAAAAAAAATCATAAAGAGCCAAGGCGTCTCCACTATAATCTTTGTTCCAAATAGTTTTATCGCTATCGGTAATCCGAATAAATCTGAATGGTCATTTTGTTAGTACATTATTCAGTGAAAATGAAATGGTCTCTTTCTTTTTACTGAGCTTGGGATGAGTTCGAAAGAGACAGATAGGTACTTCGGTATTGGACTGGATTGCAATATTTACTTTTGTCTTTTAATTTATTATCGACGAAATACTGTATTTTAAGTGAAATAATAAATTGCAAATAATAAAACAAAAGCTTATTTACTGAAAATATGATACACCGTCTTCAATTTGCTTTTTTTTCGTAGTTTTTACACGTTTTTAGAATACAGTACGGCATTGTGCAACGTGTTGTCGTTCAGTTGTCAAAATCAAGACTGGCGCGCGATTGTTTCTCTTTTAGTTCGGACACTTTTGAGCGATGATCCGAAATCCATTGTATTTAAAATCATTGAGAAATATGTTCTAAAGGAACACAATTGCATGTGGAGACGTCGACTAACTCCGTGTGTATTAGTGTCTTTTTATAAATAGACATAGAATAGATATCGAAAAGGCGTGGAGTTGGGTTATCATTACTGCCACCATGTGATCTTATATTAGCAAAAAACGGTTCTATATGGTCTTGGGATATTTTATTAAAAGGTATGAACTTTATTGGAGAGTTATCTTGTAATAAATTGTGATACATTCCAATAGCACTATTGATGGCAACACAAAATCCTAAAAAGCCTGTATAACGTGGAGAATTGATTAATTTTACTGTTCTATTGTCGTTTAGTTTTACAGTTAGACTGGCAATATATTTTTGGCATTCTTCAAGTCGTTTTAAAACATTAACGGCATTATCTTTATTAAGCGCTCGTTTGAAGCCATAACTATGAACTCTTGAATCGAGAATATCAAAGAGGTCATTAAATATTAACAACATTTCTGCAGTAGCATCTACGTTTTCAAATTCTGGTAAATTAAGTTGCGCTTTACAAAATGTTAACGCTGTTGCTACACTACGGCTAAACAACTGGGCTGCTAGCTTTACTTTCATTATATTTTGCTTGAAGTGTATATGTGTAAATATTAATTTATTGGCCAAGTGAAATTGTTATTTTTCTTGTATGTTGTGCAGTAATTTTATGGAATTCCACGATATGAGATTTCCGTCACTATTGCTGAATTCTTTATAATGTTCGAAAGCGTTTCTTATGAGTTTTAACATATGTACGGGATCTAAGAAAACAAAAATTTTATCTTTGGTTACAGGATGAGAAAAAGACGTATTTATATTTTTTTCTGACAAACAGCAGCCCAGTGATTTAGCCATAGCAATATTGGTTGGACATCCGTCGAATGTTACTGCTTTAATTGTTACATTGCTGTCGTGACATAAAGTAATAGCCTGCAATAAAAGATTTTTTTTTTGGTCTGCACTAGTGCCATTTAGGAAGTATCCTATTGGTACCTTAAATCGTTTGTTTAGGCCGACAACTAAAAACACTAATGCTTCCGTACTTACATTCACCACCACAATCTGATTGAATTTGACCACCAAAGTCAACATATCCAAATGTACGTTGTGTGGAGGGAACGTATTCTACTTTGGATTTTATTTTTATTTCGTCAAATACTAATGTGGCAATCAATTCACCTTGACACTGTGCAGCTTTGTTTTTTAATGCCATTAAAGCTTCAGTTGTAAAACCCGGTTTACCATCAACAGTTTGGTACCACTTACTTATTGTTTTTAGAGAAGGAAGACAAGTTTGAAAAGATTTTCTGACATATTTGTAGGCTAGTCGAGTAAAAGTTCAAAGTAAGAGCAAAAGTTCTCAATTCAGGTGAATGTTTATGGCGAATAGTGACTCCTTTTTTATTAGATTGTCTAATTCTCTATTGGTGACCCCTATTTTACTAAGCAAATCTGCATTACACGAATTAATCATACTCTGCTTTTCTAAATCTTTCAATATATTTTTCAATGAGAGAAGCCTCTTTCTCATATAGCGTGTTTTTTCAACTAAGTTTTTTATTCGTTTATTTTTTTGGTTTATTGTCTCCGATAGTTCTATAATTCTTCTGCACATACGTTTTTTAGTAGGAGTCGTATAGTTTGAAGGACTTCCAGGAAACCGCTTTCGCGATATTTTCGGTACTAGCGTAGATTTTTCAGGCACAGGTGAATTACTAGAAGGCGATTTTATTTCTAGTTCAGTTGGTGCGGGTGAAATGGGCACTGACACATCTTTTGAACTACTGGGACTTGGTGCATCCGAAACAACATTACTCTGAAAAAAAAAAAATTCATTTTGAAATACGGAACGTTCGAGGAAGGAAGATGGAGTCATGATTATCGTATTGCATAAATTGGCTACATAAACGTCTGCATCTTTTGATTGTTTGACTTACAAGTTTGATTGTTCACAGCTTTGAGGCGTTGCAGACCTGAGAAAAAGGTCTCGACAGACAGACAGACAGACAGCCAGATAGACGAACAGATAGACAGACGGGCAGAAATTATGAGATGTCGACAGCCTCTGTGGCGTAGCATAGGAGGCGCGCGTTCGATCCCCGCTCAGTGTAAATATTTATGGGGTGTGCATGTGTATATGGGTATATTTTTTTATATTTAGTAGTCAAGTTGACTACACCTGGCCTGATGGTATGCTTGGGTGCATTGGTCTGTTCGTGCCTTGGAGAGCACGTTAAGCCGTTGGTCCCGGTTGCCATACGAACATCATAGCAGTCGTTACGGGTAGTTGGAACCCTCAAAAGTTCAACAACTGATCTTGCTGCAATGCTTCGAAATCGCCTTTGGGATGTGGAGGTCAGATGGCAGTCGCTTCACAGAAAATATCGCAGTTCAGCCAAATCCGCAATTAGACTGGTAAAAGCGGACCCCAGACTCCAAGTTGAAGTCCTTCGGATGCGACTGGATTTCACGCTAGGATGAAGAAGAAGAAGAAATTATGAAATATATTGTAAAATAAAACTTACTAATATAGGTAAATACAATGTTGGTACTGCCGAACCCAATAGACGTCGATGGTTTTTCATTTTTATAAAACAATCCTCAGAAAAATGTCGCGAACACACTACACTATGTTTAGTTGGAAACCAATTCTCTCGCTTACTTCGATCGATCCATACATTTTTTGTATCGGGGTCATGTGGATACCTGTAAAAAATCCTATTATTTCACAAAAAAATACATATTTAATCTGTAATCTGGAAGTATATCCATTCAAATAAAAAAAAAATTTTTAATATCAGTTTATAATTGACCGAGTTCTGCGGTAAAACATTAAAAGTACAACCGAATTGAGAGGCCATAACCTCAACATACTATGTGTGTAATTAATAAAGCAGCCGATAATTAGTTATTAACTCTTAATTAGATCACCTTCTACTTTCCAGCAGTTTGCTTGTTTACTACCGTATGGTATAATATTAAAATATTTACATAGAAAGGGTATCCTGGTTCTCCTTGTATGCATCTATTATAAATTGAATGAATAATAATGTATCAAAACGTAAGTATGTACCTACATCTCCCATTTTCATTCAAGTTTTCTATTAAAGTTTTACATAATATGCACATTTCAAATTTTATTAGAAATTGTATAATTCGCGTGCTATGAGAATGGGATGGAACCTTGTCAAAGGAAATTGAAAATGTTTTGCCTGTGAGGTTGTACTAATCCCTGGATCTACTGAACCGATTTTGAAAATTGTTTTACCACTAGAAGGCTAAATTATTTGTGAGTGTCATATGCTATACATATATATATATATATATATATATATATATATATATATATATATATATATATATATATATATATATATATATATATATATATATATATATATATATATATATATATATATATATATATATATATATATATATAATTATATAATATTATATAAATTTCGCATTTAAAATTAAACTCGTCCAAAAATCCAGCCGTACTAAAAACACAACTTCGTCTCATGAACTTCGACATGAGTTTGCCGACGCTACGGCTGGCCGGCGGACCACATACGTCGCAGTTCCAAAAGGTCGCATCCTATTCTCATCGCGCGCGGATTATAATGAAACGGACATTTTTTATGAAATTTTAGGATCATTTTTTAGGATTAATTTTAGGATGCAACATATTTATCGATAGCAGCATTTTCATATTTACCCACATCCCTAGCGCTTAACCGAACGAAATAGATAGCTTCTACATGTGTAAGAAAGAGATATGAATATTCCTATTCGTTGCATGTACTCTCGGCCAACCAGTATAAAATGAACTCCGTCAATTCTTTTTACGGAACAAAACGTATAAGATAATTTATTTATTTAACTTACCGATGAAAGGAAATTCCGTCAAAGTTTGATGTCTGCGTATTAATACCACACCATTTTATTGTGCAAGTAGGTATTTTTATATTTATTTAAAAAATATTTAATACACAAACGCGGAAGTGTTCGCGGATCACGTACGTGGTTAGCACTGGTTGATTGATTTCTAATGCAAGCTTATTTATATTATAATTTATCGGCCGCCGCCGTAACCATTGACAGAAGTGCGTCGCCTATAATGCGGTGTCTATAGTCCGGCAAGCTCGTGCGCGACCGTCCTGCGGGGTGACAGACGGTGGCGGGGACGAGGTACTAAAGATGTCAGCGGGTGGCGGGTGGTGCAGCGGGGAAGGGAAACGCGTGCATCTGCGCGTCAAATACGGCAGTCTCGGCCGCGCAGTCGAAGCGGCAACACGTGCTTGATATTCCGTACTACTTTGAGTTCGACGCACACGAGATTAAGATCTCAGGATGAGTAAGGCTATCTCAAGACAAGTTAAGGAAGTTGTACATAAAGTGTACCAATTTTTTGTAAGGCGAAAAACGAGGACGAATATAATTCAGATCGAGTATTTGACGATGAAATGGACAGGTACGTTATTGTTTATTAACATAATCGATTATTATTGCTTTAACTTGGCAGAGTGCTCAAGCTATAATCTCGGAATCATGTCATTGTACGTGAAGTTGTTTATTATTTCTATAGTACATTTTTGTCTTTTTAGATTCATAATTCAACTGGGTGAAAACGACGATGATGATGACAGCGAAAGTTATGAAGAAGATCAAACAGAGAGTGAACATGAAAGTGATATGGAAATTGATTTTTAATAAAACAATATATGATAATTTTAGTTTTCCTAATAATTTGTCCTCAAGCATAATAAAAAAATATAAACAATAAAAGTAGTTCTATCTTTTTATTTACTCCTATATTACGTCACAAGTAAGTACAACTTATCGCAAGATTTATCCTGGCACACTTCTCTTCTTGTGTAGCCGTGTGCTAGAATGGCGCGCTACCTCGTCCCCGCCACCGTCTGTCACCCCGCGGGACGGTCGCGCACGAAATTGCCGGACTATAGTTGGTTGTGTTGTCGCTGAGCCTACACCTTGTGTTTTAATTTGATACTAGATGGCGTTGTTATGGCAACTTGCTACATGGCGGTGTTAAGGATTTTTAAGGATTACCATATATAAAACGTCAACAATAAATATAATTGTACTCTCTCTATACAGTCTAGTTTCATTTTATACCGGTCTGTTCCAAAAGTGATTATTTACAGGATACAGAATGTGAAATTGAGCTAATTACTGTTAAAATAATTAGGATCATAGCTAAGCTACTTCATTGTCATGTTTAAGAAGTTTTTCTTTTATTGTTATATTCTTATGTAGAATTAATACCTTGTATTCAGATCGAAAACAAAGTAGGTAATTCTACATAAATTCAATTTTGTAATTAGGTACTTGATCGAAAAAGAATGGCCTTAAGATTTCTTACCAGATCCTTACTCAGGTGCTTGTTTGGCAAATCTGGCAGTAAATGTAACTGTAGATTCAATCTTATGACTTTCATAAGCAGGTATCTTTGTGACCAATATGAATAAATATTTTGAACCTTTGAAAAATATTGCTACGTATTTGGTTTTAGCAGAATATTTATTTTCTGATATGTTATTTTAGTAATCATGAATTATTGTGAAATAGTTTTTAAAAGTTGGTTACATTTAAGAATATTTAAATTATATTTAATGATGTGCTAAAAATGACCGATAAATGTTTCTAAAGCGAATACAGGGCAATGAATCTAAGGTATTATGATGATAATTAATCCTAGAGTGGGTGCGCTATTAGGATAATGCCGCTCTTGCTGAAAAATTATTCATAAAATTTTACTAGTAAACTATTTAGGCTATGCGTCTATACTTCCTGCGACCCTGGAAGTGAGTACGAACATATTATGAGCACAGTTGACTGCAGGAAGAAAAGATTTTCGCGCGGTTGTCCAGCGTGGCGGCAAATTGCTAAGCACGCGCCCACTCACGTAAGTAAAATTGATATTAAAGTATTTTTTTGTTTTTAGTTAAATTGAAACTTATTATAATAATTTGTTCCTATAAATACCTATTTTATTACTATTTTTATCTTTACATTTGTTTTGTATTTTCAGCTCTAATGTATCAAAATTAGTAGATAATCATTGGAGACAGGTTATATATCACAGATTATCCACCGCATAGAGGTGCTGTCACAGCCGTTCTCCTATCACATTCTAGAGACCATCTCATCTTTAGTTCTCGTCACGACTGTTATCTAGGTTTCATAAACGTGTTCAGAATAACCTTTTCAATTTTGAATATACCCGGAAATAAAGAGATATCTCTCGCTCTGGCCAGACCACATATAATACGAAGGTACCTTTTTTTTTCCAATTCCGCGGCCCATATGGTATGGCTGATTTTGACTTTTTTGTGGATTGGATTATTACTTAAGTTTTTATTTTATAAGAGATTATCTAGTTCCGAATTTTGTTAGTTTTTCGGTGTTAGTGTTACTGTTTGTGTATGTTATTTTTCTTGAGTAAATATAAGATTGTATTAAACTGTTCGATTTTTCCTAAAGCTAACGTTTCATTGAAGACCATACTCGTAATTTGAAAATAAGTATATAAATCAGTTAAATATTAACCTATTTGTAAGGGCGACAAAATGCTCACGTTACTCGGGAAGGCACTCTCACTCTAGGGTTAAATCGGTAAGTGGATTACCTAATAAATATAAAATGAAATTTGTATCACAGTAGGTAATAGAAATTTTTAGTTCTGTGCTGTTCTGTGTCATTATTGTAAATGAATTTTCTAAATTAACGCATAACGTGTGGTGTATTAGTTGCAGCATCTTACTGGATACTTTGTGTGTATTATAGCTACTATGAATGTAGTTACTGATCATTGAAAGGAGTTTTTATTGCCAGGTTCTTTTCTCTTTGGCTCCACCCGTTGTTTTGCGAATCTGGCTTTAAATGTAAATTCTTATGTGTTAATAAGTGTTATTTTATAACCTATATTAATAGAATTTTGAGTTTGAGTTTAATACTGTAATGCTCATAAGCTAAGATGGCAGTTGAAAATGCAGTAATGCGCATTTTAGCCAATCAAGACATTAACGCAAAGAAAACTTTGTCAGTAGAAAGCTTGATTTTTTTTCTTAGTTTTTAGGTCAACTTGAAATGTAGTTTAGATAACTAAAAATTTTATTTTTCGCACTTATTTCGGAACCGCCATGACGCAAGTACTGCATTTGCGATAAGCACGGCAGATTTAGAGACTGGAAAATTTTACTTTTGTCCGTCTGTCTGTATGTGTGTTCCGGGCTAGTGGGCACATTATCCGATTTCAACGAATAATTTTTCGTTGTGAGCTTTTTTAATTGGCGGGAAAGACCCAAATAATGTTATTAATGTTCGCGAGGTCTTCAGTTCAATGGGCGACCACTAGTGTGAAATTAATTAAATCAACAAGCTTAACTAGCTTTGTATACAGTACATAGAACATTTATAAGCTTTAATTTATGTTTCAGTGCTTTAAACAATCATTGTAACAGTTTGAAACTAGAAGTATTTAATAAGAATAAAGAAATAGAATTACTGAAAGTTAAGCTTGAAACCACCACAAAGGAATATACCCAAACAAGTTTAGAATACAAAGAAGTACTTGAAAACTTTTCAAAATCTGATGAGGTAAGTACTAAAATTATTTAAAACTGACAACCAATTCAAAAGTATGTCACTGTCCAGTCTGTCGGTGGATAGTAGATAACCTGTGACCATGTTTGATGCAATCCAATCAAAAGGCAACATTTGAGTTTCATTTCTATATCACTAAGTAGGTACATATTATATAACTAAGTCCTCCACAGCAGCGATTTTCTTGCTGCTTTCACTAATATAGATAAAGTGCTTCTCAAAGAAGTTTTTAATATATAATTTGTCACGTGCGAAGCCGTGGACGTACGCTAGTCAACTATAAAATCCTTCTACATACTTTTAACTAGTAGAACAATAATTTGTATCTGTTTCAGGAGTGTAATAATCTAAAAAAAGCAATAAAAGACTGTCAAGAAAGATTCCTTGAAGCGGAAAATCGTGTTTTAGCTGGCAAGTCACATATAGTACAATTACAGGTCATTATTCATATTATATCTAGTATTAGATACTTAATTAAGTTTTTGTGGTTCATATGAGAATATAGTAGAGGCTAGAGCCGATTGTTGTTGCATATTGCTCTTGATGATTAAGGGTGTTCTTTTTGGTGGATGGTAGTTTTTAATTTCACTCAATATCACTAAACTGGACTTTTGTTTAATCCGCGGCCGCGGCCGTCCCAACCTCTACGCCATAGATGTGGGTTGTCCTGCTCGTAAGACTGCGACGCCCGCCAATTTCGGTAGTGTGGTCCGAAGTTCCATCGGCTATCTTTTACGAGCCCCAAATACTTCATCAAGGGCTCTTTGCCGGTCCTAACGCCTCATACAGTTATGCTGGATCATGCATTCGGACCGCGCCGAGGTTCGTGAAAACACCTCGCCTAAGACTTGTGCAGGGCCACCTCCAGTCCCAGCCGCCGTATCCGACCCATGACTTGAGCAACACCCTTCGTGAGTGCGGCGTTGCTCCCTGCGCCGTGACGAGGGGACCCCTCATTCAACTGGCCTGACCTATGTAATCTGTTATTTGTGCATCTTTGGGTGTTGAACATAAGTTTATTTATGTCATAAAACTTTACCTGTTTGCACAGAACAATTGGAATCTCAAAATATTAAACAATGTATTCAAAATTATTATGACAATGTATTGTCTTCCTTCAATTTAGGATTACAATAAAGTTAAATAGGTATAGTATACCTAATTTAACTGGTTAACTTTTTATATTACAGCAACTAGTGAAAGAACATGAAAGAAAAATAGAAACTTTAGAAAAAAATGATAAGAAGAAACTGGAAAAAGTATCAAAGGAAAAGGTGGAAAAGGAATTAGTAGTTTTAAAAAAAAAGTATAATAAAGAAATAGCAGAATGGCAAGTAAAATATGACACATTACTCAAGAAGCTCGAAGATACAACACTACAGAATGGTAAAATATCTATATAAATAAAAATGAATCGCCGTTTGTTTGTTTCACTAACACTCTGAAAGTGCCGGATCAATTCAGCTAATTTTGATCTTGAAATATTTTTTGAAGGTCAGGGAATGTTCAAAAGTTAAATTTCAGGCGCTACGAAAATTGTCGTTACAGCTTGTAATTAATAAATATCTACTAGAATTATGATTAAGTATGAAAAGTCTGGACAAGGCCTTTCATAATTTACCAAATGAGTAAATTACTTCTTTTTATCCTCATCTATTATATTATTCAGTCATGGAACTAAAAAACTGTTTGATGGTATTATTTATATTTACTTTATTTTGTAGATAAATACAAAAAGGGTAAATCGAACAAAAACGAAACTGATGACAGTGATCGTCTAGCTCTCGATGAACATAACGATAACGAAGATGATATGTCATCAGGTTATCTGTCACCACTAAGTATAAAGGATTCAGCACAGTACAATGGAGATGTGGTAAGTTATCATTTCAATTGACTGCTTCGGTGGCGTGGTAGGCAGTGCATCCACTTTCGACGCCGGAGTCTCGGGTTCGATTCCCGGTCGGGACAAACTTTGTGTGATGACACATACGCTTGTACCAAATTCTGGGTATTTCCTCTGTATAATATGTACGTATTTACAAAAAAAAATGTACATAAGTATTTATATCAGTTTATCCAGTACTCGTATCACAAGCTTTGCTTAGTTTGAGACTAGATGGCGTTGTGTGAATTGTCCTCCAATTTATAAAAAATCAGGCATTATAATATATCCATTGTAAGTATACGATGTATCCGAGTGCTCGCCGCCTTTATAGAGACATTGCTAAACGCCTAATCGATGCTTCTCAGGACCAGAAGGCTGGCTATTTTCTGGCCCAAAGAATAAGTATCACCATCCAATGTGGCAATACAACCGGCATTCTGGGAACCTTCCCAGTCGGCAATGACGCGGAGAATTTTTTAAACGATATTTTGTAATGTAAATATTTTTAGTATATAATTATGTATATTGTAATTCTTATTGTAAATAATTGACAATGTATTTATATGTTAACATGTTAATATGTTTGAATGTTTTATTTTCAGAATGGAAGGTGCTCTATACCAAATCATACTTCCAGCGATAATGAGAGCAAAACTGAAGACGTGAGTGTTGATACTGGGTGTGGGTCTTCTGTAGCTTCACCTAATACTATTAGTGAAGATGTATTCCCCATAGATGTTCAAAAATCTCAACCAGTTGTTGATAAAGTAATTCTTATTGATAACCAAGTATTACAAACAGTTGCTATTGATAACCAAGTATTACAAACAGTTGCTATTGATAACCAAGTATTACAAACAGTTGCTATTGATAACCAAGTATTACAAACAGTTGCTATTGATAACCAAGTATTACAAACAGTTGCTATTGATAACCAAGTATTACAAACAGTTGCTATTGATAACCAAGTATTACAAACAGTTGCTGAAGAAGAGATTCTTATAACTGTAGAAGAACCACAAGCAAAAGGTTGTTTGGAGTTAAACAAGAGTAATAACTTAGAGATAGATAGTAGCACAGATCATGAAATAGAAACAATATTTAATGCTATGCGGTGGGACTGCTCTCTCATAACCCCAATCCCTACAACACCACAAAAGATAAACACTCCGTCAACTAAATCACGTCAAAGTGAAGCGCAAACTGATACAATAATTCATTGTGCATGCCCGGACGCAGCAAATGCAAATGCGGTAGCAGTTGAAGCTAGGGAAGAAGCGGCCACAGCCAGAAAGGACCTCGCAATAACTAAAGAAGAACAAAAGTCAATAAAAGCAAATTTGGCAAATTTAACGAAAGATTTTTTATATTTTAAAAACTTAATCAAGACAAAATTTATAAAAGGGAATAAGGATTCTAAAAAGCTTGACGTATCACCTAAAAATTTATTTAAAAATAATTGTCTTAATAATGAAGATGTGAGTTGTGGCAATTTATTTAACTCAGTGTCGAAATCACATAGCTCGGAATCTGAAGCAGATTTTGTTTTGTCACAAAAAAACACACCAGAATATCAGTCATCAGACTTATCAGAACCAGTTATAATATATTACTGTTTAGAAAATAGTTGCGATGAAAAAGCTTCTTCACCATTGCCAGTAGAGGAAGTAGAACATATGGAAAATATTGCAGAACATGTGGAAAGTATGGCAGAACATGTGGAAAATAATCGACAACTTGGCCAAGTATCACCTTATCATGATACTAATGCAAATTTAAATTTCACCAGTCTATTCCAATCCATATCTAATTCTCAAGACTCTAAATCTGAAGCAGAATTGGCTTCGTCAGATTCACAGTCCAGAATTCTATTAGACTCAACACCTATGGAAAATAATAACAATGAAAATGAGATTATATTCGAGCCAGATGAAGACGCGGAACAAATAGAAAAAATTACAGAGCAGGAGTATGTTGCACCTCTTCAAAACTTGTTTGAGAAAGAATCAACTGTTAATTTAAAGTTCCGACCTCTATTTAACCCAGTTTGCAACTCACCAACATCCGAAATAGATATTGTTTTGCCACCGACTACATCAGATTTTCAGTTACCAGATTTTACAAAAACAACTTCATATGTAGAAAGTAATAACAATGAAGAGAGCACTTCGATAAAACCAGTAAGTGAAGTGGAACAGGTGGAAAACAAATTATCAACTAAAGACAGTGAAATGAGAACAGTTAAAAGGTCAAAGAAATTAACACGCTTAAGTAAATATAGAAATAGATGTGAAGTGCGAAATCGGAAGATCAAAAGGGAAACACCGCCTTTAAAGAAACCTCGTAAGACACCAAAACAGTTACCACAACAAATTGTTATAAAGGTAACAAGAAGTGACACCGCAGCAACATTGAATGATAAGCAAGTGTATGCTAATGCTGTAAAGGTTATGGCTGAATTGAATGCTAAAAAAAACAAAAAATCGGAAGATAGCTTAGCTAAGACCCCTGTTAAGAAAGTAACTCCTGCTAAACATTCTGAAGAAGCTGAGTCTACAATCAGTATTCCCAAAGATAAACCTGGCAAACAGAATGTACACACTGAGATTTCATCTCAAGAAAGTATATTGCTATTAGACATTAGGTCGCGAAGGCCGAGCGTAGTGATCACGCCTCTGTCATCTCCGATATCAAATAAATTCTCCCCAATACGGGAAACTACAACTACGCCACCGCGTCGACGTTCGAGCAGAACTTCAAAGCAGAACATTTATTCTTCGAGCTATGAGAAAGAATCATCGAAAGTATCACATGTGATGCAATCTCCAAAGACATTGTTTAAGTCTCCAATGCGTGCTCATAGATCACCTTCTCCCACATTATCGTCTCCGAGGACACCTAGACACTCTGTCAGACGTTCAATATTCCCCAAGGCGTCTCCAAAGGTAGCACAATCATCATCAGAAACAGATAGTGCTTCTATTAAGCCTTTAATTTCATTAGAATCTAAAACTATATCACAAGATCCTTGTGCCCAATCTTTTCCTGCAAGAATAGCATCTGCTTGTTTAAAGTCGCAAAAATCCTCAGAACAGGATGCTTCTTTTAAACCTTTAATTTCATCAGAATCTGGCACTATATTGGGAGGTCTTTTTACCCCATCTCCAGTTGCAACAATACCAGCTGTAAAACCTGACAAAACAAATACTGCATACATGAGTAAATCCTGCACTGAGAATAAAGAATCATCTATAAATAGACCAACTGAAAAGACAGCCAGAAAACGTAAATTATCAAATAATTCTGATATACTACATAAGCGAGTGTTGCGTAGTAATAGTATACAGGAGTCGAGCACTGATGAGAATACAAACGCCGATCAGATTGCAATTGAAAAACTTTCCAATGTTGTTGCATTATGTAAGACAAGTTGTAACCCTAAAGAAAGTATAATGTGTGCCATGATACAAAAATATGGCAAAGCCAAAAATCGGCAAACTTTCAGGCATGTATCAGGTACGTAATTTCTCAAATAGCTTATTCTGCTCATGTTTCGGCAATCAATCTATTAGCTACATTATAAACCTACATGAAATTTGGTAGGTACTTTAACAATGAAATGTTACTGTTTCACAGATGCAGTGTTAACGATGATTAGCGACAAGATTGAGAGTTTTATATCAACAATCCGTGAGGGCAATAAAAATGATGCTATGAACGAGTTTGTAGAGGCGCTGAAGATACTTAACTATAAAAACTTCGTCTCTGGACTCATCAAATACTTAACAAATCCAGAAAGAAAATTGGAATTGTTTGCTAAAGTAACGGCGCCTCCAGCTCCACAAATGACCAAGTCTGAAGCTGTCCTGTTGTACGTAATACGGCGTCTCAGAGAACATTGGCGACCCGTAGATATTGTTCATACTATTCTGGCCAGTCTAGAACACACCCTGTTTAAGTTGAACCGAACACCTGACTTTGATGTAATCGACAGTGTGTCGCACTTTTATGCGCTAGTTTGTAGATATTTTGGTCTTGAGAGTAGACTGAAAATGTTTATGTTAGACGCTATGTATTGCATCTTGTACAAAGCCGCGCCACTTATCAAACAGTGTTTGGATGTCTGGCCACTCATAATCCCATTAGCGCATATGAGGGAAGGTAAGAATAATACATTTTTATTATACTTACAATATTCATTGTTTACTGCCAAACGTAATTGAATCAACAGTACACTATCGCAAACTCTACTCACCATTTGTGTGTTGCAATTTGTTGATCATCGATGGGTAGTAAGGCAGGACACAGGATGAATATGAAATTTCAATGGATACCACTTTAAACAAAAACAGGCTCCCTCTATACAATTGTTTATAATAAGTTTGTGTTGGTGTCTTAAATAAAACCGGTCAAGTGTGACTTGAGTTGCGTACGGTAGTATTTTAGGACAATATAACAGCAAAAAAAATCATAGTCTGTTGTTTGAGAGCCTCTTCAATATTTGTTTTATTCTGTTTTTAGTATTTGTTGTTATAGTGGCAACATAAATACATCTTTCAACACTGTCTATCTACCACGGTTCATGAGATACAGCCTGGTGACAGTCAGACAGACAGTGAAGTCTTAGTAATAGTGTCCCTGTTCACCCTTTGGGATGGAACCCCAATAAAGAAAAGAAATCTAAACATTTTGTATATTGTTTCCAGCAAAAATACCATTAGTCACCATTTTAGTATACCTGCTACATTTCTACAAGTGTGATGACAGGCACAATAAAGTGCAAGAAATCAGACTTATGCTAAATAGGAAGTATTCCTATCAGCTCACCGAGTGGAACGAAAGGAGAATATTGGAGCTGGTTAGCAATTCTATTAGTGAATTAAGAGGTAATTAATTTTGACTAATACCCGTTCCCCACACTGCCCACATCTCACAGGAATTATTCTGGTGATGGAACAACTCCTATAATAGGTCTTCTAGGCTCAGCTAACTGTTATGAACAATGTTATCAGCTAGGTATCTGTTTAGTCATTGCAAACAAATCATTCCGTGCTTTAAGAGCGTATTGGCAAAATATATGGGCTTTTTTTTATTTCTTATATTTGTATTCTATATTTTATAATATTTTTACAGATAATCCAGTGGAAAAGAAAATGTTACGCATTGCTATAATCATACTTGGAAAACGTCACGGTCCCAGGTGGACACAAAATAATATAATAAAGAAATTATTCCAATATGTTGAGAAAGAAAACACACCTGAACACATTATAGCATTCTGTATAGCATTGATTGGGCCGTTGATGAAACCATTCCCCAGTGATATGAAAGTCCACTGTGAAATTGCTATAAATCAACTGATGGGTGTTCTGAATTCTACAAGTAAGTAATATTTCTTTAGATATTGTGCGTTCTTTGTCCCTATTTTAAAATACATACAGACACAATAACATTTCCTAGACAGATATCTAAAAGTAGTTTCGTTCGACTCGTTTGGATTGGTTAATTGTGCGTTCACCATAAAACAATACAACAAATAATAAAAGGTGATGTATTATATATATATTATTCCTTTATTCAAAAGTGGCGATAAGAGTAACATTGAGAATTACCGTCCCATTTCCATACTGTCTACCTTGTCTAAGCTGTTTGAGAGATTAGTTAGTTTGTTAGTTGTCTATATCCTTATTTTCATAATATTATTAGTCCTGAACAACATGGATTTGTTAAGCATAGATCTACGGCCTCTTACTTGATGTTGTTCTGCAACTTCTTCTTTGAGAAGATGGACGATAGAGTGCAGGTTGATGCTGTGTACCCTGACTTTCGGAAGGCTTTCGATAAGGTGGACCACAAAATAGCTTTTAACGGTATCCGAGGCAACCTTCTTCGTTGGTTCATGGCATACATCTCTAACAGAACTCAGCAAGTAGTCATTAATGGATTTGAATCTTACTATGTCACGGTGTCCTCAGGAGTTGCACAGGGATCTATACTCGGTCCGTTGCTATTTATTATATTTGCCATGTAGAAAGACACAAGATTACATACTGTTGCAAGAGGACTTGGACCGGCTTCCACTTATTGTTCTGAAAATAGAATTCAGCTCAACCTATCTAAATGCAGTGCTATTTCTTTTACCAAAACCAGAAATATAATAAATTTTAACTACTCTCTTCTTGGCACTGTACTGGGGAGGGTGGATTCAATTCGTGATCTTGGCGTCTTATTAGATTGTAAGCTTCACCTAGATTTGCATATCGACTGTATAATTGGTAAGGCCTACAAGATGTACGGTTTTGTGATGAGATCAACGCTTGACTTCAAGAGAGACCCTCCACTTTCATGTTGCTATACAACACCCTTATTCGCTCTCAACTTGAGTATGCAAAGCAGGTCTGGAGTCCCTTTTACGACAAGAATACACTATCAGACTGGAAATGGTCCAAAATAAGTTTTTGCTAACCATGAGTTATAGATGTCGTCAACCAAGGTTATCATACACAGAACTCCTGCAAAGGTATAACCTGTTAAGTTTGGAGTCTAGGCGTGTTCATTTGATGGCTGCGACGTTACACGGTTTTTGTAATAATAGGTTTGACTGTCCGGATTTAACCAACCAAATTTCTTATATTGTACCTAGAACGGTTTATCGCGGGGTGCGTACCGGTCGACTGTTTGCATACCGCAAGGTATAAAACGAACGCTGGTCTGCGCGCGCCTGTGTGACGAATTTTGGAAGCGTATAACACACATTTCATTGAAATCGACATTTTCTCCGTTTCCCTGTTTAGTTTTAAAAGATTAACACGCGATATTTTGGTAAATAATTAGATTCACAAAATTACACTTATAAGATACGTCACATTTATACTTTTGTTCTTGTTTCTTGCACTATGTATAATTCTCACTCACAATTGTTTTTTTTCTGCCACATCCGTGGACATTGGTGTGGGTTATACGTTTACCCAAGTGTTTAACATTGTATTAAGATATATTAAGTCATAACGTGTAACTCTTAAATGTCCCAATAAAGAAAAATAAAATAAAATAAAATTATCCCACGCTTTGACAAGCACACGCTACGGGCTCGTCGCTTTTAATACTAACTAGCTGATATAGTTTTCTCGTTCACTATTCCCGTGGGAACATATTAACGGGATGAGGCCTATGTCACTCCGGGATAATGATACTACAGATTAGTGAAAGAATTTTCAAAATCTGTTCAGTAGTAGCAGAGCCTGTTCAATGCAAAGAAACAATCAAATCTTTCCTCTTTGTAGTGTTAGTATAGACTAGCTGATGCCGGCGACTCCACTCGCGTGAAAACTTTTCTCTTTGACCTTTCTTAGGCTTTGAGCTAACTCTGTATCAAACTTAATTTAACTTGGTACAGTAGTTTAGACGTGAAGGTGTAACAGATAAACAGAGTTACTTTTGCATTTATAATATTAGTAAGTAGATGTATCGAAAAAAAAGCCTTACTCTTTATGTTTTCATAATGCAAACTACAATTTACCGTCTGTTTTAGAATCCAAAAGGATTGAAGAAGCGGCTATGACAAGTATAATATTAATGGGCCGGTACGATCCCCAACGTATCAATGAAATGCTTCTTACTAGGAAAATGGGGGCAATGTCACCGGAACTGGAAGGCCTTCTTCATGCGTTGATAAGAACAAAACCATTGCACATATGGTTGAGAACTTTATCAAGACCAATTGGTCCTGTCGAAATATAATACTTAAAATATTCAATTTATAAGTAACTACAATAATAATTTGAGATATTGTATAAATTGAATTAATTAAGTATTTATTTCGTGTAAGACTGAGTATAAAATACGATCAGGGTAAGGATAGCCACTACTTTTAGTAGATCTTTGTGGTTTTGAATGTGTCTAAGATAAATAATGTCTTTTTTAGTGAGCAAGTTAAACATTGCTATACCTTATGAAGACACACACACACACACACACACACACACATACACACACACACACACACACACACACACACACACACACACACACACACACACACACACACACACACACACACACACACAATATTTAGCCCCAAACTAGGCACTTAAAATTCTGTAAACAAAATAAATGTCTAACAAAATACTACTAATAATAAAAAAACATTGCAAGCTAAATAAAAGTGTGCGTCAGAATGGCTGGTTGTCTGTGGCGTTGGTCTATGACAGTTGATTCGAAAATTGCTACATAATTGCTTCTATTTGCTTCATATAATAAATAATTGCTACATTGGATATATACTTGTCACCCCCTAGTTTAGAGTCAAGCATGCAGTTTCCCAAAATTTATTGTGTCAATAATTGCTTCATAATTACTTCATTTATACAATTTAGTTGTAACTTCAAACATAATGCTCGTATGTTAAATAAAGGATGTAACCATTATTTAAATTATCCCAAGGACAAGTGCCCGATGAAATAATAAAGGCAAATACTTAGTTATGTAGGCGTCGGGATTATTCGTTAAGGCTCTGGTACCCGTGTAAGTAAAGTAAGTAGGTACGTACCCCGAAGGGGTAGGCAGAGGCACATTACACACCCACAATTTGCCAGTATTTTTAGTCCACACGTAATAGGGGGCAAGCCTATTGCCGGCATCGGGCACACATATGATGGGTTATGATGTCCAAAATGGATTTTTAAAATAATTTGAAACCCGTTGCCATGCGATGTAATGTTGATTAAAGGCAACAAAATCTTACGTGCAAGCCGCTATGGCACAGCCAATTAAAGTCCTGGGCGTCTCGAAATATTTTCTTTAACGCAAGAATTACTACACACTTACTTCACTTACACGGGTACCAGAGCCGCCTTAACGAATAAAACCGACGCCTACATAACTAAGTATTTGCCTTTATTATTTCATCGGGCACTTGTCCTTGGGATAATTTAAATAATGGCTACATCCTTTATTTAACATACGAGCATATGTATGAAGTTACAACTAAATTGTATAAATGAAGTAATTATGAAGCAATTATTGACGCAATAAATTTCGGGAAACTGCATGCTTGACTCTAAACTAGGGGGTGACCAGCCAACCAAACGTCAGGATGGCTGGTCAAAAAAAAAAATTAATTTCTAAGTTTATATCCAATGTAACAATTATTTATTATATGAAGCAAATAGAAGCAATTATGTAGCAATTTTCGAATCAACTCTCATAGACCAACGCCATAGACAACCAGCCATTCTGACGCACACAAATAAAAGCTATTAATAAGGATATTGATTTGTTTTGTGATATTAGTAAGGGCTACACGGCTACTAGCCCGAAACGCCCAGGAATTTAATTGGCTGTGCTATAGTGGCTGGCACGTAAGATTTTGTTGCCTTTCATTAACATTTCATCGCAAAACAACGGGTTTCAATTTTTTTTTTAAATTACAATAATGCTGCTACTTTTTTTTTAATTCATTCAGCCATTTTGGACGTTACCCATTATATGTGTGCCCGGTGACGGCAATAGGCTGGCCACCTATCACGTGGGACTAAAAATACTGGCAAATTGTGGGTGTGTAATGCACTTCTGCTTACCCCTTCGGGATATAGGCGTGATATGTGTCTGTCTGTCTGTCTGTACACGTCTAAATATTATTGTCAAACATTATTCTGCTAATTTTAACAACTTAACGTAACCGTCATAGTCTTTTACCTCTATGGTAAAGGCCTTAGTTTTAAACAAATAGCGATGTTGCTAGATTTTTACTTATTGTTAATTTGCTAGCTTACACAATTTCAGATATAATTATCGGTTATCACATTGCCTAAACAGGCCTAAACAATAATTCCAGTGCATATAGTTATTAAGGTCATACAGCTACCAAAGAGTCGGTTTTCTTTTACAAAATGAGACGCGTCAGTATTGTAATTGTATGATTATATTACTGTAGCAAACCAAGTGAAACTTTTGTATTTTATTGTAATGTACATGTACACAAATGTAAATAGGTAACTATACTAGTTTAGTTTTTAATTAGGTATAAATAGCTATTAGTGATGATTCTCATTACGAGCAAAAAAAAGATAAATATAGATGCTATTATTTACTTTCGCGAGTCAGATTCCGTTTGAATTCTAACTAAATTCAGTACAATGTCGCTGGACGATTTCGAATTACCTGGTAGTAATGGATGGAATGCCCAGGTCATTTCAAATGCAAATTTAATATAGTTGGCTCAAATGTTTCTGGCTCATTTGCTTCGTAAGTTAATCAATCTTTTAGTCACTCACGCCTTAGTTGGCGTTCAAACTGTGTTATTACGTATTACATGTTTTTTGTTTTTAAATAAATGTCGTAAAATAAATTGAGGTATTTTTTATATTTACCTGCGCAATTATAGTTATTTAAATATTTAGTTATCGAGGTCCAATTTACATTCCACGGATTAATGGAATTACGAAAATAGAACACACAGACAGGCATGCCTCACGCCTATATCCCCGAAGAGGTAGCCAGAGGTAAATCACACACCCACTGTTTGCCAGTCCCACGTAATGAGGGCAAGCCTATTGCCGTTAACGGGCACTAGAGTATTCAAAAGCACTGTAATTCAAACCAAAATTCCCACAGCCTGGACAGATGTTACATACCTACCATTAAGTAGGATCTCTGCAGTCCGAGCGAACATACATGTGGAATTACATATAGACCTTATCTCTACACTTATTCATCCACAAGGAGGTAGCATTTTGGTCAATTTGGCTTACCCAAATAATCTGTACCCAATCTGCAATAACATGCTCTAAATCCTTGCAAGTAATAGCCTTTCTTACTAAGATGTGAAATAAGACATCACTCTCTCGCTCATTAAATTATAGTGTTTTTCACACTATAATTTAATGAGTGAGAGAGTGATGTAGTAAAACAAATGGATATGTTTTGATGACTTAGTCAAAAAAATATGATACCGCATTGCCTTGTGTAATGGACAAAAATATTTTGTTTTATTCAAATGTGAGTAACATAGATGAATCGTGATTAAAGATATTTTTTTACTAATCATAACATTACCTTGCATTAAATTTAATGTTACAATAATTCTAATTTTGGCGATAGTTGTTAATAAGCTTAATTTATTATTAGATAAAGAATAATTTGACAACTCTTTTGAAGTGGACTGATTAGTTAGGGCTTCAACTCCAGACGGCCGAATTCACGCATTTCTCGTGTGTGATTGTGGTGGGAATATTAAATTCACCTTATTTAATGTATAATGACTAATGTCAACTGTGATTGCATATTTATAGGTTTATCATAAATAAATTAATGATGACATGAAACCCTTGTAGAAATGTTTCTCTACACTATTCGTCGGATTGCCTATATGAAATCAGCAGGCGTTAAAATTTAGAATTTTTATTTTCAAAATTGCTTTTGAAACTTTCACCGCATCTGATTCTGCTTTTGGTTTGTTCGAGAGCACATTGCCGGAACTTTGCTACGGTAATGTTTTCATCTTTAGATAGTAAGCAATTTGTTCGTATTAAAAATTCACCCGTCATTCTGATACCAGGTTGGCGGCTCACTAACTTTCTGAAATAACTCTGGTTTTTTAAAAGCACATTACTTCAAATTTTAGGCACATTGATCACATTGCTAGAACATTACTTTCATGTGTATTGAATCACTGTTTATTGACGTAAACCCGTCATCCTGATGTTCACAATATTACAATCAAGTTGCAACAGCTATGTCAGTATCACTTAATTTGAAACACAGTTAATTTAATAATTCGTTTTATATTTCTTTATTTCTACCATAATAACATGGATATTGACTAATTGCGTTCGAGCATTTGGTGTTAGCAGTTTAGCAAATTTGTGATAGTACTGCACGAAATTAGTTAGAGCCATTTGTAATAGACCAGACCCAGTAACTAGATTAGGAAACGATACAAGTACTTCTCTGTGAATTTCTTCAAGACTCTGTTTCCAACGAGAACTAAATGACGCTACTAAAGAGAGTGATTTTCTTTCCAAACTTGCTAATTCTGCTTTCTTGTCGGCATCAAACAACTGTTCACCTTCCTTCACAAATTGTATCATACCACCAAAGTGTGGACTCAGTATTTCCTCAACATATTCAGAACTTCTCGCTTGCAATTGTTCTCGAAAACTTTCTGCTTCTTTTGTATTGTCTCGTGTTCTTTCCATTAGTATACACAATACCATATCGTAATTGTTGATTAAAAATATTAATTGCTGTATTCGTTGCGGAAATTCCGCGGCCATTTTCAGTAAGAAGCAATTCACCTCATCTTGAAGAATTAAAAGAAGTTTGCTGAGTTCTTCTGAAGGAAACTGTTCACTTAAACTAAGCATTGCAGCTGAGAACTCTGCATATCTTCGTGTGATCTGTAGATTTATAACAGACTTTATATAACCTACCAAATAATTTACAAAACTGCGAAAATGTATATTAATACTAGCGGACCCGACAGACGTTGTCCTGCAAAAAAAAAGAACCAAATTGTGAATCTAAACCATTCTTGAATCCCCTTGAACACACACAAAAAATTTCATCAACATCGGTCCAGCCTTTTAGGAGCAGTTCGGTGACATACACACGTACAGTAGAACTATATATATATAAAGATATTACACATAATTACTTCGTACTAGTCGTGCCTCGGAGAGCACGTTAAGCCGTCGTTCCCGGTTGTCATACTAACATCTATGGCAGTCGTTAGGGGTAGTTGGAGCCCTAAATCAAAAATCCGACCGGTCTAACTACAGAACTTCGATATCGCCAATGGATTGTGAAGGTCAGATGGCAGTCGCTTCACGGAAAATATCGAAGTTCAGCCGAATCGCAGTTAGACTGGAATGCCGACCCCAACTGAGTTGGGAAAAGGCTCGGTGAATGATGATGACACATAATTACTTACATAATGTGGACCTAATTCTTTGTTCGACAATTTGGCGGGATCACATTCTCGCACACTTTGTATGTTAAGTTTCAATACATGTTCCAATCGAGGCCACAAAGTATTCTGTAGTGAGTCCCAGTAACTAGAAATAAAACTCATTATTAACTTTTAAATTAATAAGGTATGTGTGGTCATAACTTCTAGTGATGCTAGCCATGCCTGTCATTGACCGAGCGAGCGAAGCGTCTTAGTGTTAACTCGAGGACTGGCCGATTTGTCGTTGTTGGTATGTGTGTCAGTTCCGGTCTACAGGCTGCATTTTTCAGCCGATTTTCATGAAATTTGGCACAAGTGTTCTTTGTTGCAAGACGCAACTTTTCGAAGGGATTTTTCGATTGGGTCGAAAATGGGGGGAAAATGCGAAAATAACGCGAGGTCTACTGTTCACAGAACCACTAGTATATTATGTCTCTATACATAAATTTTTAAATAATGACTTCAGGTTGCTGAAGGATTAATAATTAAATAAATTTCATTTGCTCAGTTATTTACCTGTCTAGTGCTGCTACTGCTCTTTTGTGAGACATCCATCGGTATCGGTTTATAAGTTGTATACAGAGGTACAATGCAAGGCAGTCGTAACATTCAATCACATAGTTTTCCACATTTTTCTGTAAGATAATTACAGTTAATGCAATATTTCTTGCGCGCCATTATTAGTATTAGGGCCTGCACTACGTTATGCGGGCGCACGTGCGGGCCCATACAAAAGTGCCCCCGCGCGAGCTCATACAAAAGTGCCCCCGCGCGGGCCCGATCGGAGCACTTTGGTATGGACCCGCGCGTGCGCCCGCATAACGTAGTTCAGGCCCTTATAGTTTAATATATTGCTCAAAGTGAAATAACACAATATACGAATAGATAATCCGATAAGCCAAACATAAACTTTACTTGTTGTTAAGATATATAGTACCCCCCTTTTACAGAACCATTTTTCCTTGTTAATAGTGTTACACACACACACACATATCACATCCCCGAAGGGGCAGGCAGAGGTGCATTACACACCCACAATTTGCCAGTATTTTTAGTCCTACACAATAGGGGGCAAGCCTATTGCCGTCAACGGGCACATTTATAATGGGTTATGTCCAAAATGGCCGAATGAATTTCATAAAAAGTGGGAGCTATATTGTAATTTTGAAAAGAATTTGAAACCTGTTGCATGGTTTTGTTGCATTTTGTTGCAACAAAATCTTACGTGCCAGCCGCTATGGCGCAGCCGATTAAAGTCCCGGGCGTCCCGGACTACATAATAGTGTTACATTTCTGTTAATACAGTACATATAGCTACCCTGTTACGAATTTTCGGCAAGAAAACAGTAGAAAATTTTGTGTTATGATATGACACTATACTTGCCCAAGTGCAATATCTTACCACAAATAATGACAAAGTTTTCCCAAGGATCCGATCAAACAGTTCTTGGGCGTGACTTCCTTTAACATGGAAAAATTCTGTTGTAAATAAGTACTCCCTGCATCCATTGTCTACTAGAGCATATTGCAAACTTCTAAATAATGCTTCATAGGAATACTGAAAAGAAAAACAAAAAATAAAGAATTGGTATAAGTATGTAGTGTTATCTATCAAGTATTAGCTAATAATTATATTAATTTAAAGGCAGGATAATCAGCAGTATTTACATGATATCTAAAATCTTTACTTTGAATATAACAACCATACCAACTACCCGAAATAACAAAGGCAAGACCAACCTTTCTTTCCTTTTTTGCTGAATATAAAGATAATTTTTTTTTTTAATATTTAGGTTGACAAATTGACGCCACCCGCCTGATGGTAAGCTGAGGCGACGTCTGGCAATTTCGAGAGACTCTCACAGTACACAGGAATACTATAGAGAGTGGCCCTCAACTTGACGACCCAGTAATGTGCCTCTTCACGCTTCGCTTAAAGAACCCAGGGCTATATGTTGGAGGAAACACGTGCGCAGGCAGGGCGTTCCAAGCCACCATCGTTCGGCAGAGAAACGAACGTTTAAAACGCTCGGTTCTCGCGAAGATGGCTTCCACGGTATCAGAGTGACATCTCTGCCCAGCACGCGTTGTTCGGGATCGGAAGGGAGAGGGTGGGATCAGGTTGAAGAGCTCTTCAGAACACTCACAATGGTAAATACGGTAGAACGCGGCCAAGGAAGCAATTGTTCGGCGCTGGGCTAACGCCTCAAGGCTTCCCGTTGCCTCCGGACAGTCTATAATGCGAACAGCGCGTCGCTGCATAGCGTCGAGTGCGTCCAGCAAATACTTCGCGTCTAATCTGCGTTTTGTACAGCAGACACCACTGGTGCGGTGTAAGGAATCGCTTTACCTTGTTCAGTGTTCCTAGTTTCCGCGAAGCTAGCCCAATACATCTCTCAATGTATTTTGTGTTATTGAGCTCTCGACGAACGTCTATGCCAAGGATGTCTAGATTGTCCTTCATTTGTAATATTGCATTCTGAAGAGTGGGTAGGGGAAGGAAAGGGGATTTTTTCGCTGTAAATGCACATGCCTGTGTTTTGCGGGCATTGAACTCGACCAAGTTCTCGGCACCCCATTGGGAGATACTGTCGAGGTTTCGGTCGAGATCAGCTACGAGATGTCGTCTCTCCTCCTCTATCACAGATCGCCCCGCCGTCGGACGAACCGAGTAACTCGCGTGCAATGTGCTGTCATCTGCATAGCAATGAATGTTCCCGACGGAAAGCATGTCATTGATAGAAAGAGAATTGAAGAAAGAGAGTTGGTGACAGTTCGGACCCCTGCGGTACCCCGGCATTCACTTGCAAGAAGCGAGAAGCCTGGCCATCGCAGAGGACCCGCACTCGGCGCTCGTATAAAAAACTGGCAATCCAGCTGCACAGTTGAGGAGGTAGACCATATGCCGGAAGCTTGGAAAGGAGCGCAGCATGCCAGACCCTATCGAAAGCTTTGGCGATGTCCAGGCCAATAGCCAAGGACTCGCCGAACTTTTCCATAGCCTCACCCCAGATATGCGTGACGAATGCCAGGAGGTCACCCGTTGATCGTTTTGGCCTGAAGCCATATTGCCGATCATTGATTAGCGAGTGATCCTCCAGGTATCGCATGAGCTGCTTATTGATAAGGAGCTCGAGCACCTTGCAAATGACTGAGGTGACAGCTATGGGTCGATAGTTGCCTGGATCGGATCGATCTCCTTTCTTGGGGATCGGTTGTACGTTCGCCTCTTTCCAGACCTCCGGCACGAGGACTGTAGAGTATGACAGGCGGTACAGACGCGTTAATACTGGAGACAACTCAGCAGCACATTTTCGTAGCACCACCGCCGGAATGCCGTCAGGGCCACTGGCTTTCCGCGTGTCGAGTGACCGCAGCACTACCCGTACATCATTGCCTAATAACAATATCAGGCATAGTGTGGCAACAGTTGGCGATGGCGGGGGGCTGCAGGCCACGGTTATCGACACGAGAATTAGCCGCAAAGAGGTCTGCGAGCATGTCCGCCTTCTCTTGGGCTTTGTGAGCCAGTGATCCATCAGGAAAACGCAGTGGTGGCAGCAAAGGTTGGCAAAAATTTGACTGTACGGCTTTGGCCAGCTGCCAGTATCCACGGCTGCCCGTGGGATGGGCCTATCAAGAGCTCCTGACTAAACCGCGCGACTCGCTGGGCATCCGCTCTCTTGAAGGCCCTCTTGCTGAACCTAGTGGCCCTATTCTATTGTACGCTGCTTTGAGGCGGTTCACGTTCGGGTCACGTACCGCCCGTGCCCTGACCCAGGCGCGATATGCCGACTGTTTTTTCTGGACAGCCTCGGCACATTCACGCCCGAACCAGGGGCGAGCTTTGCGGATGCTGGCGACATCAGTGAAAGGGATATAATATTCTATCCCTAGACTGATCTCGCCAGCAACGGCAGCAGCGCTATTCGAAGGCGCTTTCCCTACAAAGCAGCGCTGGCTCCACGGGACGGACGCAAAGTAATCGCGGAAACCGTCCCAGTCTGCCGACGAGTAGTGCCATAGTCGTCGAGTCATTTGCTCAGCACGAGCAGGCGGTGGCACTTGGAAGCTGGCGTGCACCACGCAGTGGTCGGAAGTGCCCAGTGGGGCGCGTACCGACACACTGTACTCGGCTGGGCGACTCGTCAGCAGTAGATCCAGCAAGGCGGGCGTGTGGTCTGACCTGTCAGGTAGCCGGGTGATCCCCTGTACCATCTGGGTCAGCCCGTGGGAGAGAGCGAATGCATGGGCGGTTCGTCCCGCATGATCGGTCCTAAGGGACCCCAGCCACTCAACGTGATGACCGTTAAAGTCCCCCAGGAAAACCAGGTCAGCGTTCGGGAACCGCACCTGCGCATCGTCAGCCATTTCGCTGAGGTATTCGAAATGCCTTGTTGTCCCAGTGTCCCCTGTGTGGGAGCGGTAGACGCACACGTAGATCTGGCTCATAGAGCCATGATCCACGTGCAGCCAAAGGACGGAGTAGGAGGGGTTCTCTAGACAGCGCAACCGGCGGCAGCACATAAGTTTACTTTATAAAATTTTAAACTAGCGTACGCCCGCGACTTCGCTCGCTTGACGAATTATATTTCATACACAAAAACCTTCCTCGAGAACCACTCTATCCATTGGTGAAAACCGCATCAAATCCGTTGCATAGTTTTAAAGATCAAAGCATACGTAGGGAACGGAAGACTTTCTTTTATATTATGTTATGATTAAAATTTTATAAAAAACATATTTAGTTAATTTGAATTGTATTGTTTTATTATGTACTAGAAGAAACCAGTCTTCGCTTTGGTCTCGCCTTGAATAGAGATAAGACGAAGGTTATGATAGTGAACCGAGCTGAACACAGCACCACAGGGGTACTAGACATAGACAACTGTGAAGTAGTGCAATGCTATACCTACCTCGGCTCCAACATCTTGAACACCGGAGGATGCGAGGACGAGATTAAACGCCGATCCGCTATGACCAGATCTGCGGTGGAGCGATTGCAGAAAGTTTGGAAGGACAACCGAATAACCAGAAACACAAAAGTTCGCCTGATGAAGTGTCTTGTATTTCCGATATTTTTATACGGGGCCGAAACCTGGTCACTTAGAAAACAGGATCGCCTCAAAATAGATGCATTAGAGATGTGGTGCTGGAGACTCATGCTACGAATACCCTGGACTGCGTTCCGCACCAATAAGTCCATCCTCAATGAACTTCATATAAAAAATAGATTATCGTCGATTGTGCAGCTACGAATATTAAAGTTCTTTGGGCACATTTCTAGAAAGGAGAGCTCTATGGAGAGGTTGGTCGTGCAAGGGCGCGTGGAGGGCACAAGACTACGGGGTCGGTCCCCAAACCGTTGGATTGACCTCATCAGATCCACTACCAAAGGCAGAAGTGCAGGCGCATCGCTCGACGAGCAGCTGCCTTTGCCGAGGGGAGTGACGGGGCATCCTAGTCCATCGGCAGTCACGACCACTCTGTCAAGAGTGACTAAGAGTGTACGACTAAGAAGAATTATGTACTAACTGTTGCCCGCAGCTTCGCCTCCGTGTTATAGCTTTCTTGATCACCAGTTACTGATTTATTATGTATAGCTGTTGATCGATATTGTATCTTAAGATAAAATATTGTGTGCAGCGCCCCTTAGTGAACTCCACTGCGGGTGACGTAACCTACGACAAACTTATTATTTGCGGTTGGTACAGTAATCGGCTCTAGGGATCGAACCGCAAAATTGAGTTTGTTTTTTATTGTATATACTTTTCTGGGATAATAAGTACCCAGCGTGGTGCCCAGGATATAAAAGAATAATTATACCAAGTTTCATCGTAATCGAACCGGTAGTTTTTGCGTGATGCCTGAACAAACAGACAAGACAGACAGACAAAAATATTTAATCACATTTTTGGGTTCGGTGTCTGTCTAGTAACACCACCTGCCATTTATTTTTTTGATATTTTCAATGTACAGAATTTTCACTTCTACAGATTTATTATAAGTATGGATATTGTATAATTCTTTTTGTAAATAAAAAATAAATTTAATAAAATTCTTTGAGGAAACAGGAAATAGTGTACTATTTCCTGTTTCCGAAAATTGTAAGCATACACTGTAGTGTATGCGTACAATTTTTTAAATTATATACATATACCTACTTGGAACCAGAACAGAATTAAATAATTTAATGGTTTACCTTAATTTTCTGTTGGACATGAGGAACTATAATTGGGGCCTCAAGTTGTTGTGCTAGGACATCCCCTCTGTTGCCTATTGTGAATATTGTACTTTTATTTTTCAGATTCGATTTTTGAAAGAAGCCTCCCTTAGAACCATCCTCAATTCCCATTAGATCATCTTTAGTTGGTGCTTCTTCATATTTTAGCTTGTCAAGCCTTGACGCATACGATTTGAAGTATGAGTAATAAACCTTACTTAGTGTATCAATGTATTCATTGCATATTTCTTGAGCAACATTTCTTTCATTGGCTAAGATAAACTCAAAGAAAAACTTATATTTCAACATTGCATTTTGTGGAATTTGATAGTTGGCCATCGGTTTTCGGAATTTGTAAATGTGTTCCAAAATGTATGCTCTTATTTTTGACACAGATTTTATCTTCAATTTTTCTAGGACATCTTTAACATCGTGGCATGCTTTAGTTTCTTTGAAATCTTGTTCTTTTACAAAATTGACTTTCTGGTTTAAAATTGCAAGTTGAACCATAAACTCCTTATCAGTTACAGGTACATTGTTAATGCCACTGAAATTTTTACAATAGTTAACTATATTATTTAGTCCTAAAAGCAGACCTACTGCAAGTTCATTCATAAACGCATGCTAATAAATTTACTTCATTTTGCAACATTTTTCATTGTTGCTCTGTCCCTATTGGTTGTATTGTGATTACTATGCTATGCAAAATTAATTGTTCTATTCCAACCATTCTCCAGCTTTACAAGGTAGATTTAACAAGTTTATAAAAATGATCTTAGTGATATAATGCATACTTACAATATCAGAGTTTCAGAAACAGCCATGTCTTCTATGAAAGTTGAAAGTGGGCCTTTCAATACTTGTCTATTAGATAACTGTACTGACATACTAACTGAGCGCTTTTGCAAACTTATTATTTCATTGCTGATACTTCCTAAATCATTCTGCAATTTACAATACTAGAATTCAAAAACAGTTTCTTATTATCCTAAATTATAAACTTCAGATTTATGTTCTTTGTTGGGCCATCACACTGATTATTAAACATTCTGGACATTCTGGTGTACATTCATAGGAATCATACTCGAGAGTTGTAGTAATTTACTTATAAACGTTACTCACTTGGAACACCATAAGCATACTTTCCATTTTCGCCAAAATACCGTCACAATCTTCGATTTGATTGTGTAAAGAAGCGATGTTTTCACTTTCTTTCAAGTAGTCGGCTACTGAGGTTTTCTCAGCTTCCTTAATACTCTTGTCCACTTGTAATGCATATTCTCGGAGATCTGTACCATTTCGCAAGACTTCTTGTACTTCTAAATCTTCCAGGTTTTTGTCCATAACATCTTTAATATCATTCGAATCCATTCTGTGTTATTGACGGCAACTTATCACTGGTGCATTGAAGTTCACGACGATAATGATAAATACTGTAGTATAGGTCGATCTGTTACTGTTATGTACTCTTTCTTTTATAATATTTTTTCAATTTTTGGTTTTTCAGTAGCAAATAATAAACAGCAAGTGCCATTGACTGACGTATTGACGGAATACAAACATTTGACAGATGACATAAATGACAGTGGCATGTCGATAAAGATATTTTTTTGTCTGACAACATTTGATATTTTTATTACCTTTTTATCCACTGAGGATAGGCTTTGACTGTACCGACAATGTTGCAGTGGCGGTTCTATACAGGGTGTTATATTCATATGGGTCAGTATGGCAAAGTTTGAAACTATAAAACATAGGAAGATGTGTTCTTAGGAACCATGCCATCGATTTTAGTAAAAATAAAACTACATTCACAGATTTAGTGCGCCATAGTTCAGTGAAGAACTATATCGCATTAGGTATTAACTATATCTGTAAAGATATTAGAATTTAAGGCAGTAAATAAATTCCTGTATTTGAAAGCAATGAGTTTGCTTCTACTGTTCTCAAATAAGTACCATTTAAGTTTATAGACCACAAAAACGAACGAGGCTCGAAGAAAATTGAGTGATATTGGTACGGTCTTTGTAGCTTAGTTGCAGAGCATTCCCTTTGTTAGGGAAAGGCCGCAGGTTTGAATCCTGCCGAATTGCGATTTAAAGGAAGGTATTATTTTCGTGAAAGTTCTCGATCTTTCACTAAGTATTATTATTTTTAGGAGACTATTTTAATATCACAAGTCATTGAATAAAATTCCGGTAGAGCCGGCAGAAGAATTAATAAGTTCGCTACATTTGTTTTGCGCGAGTCAATGACCGACAGACGTTTCGGCAAATAAATATCTCTGTCGACCTCTCTTTCACTATAAATTGTGAATGCAGATAAAATCACCAAACAGCAGCTTCAGAATACCCTAATTAAGTACTCTATTTCTAATCATCCTTGGAAGATTTCTTAAGCGCTAGGTACATAAGGCAAAGGCAGACAAACAGATAAACAACATATCTTTATCACCGGAGGGCCTTTTTTTTAAATTCCGCTCCTACGTCCGTTGCCAACCCTCTCTGGTACGCACCAGAGGCAGGGCCGTCTTTAGACCATTGGGGGCCCTGGGCATGGTAGGATAATGGGGCCCCTATTTTTTTTAAGTACTTAAAGTCGCATCGCCCCCTACGTCCATTGCCGATCGTCCAAGGTAGAATTCCTGTGGCACCGTCGGACTTTGACCACCTATGTGGCCTCTGTCGCCAAGTTGGGTCGGGTGTTATCAGTGATAACTTATCACGCATCTTTGGGGTCAAGTTTTATACCACGTCGCGTTAGTGAGTGAATCTGCGTGCTGCAGGGCTGGGGCCTCGCGGATAGGACTGCGGTTGGCTAGCCCGCGTCCTCAGGTCCCGATTATGAAGGTCGATGGTCTAGAGCGTAGATGAGCCTGCGGCCTGGCCGTCGACTTCGAAACTCAGCTGGGAGTTCCTCGCTCCCTCTCCCTGTCGGCAGTCTCCTTCGCGAGAATATCCTGCTCGCATAAGGACACGGCCACGTTCTACCTACTGCCACTGGAGACCATGCTTCGAAGCATGGTCTCCAACGAGAGGGTAACCAAACCCAGATCCATGACGAGGTCCCGGCGCTTATACGGCTTGATGGATTTCGACGAATTTGGTCTCAAATAAAAGATACCTATTTATGAAAGGAATTTATCTCCTGAGTGATTATAGGGTAGGTACATAAAATGTGAGCAAAAGGTCTATATTATGGGCTTTTAGCGTACTTTTTTTTGTGTTGTGAACATTATTCATATTTATTTATTTAACCTTAGAACATAAGTACGTAATATACCTATTATCTCCAAGATGTCACAGGATATAAAAACTCGAATGTTCTACCTATACAGGCATGCAGATTACAATTAAAGATTACATTTTTGCCCAAGAGAAGGCGGACATGCTCGCAGACCTCTTTGCGGCTAATTCCCGGGTCGATGACATTGGCCTGCAGCCCCTCGCCATCGCCAACTGTGGCCACACTATGCCTGATATTGTTATCAGGCAATGTGATGTACGGGCAGTGCTGCGGTCACTCGACACGCGGAAAGCCAGTGGCCCTGACGGCATTCCGGCGGTGGTGCTACGAAAATGTGCTGCTGAGTTGTCTCCAGTATTAACGCGTCTGTACCGCCTGTCATACTCTACAGGCCTCGTGCCGGAGGCCTGGAAGGAGGCGAACGTACAACCGATCCCCAAGAAAGGGGATCGATCCGATCCAGGCAACTATCGACCCATAGCTGTCACCTCAGTCATTTGCAAGGTGCTCGAGCTTCTTATTAATAAGCAGCTCATGCGATACCTGGAGGATCACTCGCTAATCAATGATCGGCAATATGGCTTCAGGCCAAAACGATCAACGGGTGACCTCCTGGCATTCGTCACGCATGTATGGGGTGAGGCTATGGAAAAGTTCGGCGAGTCCTTGGCTATTAGCCTGGACATCGCCAAAGCTTTCGATAGGGTCTGGCATGCTTCGCTCCTTTCCAAGCTTCCGGCATATGGTCTACCTCCTCAACTGTGCAGCTGGATTGCCAGTTTTTTAAACGAGCGCCGAGTGCGGGTCCTCTGCGATGGCCAGGCTTCTCGCTTTTTGCAAGTGAATGCCGGGGTACCGCAGGGGTCCGTACTGTCACCAACTCTCTTTCTTCTGCATATCAATGATATGCTTTCCCTCGGGAACATTCATTGCTATGCAGATGACAGTACATTGCACGGGAGTTACTCGGTTCGTCCGACGGCGGGGCGATCTGTGATAGAGGAGGAGAGACGACATCTCGTGGGTGATCTCGACCGAAACCTCGATAGTATCTCCCAATGGGGTGCCGAGAACTTGGTCGAGTTCAATGCCCACAAAACACAGGCGTGTGCATTTACAGCGAAAAAATCCCCTTTCCTTCCCCTACCCACTCTTCAGAATGCAATATTACCAATGAAGGACAATCTAGACATCCTTGGCATAGACGTTCGTCGAGAGCTCAATAACACAAAATACATTGAGAGATGTATTGGGCTAGCTTCGCGGAAACTAGGAATACTGAACAAGGTAAAGCGATTCTTTACACCGCACCAGAGGTGTCTGCTGTACAAAACGCAGTTTAGACCCTGCGTTGAATACTGCTCTCACCTCTGGGACGGCTCCGCGAATTATTTGCTGGACGCACTCGACGCTATGCAGCGACGCGCTGTTCGCATTATAGACTATCCGGAGGTAACGGGAAGCCTTGAGCCGCTAGCCCAGCGCCGAACAATTGCTTCCTTGGCCGCGTTCTACCGTATTTACCACGGTGAGTGTTCTGAAGAGCTCTTCAACCTGATCCCACCCTCTCCCTTCCGATCCCGAACAACGCGTGCCGGCCAGAGATGTCACCTTCATACCGTGAAAACCGTCTTCGCGAGAACCGAGCGTTTTAAACGATCGTTTCTCTGCCGAACGATGGTGGCTTGGAACGCCCTGCCTGCGCACGTGTTTCCTCCAACATATAACCCTGGGCTCTTTAAGCGAAGCGTGAAGAGGCACATTACAGGGTCGTCAAGTTGAGGGCCACTCTCTATAGTATTCCTGTGTACTGTGAGAGTCGCCCTCAATTGCCAGACGTCGCCTCAGCTTACCATCAGGCGAGTGGCGTCAATTTGTCGACCTAAATATAAAAAAAAATAAAAAAAAACAAAAATCTCAGACACTAAATTATCGTACTTAATAGCACTATATACCTAATTCAAATTATAATAAAACTTTCAATAGAGCGAGAGCTGGTAGACATTTTAAGGGTTGATGTTTGAATGATGTTTGAAATTTTAAAGTATGTCGCAGGAAGTAGGGGGCCCCTAACCATCGCGGGGCCCTGGGCAAGTGCCCATTGTGCTCAATGGGAAAGATGGGCCTGACCAGAGGTATTTCCAGTGGCGCCCGGCGATCACTGAAGGTTATTTTGTTCGTCCCACGTAGGTAATAGGGGGCAAGGGGCAAGGGCAAGCCTATTGCCGAGCACTTCTTACAGAAATTCCATAATCAGTCTATAATTCGTAGGTACCAAGGTTCCAACAGCAAAGACTAAGAGAGGGATATTCAATAGGTACCACTAAATAGAGTCTCTGCAATCAGAGCTAGCTTAAGCAAGACTTATCCCGTAATTGGCATCCGCCCAGTGGAGTGAGTTTCTTGGAGTCACTGGACAGCTTTGGGTGAAATGCTAAAGACAGGTTCCAGTTTAGGACATACTGCCAAGTATCCATTGAACATAAAATTAAATGAAACATATAATTTTTCAGCTTAACCATTCAAAATACCATAATAAAACGTTTTTTATTATCTCGCCTAAATTATTTAACTTTTATGTTCAAAAATACATGAGATTTCCCTGTTTCATTACAATTAAATAAAAGATGTGTTGTTGAAATGATGCATCAGCACCGATATTATTTTGACGAAATATTTACAAAGAAAATGTATAACATAACAAAAGCACATTCTAATTCTACAAAACTAATTTCAGATGTTTTAAAAAATGCAGTTAATTACAAACATTAAAGACGAAGATATTAGGCAAGCGATAACCCCCTGAAAAACTAAAATGACTGACCAATCAGTGAAAATGTGAAAACGCTACGCTATTTTACAAAGTGAAAAATGTATATTTTCTCATTTTGAAAAATAGTCAGTGAAAGCTTAAGATCTGATAATTATTCTGCCGCAGGATTTTTTGAATGCGATCAAAACTCGGCGAGATAAAAAATGTTGAATGTGACCATTTTTGCGCTTTAAAATGGTTGTAACTTCTTTAAAACGCATTTTTTCGAAAAAATCACTAAGTAAAAAGTGTTCTATTTTGCCCGTTTTACCCTTAGAAATCATTTTCCAATATAAAAACCAACTTTTTATCAGTTAACAAATTAATTTGTTTATAACAATTAATAGCCCAACCGCACAATTTTTTTTTTCTTACCAATCGACGCCTTTTGGTCCAAATTTTACAAGAAGTACAAATTTGTATTGGGGAAATCACATTTTCACTGATTGGTCAGTCATTTTCATTTCTAAGCACTTTATCGGGGGTTTGCCGCTTGCCTATATTAAAAAGTAGGTATATAATATATTCGGTTTTTATTGTACAAGTATAAATACCTACAATATGTAGAGACCTACTGGAGGGATATTATTTTATTTATTTAAGTATTAATTTATTTATATGGATGTCATCTTATGAAAAATAATTATTGTAGATACCTAATATTTTATGCTCTGTCGAAGGAAAAATATGAGTCCAAAATATTGTCAAAATAGATTTTCTGTAGGTACCTATACAAAAAGAAGTAAGTTTCAGCACGGCTATCATGTTTGTGGTTTGTAAATGTTGGAAGCTTTTATTGGCATTGCTCACTGACTTGGTGTGTTCTTAGGTCGGTATTCGGTAAGATGATTTTATTTATGGAACTGGATATCTCCTAGGTAATAGTTAGAGTTGGTTCTACATCCACCGAACAATAATGATACGCCACCTTGTAAATTGAAGCTAAAATAATCAATAAAATGCGATGAGCCAGGCAGGTTTGTAATGTAGGAATGTTTTTACTTACAATAATGTATGGACAAACTAAGACAATAAAGAATTTTAAGTTTTAACACTGGTAAGTATAGGTAACAAAGTTAGGTATGTTAAGCACAACCTAAAGTATTTATGATGCAAAATACTTATTTAGCATCACTTGTAAGAAATTCGTGGCAAGTAAAAAGCAACGACACGTTTGTACTGTAATGATAGTTTTATAAAATTAATTAAGTAGGTATATATAGTAACACGAAGGATTTGTGGCAACGAGTAAAAAGTCCAGCATTTTTTTAGGTTAGGTACTACCTATCATTCATTGTTCGTATAAAATTATTAATTTTCATCCGTCATTTATCATTACCTACTACGTTTCTATAAGTTATGTTATGATTCACTTTCCAAGGATAACACCAATTTCAACAATCACTCTAACTAACATGATGACGTAAGAACATTTATTCAATCATCTACGCGTGCTCATTAATACAACTTCATCTAATACCTACCTACCTCTTAAATTTCCTTAACTCTATCTATAAAGTAGTTCTCAAATATTTTAAAGTTGGATACCAGTCAATAAGCTACATTTAGAACGATTGTTTTCACACACTTTATACCTAAATTGTAGGTAGTATTAGTCTTGAAGAATGTAAAGGCAACTTTCATATATTAGTAACGAATCTAGGCTCAAGTCAAAGTATTTATAAATTTTATTGATATTAGCTGTCCCAGTGAACTTCGTGTCACCTCAGAATATATTCACCGTTTAAACCTTCCCTGAACTTTTACGAATATTTCAAGATCAAAATTAGCCAATTCGATCCAGCAGAGTTTTAAGCTTGAAACACACTGGTCCACCTTCACATGCGACGTATGCCACACGACGCGACGTGGGAAACAGTGACACACTGGTCCTTAACAAGACGCAATTTTTTTTATAAAGTTTCCTTTGGTCTTTTATTTCTTTCATCGTTTATTATGTAGTAGGTACGAACATGTAGTCTAGAGCCTAGAGTTTGTTGTGCATAATTTAATTTCATATAAATTTCATTCATTTTTCATTCTAATTTCTTAGATTATAAATTATTGCAACAGATAATAATATCTATGTACATAAAGTGCAATCCCATTTAAAAATAATTTCGTGATATGTATATTTACTTAATACATATATAATATGTATTACAGTAAGCATATAAAAGGTCCACATAGGAAATTTCTACATTATCTACCTACATAGGTACTCGTTAAGACACATTGATACTTGGAATTAGCATTGGGGACAAGACATGCTGAACTTTTTCTCAGGCCTTATATTTAACTATAATAACAAATTACATTCGTATCCTAGCGTCTATAATATTACAATTAAAATTTAAAACTAAAAGGTAACTTCCAACAATCGTATCATTTTGACGTGTGTATCTATCGTCGCCGTCGATCAATTCGTTGATCGAGCGTCAACCTTCCCGAGCCTCAGCTATCTGCCTCTCCTCTACCTCTGCTATGACACTGCACGAGACAAGTGCCATTGCCTACTCACATTCTTACAAAATGACATTAAATGCCGTATCAATCTTATATTAAATTATGTAATTATAAAAAAGCCCGATTGCTACGAATCAGTTTTATAACATTTCTAAGTCTTGTGACTAGATTTTCCCTATCTAAGTAATATAATATAAGTAAATAACATAGGAATATTTGTACGACAAGATGCCATCAATCACGAGCGGTAACTCAAATGCAGACTACTAAATACATAACATTGTTATACTCATATTAAACGAAATCACATCCAAACGTCAAATTTCTAAACATTTTCAATAAATTAATCTTAATTTAGCACTTATATTTGTAAGATTGTCTCCATTATGTACCTACTTAATTTAGCACGAACCGAATCCGTTGGAGATCGCGTCCTAACTAACGTCCATCTAAATTCTAGAAAAATATGTTTTTCTAATCTAAACACTTATAAAAATAACGGAGTCGGCTCTAAGATAAAAGGAAATGAGATAAAAAGGCGGGAGTGGTCCTCGGAGTTCGGGGGCGTTTAGAAAGGCAAACTGGAACGGAACATGTTCTCGATGAGCGGCGGTGCTGGTACCAGGTCTTCGAGCTTCAAGTAAAAGATACGTTGGAGACCTTGCACTGAAAGCGAGCGCAGCTCAGGTAGAGCACCCAGCACACGGCTGAAATGCGGCGCGCCGCTACTGACCGCACCACCAGGCATATGTGATCGCAGACACCCGATTATCCTCATTTGTAGTTGTTCCACTCGGTGAGGCTCTTTCAAACCATGTCGCTCTGTCAATAATGGGAAATACTTGTAAGTTAAAGTTTCAAAATAATGGCAATTAACTAATATGAAGGGTAAACTAAACATACACACCTGTTATTAATGTTAAAGCGCAGAGACATGCAAATGTAGATATGTCGATATCCATTGAATGTAGCGTGTTGCTGAAATCCAGTACTGCATGCAGCCAATCGCCAAACGACCGCTGACATTGCCGTTTGTCAAGCACGACTCCGTTACAGAATGTTAACTTTGTGTCCTCAGGACGTGTGCGGTATGCCAGTCGCAACACGAATAACTCGAGTCGAGCTGATGCAAATAATTGTTCACGATCTTCTGGACACAATTCTCCATAGCCAGGAACTTTGTCTGCAAATATCTTGATCATATCGATCGACGTGGTCAAAAGTGTGTAAAACTGTTGTATTACTTCCAAATCTGACATTGGAGGTTCCATAGGATTCGGCTCACGATACTGAGAAAAATCTAGGTTTGCAAAGTCCGGTGATGTATCAACATGAGCCCTTACAAGGGCAGTCATAAGTGATATTGGGGGACTTGGAGGTGATTCTTGTGGACATTTTGGTTTTGACGGCAATCTACCACGTCTACCCTTTAGTGAGTCAGTTCGGACGACTTCCTTCACCATTCCAACATTTAAACACTTTTGGAATCGGCAAAATTGACATCTATTTCGTCTTCTTTTATCTACGGGGCAAGATTTTTCTGCTAGACAAACGTATTTAGATCCTTTTTGTACGGTCCTCTTGAAGAATCCTTTACATCCTTCACAAGTCCTTACGCCGTAGTGTTGGCATGCAGCAGTATCTCCGCATACAGCACATAGTTGGCTTGGCGATGAAGGGGCAACACGGGGACCGGGTCCTTCTGGTGGGGCCACACCAGGTGAACTGGATGCTGAACTAGGTGCTGATGCTTGCATGCAGTGAACACGATTAGCAGGCATTTTTGGGCTGTCGTTGGAACTTGTTGATTCCGATCTTTGTACTGGCAATGAAGCTCGTCGTTGCCTAGCATTTTGTTCAGTAGATATGTGTAAATCCACTGTATTGGAGAAAGGCGGCAAGGAGTACGAGTCTGAGTTCGGTGTGAGACCACCAGTATCAAATGTTGGGCTGCACTGTTGAGCCGGGGCGTAATACGAAGGTGGAACATATGGAAGAGACGGCTGATGGTACTGATATATCAGTTGTGTGGAGGCATGGCCTTGATATGCGCTTACATTATAGCAGTCCTCCTCCATTTTTATTCCGAATTCGGCCATTTCTTGTCTTGGGTAACGAACTGAGTATGTTTCTTCAAAACTAGGTAATGCTGGGCCTGGCGTTGGCGAGGAAGCTTCGCTGATAGGAGTATCTCGCTGAGACTTAACTTCCGGTGGATCAGGTGCGTGAAATTCAACGTCTGGAAATGGATCTAGATTTTCTTCCAAGATTTCTGTAGAGTCTTCTTGATATTGTGGCGACAATAAATCAGTGAAGGACGAACCGTAGTTGCTCTGTAAAGAAAATATCAATCAATAATGGAGGCGTCATGGCATTGGTAGGCGGTGGACAACTCGCAGGGGTGGCGGTGACTAACCAATAGCGTGTAAGGCCCATTGTACATTTCGGATAGAAAATTATATGTGATATATGTACATGTTACCGCCTGATAGTAATTGATGCAGGTGTTCTCATAAATAATTGATTGTATAATGTCTCATGAGCTTATGCGTTGTAGAAAATTGATCTTATTGTTTCAGAAAGTTATTTTTAGTATTGGTATTTCAATTTTTACAATTAAATTACTAATATGATACAATACATGACATGAAGTTTTTCAGAACAATACAAGAATATCTTTAGGAGACAGAAATACTCGTAGGTAGGTAGCTTATTTCAAACTGGTCCTGTCATTGATAAAATACCAATATAACTTGTAATTTTTATAAGGTATTTATAACTCTTCTCAAAAATTGCAGGAAATATTTTGTAAATAATAAATTTTAAACAATAACTTACGTGTGTCTGCAGCAGTAGCATGCTGGAAGAATTGGGCGTAAAAGCGCTTGGCGAGCGCGACTCTGCGGCGCTCGGCCCTGCAACAACCAGACAGCATCACTTTAGCATAAAACTTGACTTGATTATATTTTTATCGTAAGTATATTACATAAATTAATATACTCTCAGCATATTCAATTATTTTACGAACTTATACGCTGACCACGACGGAGAAACGATTGTGAATGCGTCAGGAAACTGGTAGACATAGATTGACAGCACCGTCCTTTGAACTATCACGCTATTCGAGCCATGCATCATTTATATTTACCCTCGGCGAACATACTTTGGCTCTTCCTTCACCACTAGCACTCGTACTAATCAATATAATATACCTATGTTGACTGGTTACTTGATATTAGTGATCACTTGTGATCGCTACCCCTGTATAACTCAAAATGACGGTGTCAAAAAAAAGGTTTCCTATTTATACTGCAGTTTTGCCAACCAAATATTGGCGTTTTGAATACATTGTGTTACGGTACTTGATTCGCCACGCCCAGCAAATTGAAATATACGTACACAATTCATCCAGGTCTATAAAACGACATCGCTAATAAAGAAGGACCAGAGTCTTAATACTCGCCCCTATGTTTAGAGTCTTACAGTTCTTTTTGTAATATCAAAAACGACTTTGGTATATTTAGGGCGAAAAGGCGATAGATCCCATGGGAGGTTATGAAATCAGTGGCATTTGCAGTTTCTATTATGCTAAGAACCATTAATTCCAGTCTTATTAAGCTACAAACAAAACAGTTACTTTTGTTACAAAAAGTTTGATATTATTTTTTATTAGTAATATTCATCGGTAGAATATTCTTTGATGATTTTGGAAGACATTATTCACTTGGTGAATATAATAATAATTATTATAGAGTGTATAGATATTACGAAGATCTTAGGTCTCAACCCAGCAACCTAGGGCAGGATAGAGTCTCTATGTGTTCCTACAATTTTAACTAGGTTATTACTGCGGTTAGGGGTATACCTACACTATAAATCTACCATGTTCCACTATTCATTCTATGTTGAATTAATTGTATACAATTAATACAATTAAAGATTGCATTTTTATTTTTGTTACTGCATCATATTTGGTTGAAATTCGGTGGGTAGGTACATATTTTGGAAAGTAAAATAGGATATTGTTATCATGGAAATAATTTGTGTTTGGGTATGCGATATACATAGGTACAAACTAGTAAAAGAACTAGTAATTACTTTGATTGTGATGGACAAAATAAGAAACAGAACATTAAAAGAACGTTGCAGTAGGTATGTCAGAAGATGACTAGTATCCAAGGTAAAAAAAAAAATTTCTTAGATGGTTTTGGAAATGTAGAATGAACAGATAACAGGAAATGGACAAAACAGACATATGAAGCGACCGTGAATTGGCAAACTATAGTAAGGGTCGACCAAGGCGAACATATTGCAGCCAAATCACCAGATGTTAAAAGTAGGTACTTACCTACCTACCAAAAAACAATTATGAAAGTTGAGGAAGCGATAGAAATATGCCAGGATTGTAGCAAGTGGAAATCTGTGGTCTTTGCCTGCCCCAGCAGTGGGAAAGATTAGTGATTTTATGTAGAAGTTATAATCTGTAAGTAAGTACCTATGTAGGTACCTAATTATAAAGTTTATTTGTTTGTCAACCTAACATTTTCTTTGGAATCCTATCATAGTCTAATACATACTTAATGGATTTTTTTTGAAATGTACGCATGTTACAAATAATGTGGGGAATAGGTTCATGTTAAAACGAGAACGAGAAAACAAAAACCGACCAAATGCGAGTCGGACCCGCGGACCGAGGGTTCCGTCTAAACATAAATTATGAAAATGTATGCTTTTCACAATTTTTCCTTCAGTTGTGCTATAAGAAGTTGCTTCGTACCAGGTTTCATGATTCTGAATATACGGGAAGTACCCTGTAGGTTTTGATTCCCTTGCAAGTGTTGAAATTTAGAAGAATTTCCAGCGTAAACGGTTGTATCTTTTGATTGCGTTTACGCTGTTTAACTTTTTTAGGCGCTTGGCTTTACCTACTGTGATGACTACTGATGACGCTCAGAAGCTGCAATCATCAGCAGATGATCGCTCTCATTATTTCTCTTATCATAATTCATTCAATTTATTTCTGCTTAAATTCAATACTGAATTTGTGTAGCTTTCGTGAATATATGTCGCAGAGGATTGTTGGTACTTCTTTGGATTTTTCAGATACTTATCCAAACGGGTGATCCGTTTGGATAAGTATCTGAAAAAGCTGAAAAGTGCGTTATTTATTTCTTTTTTTATGTATATGGATTATACTTCTACTTTTTGCCCGTAACATTATTGATCCCACGTAATAAGGAGCGAGCCTTTGCCGCAAAAAGAGCAGCACTATAAGTTTTCCATGTTGTAGAGTTTGTTTACAAATCGGTATTTAAAAAAATAAGATAAGCATACGTTATTTATATACATTGGTGTGTGCTAGTACTACGTGTGTTCTAATGAAATCTTGCATCAAACTACAAACGTAGGTATTATATAATAGCTTTAACCAGACCATATTCTAATCAACATGATGTGTTGACGTGTATCGACAAATATTTAATACCAGTTTTACTAACAGCAAAAACTTGAGATGACCCTGACCTTGAATTAGAATTAATCTCAGTGTTCAGTGAAGCAAATTTAATAATACAAAAGTAAAATTAAGACAGCAGTGAAAATGGTTAGGCGCTTTTTCATTTTACTCGTCAAACTTCTTTAAAGAACTTTGTATTCCGATCAAGTCTATTTACATTTATTACATTGTTATTTTATTTACATTTTAGGCTTTTAATATTTTTCTTGTGTACTACACTGTACTGTACTGTAAGGTACATAAAACCTTTATGCTGGGTTTTAATAATTATACAACTGTCTAGAAAAGTATGTATTGAAAAATGTCATTCAGTGTGATTTAGTTAAATAAATTTAGATAATATCTTTATTGTAAATTGACATTGATAAATTGAATAAATAAAATTTATGAAAAAAAAAGTTTTAAATTTAGATTTAGGTTTGATTGTGTTTCTTGGATAAATAGTGTTCATTAACTATGAGGATCGTTGTCAAATAAACTTAACCAAAGAGATGGACTTGCAGGCGTCCGCAGTAAAATCTATAAAATTTGTATCTGATTCCTTTAAACTCTGAACGGCTCGGACGAGAGATTTTAGTAAGTTTAAGAATTTTGGTTGGAATTACATAGTGGTTATGGATTTTTTAAAGTGCCTGGTAACGGCAGTATGCTTGCCCCCTATGATGTAAGAGCAACCAAATTAATAAGTAATGGTTTTTACACTATCGAGTTCTAAGTTTATTTTAATAGTTACGTTTTGATAAAACAACCAAATTAATGGCAAAATAAATATCTTTTTCAATATTCGCAAATATCTATTACAGTTGTGTTGTAAAACGATTTCAGTTCAATATTGACTAAATTTTGGACATGGGTAATAATGCTCTGCTAAACTAAGTGATGGCGATGACTTGGTCAACTGCAACTGCTCTATACTATATAAAGACCATAATATTAATTGGCGTTTGAGTGTGTGTGTGTGTTAATTAAATTTAATAGCTTATTTGCTTGTTGTAAATGGTGGTACTTAGTAAATAATGGGCATAGACCTCCCCCAACGAACGTCACAAAATTCGGTCCTGCGCTTTCAGCTTGTTATCATATTGTGTGTATGTTGGGGGGTATAGACCAATCCGCCGCGCTGGTCCAATACCACGGGCAGGTGAGGCTTGGGTCGCTGAGTTAGATTTTGGATCCCTTTAACCCCAAAGGGGTCCAAAAGGAATTAAAGTACAGTGATCACGTTGCATATCTAAACGGTTTTTTCGTTATTACCTTTAACTGCTGGTTGAGGTTTCTCCACCACCGTGAGGTGACTTTTATGTGCACTACCCCAAACCGTGGTGCAGTGGCTCAATACAGATTGGCACAGGGAGAGGTAAACCATTTTTAGTGTGTCTAAGTTTGCTGATGTCTTAATGTTTTAAAAATGTGTAAGAGAGGTAAAGTTCTAGCAGCAACGACTTCATGTTGTTTACCCCATTTTAGATTTTCGTCCAGGTATACATTTAAGTACTTTACGTGGTCAGCTCTAGCTATTCTTAGACACTGATACGAGGATTGCTGGTTGGTGCAAGTGTGTGGTGTTAGTGTGAAGGTATGTGGTGGTCTATTTATTTGTGTAATACCATATAATATATAGTAGTACAGTAATACTAAACGGAAAAAAAAGTTTTCTGTAAGTTGACTGTTAGTATGTTCGAATTGAGCCTCTTCATAACAAATACCCGATAGAGATGATTCGACAGAAGAACTGACACAGTGTTATCCTACATTTGCGTATATTTTAGTGTTGGTAAGGGTAATTTTAGATAGTTCATTTATATACATGTACTTGGAACAGGATAGGACCTAGTATGGTCCCCTGCAAAATTTCAAAACTCACACGTCGTCACTAACGTGAATATCAATTTTGACGCGTTGTGTCCGGTTATGAAGATAATCCTTAAAAATGTCTACAACTATTCCACGCACTCCAACGAGTTCTAATTTAGATATGAATTGGGAATAAAAACTGTGTCAAATCCCTTAGATAGGTTTAGAAACATCCCCAGGCCCTCTATTTCAGATGTTTAGCAGTTTACCGGCGGCGCTTGCTTACCGGAGGCGCTAGGCAATGGACATAGGTCCAGAAACGTATTTAAAAAAAGAAGAAAGATGTTTATCGCTAGCTATACTACAGAATTTATAACTGTACTGGACTTGACACAACTAGTAAGTTGTATAATAAGTACAGTATAGCATCCTCTGTTGATATTCCCTGACGAAACCCTTGTTGGCTAAGATTTGAAGCTTATCCAGAAAATACTAAATTTAATTGTGGGTGTATAACCTCTGCCTACCGCTTCGGCTAATATAGGCGTGATAATATGTATGCATGTATGTATGTTAAACTGTAAAAAAGATATGATACATTTTTGAAGTAGGTATATCTACAGAGTAAGTATATTACCCATATATCTACTTGCATTTGTTATTAAGTACCTACTCTAATGCTAGTGCCTACTGGACATGAGTTGGGTTACTGGACCTGCAGCAAACGATGTATTTTAGGTGTGTTGTGCAGTAGGTAGGTACCTACCTGAGGTTTGATAGGTAATCGTACTTTTGTGTTTTCGTTATTGATTTTGCTTTATCTTTTTAAGTACCTACCTATTATTTATTTTTGTATTTAGGTTTTGAAATATTAATGGTTGTTAGCTTAGACATATAATCCTGGGTTCTTTAAGCGGAGCGTGAAGAGGCACATCAGTAGGTCGTCAAGTTGAGGGCCACTCTCTATAGTATTGTGTGCTGTGAGAGTGGCCCACAATCGTTAGACGTCGTCACAATACCACCAGGCGGGCGGCGTCAATTTGGCGAACTCAATATAAAAAAAAAAAAGATCAGCTTAGATTAGGTATTTTTGATGTGATGTGAATAGTACCTACTTGATACAACCCTACTCACCTACTCAGTAGCTTGTGCATTCTTGTGTGTTTGTTGAGTTTTAATATAAATTTATGTTAATTGTAGGTAAGTACCTAATCCTGAGCTCCAAAATTATTGACTGTGGGTTGACGCTGAAAATCATATACACTGCGATTCGTCTCAGTAAATGCTGAGTGTCATCCCACATACAATGTAAAATCACATAAACAAGTTTTAAATTGTATTGTACGAATTAAATTGTATAATGTTGCGATGTAGCAATAAATACTCTTTCTTTCTTTTAAACCTACACATTGGTTCACAATTCCTAGTCGTATATTAGAAAGAAGTACCTACATACTTAAATTGAGCTCCAAGGTTGCTTGGAGGAAATCGGTAATAAGTCGTCGTAATATGAAGAAGAAGAAATGACCTAATCATTGTCTAATGATTACAAAACATTTCAGACTAGGTATGTGATACCTATTGATAAAGCTATAGGTATCACAACCGATCGAACGATCGTTTCTTACTTCTTTCAGCCTTCACAAAGTGATAGGTGATTTGCATTCAAACAGATAATAACGATTTTGTTACAAACTGAATATGTAATGGTAAGTAAGATATTCAAACTTTTCAAATAGTAATAATATTCAAATAATTGCATCATTCTCGCAAAAATATAAGACATTAAAACGTCAACAAATGTTTCACCTCTAAACGAGGCATTCTCAAGACTGTCTCAGAGAGAACAGCCTCAGAGAGAACAAACTGAATATTTTCTTTTGCAAGACAAAGGCGCCTAGGAAATAATAATATTTGACGAGACGTGCAGTTACTCAATTGAATATTAATAAATCTGACTAACAGTTAGGTGTGATGTGTTTCTTAGGACTGCTTCAGTAGCTCAGTCGGAGGCAACAAAATTATTCGTAGGAGTTTAGGGAAGGTTACGAAGTTAAATGTGAGTGTTTGGACGTTTATACTATGACGCTCTGACCACTGACGATAATATGTTTAAAATGGGAAGAAAATGGGAACAAGGAAACTAAAGGTGCGAGTGTCAACCAGTAACCTAATAAAGATAATTTAGTTGTGACTGCATAATTTTACATTTTTATTTAATTTAACGCTTACACCGCTAAAGATTTGAAATTGTTGCGCAGCATCAACGAAAATGAGTGTGCTTCAAGCAATAATCCTCATATTTGAAATCTCAATGAAAACGAATTTTGACAACGCTAAAAACTAGTCATGAAATAGTCATAAATAGTCGTACATGTAAAAAAATAGACGTATTATAGTTTCGGCGTTATAGCTATAAGTTTTTATTATGGCTTGAACGTCAAGCTGTAATCCTCATCTCTGGTGCAAGAAAACGATAAAGCCTATCGAATTGGTTTAGGTTCCAAAAAATAGTCATGAAATAGTCGTAACACATGCCAAATCTCAGAAATAATTCTTAAAAGGTTCTAGAGATATAAAGGTAACCTGATGAGGATTATGGCTTGAACATTTGAAAACTTCAACTTTCTCCGGAAGGCCTGCGATTTTCGATTTAAAGTTTATGCCAAAAAATAGTCGTGAAATAGTCGTATGAACTACAATAAATTTGAGCTGGTTTAATTTGAAAAAAAAAAAAGTTTTCGTTTGCCCTACATTTGTATGGAGTACAGTCGTGTACAAAATTGGTAACTTCATATGATATTATTGTGAAATATTCCGCTTAATATATAATATTATTTTCAATAAGACGTTTTCCATGCCAGCTGTTATAATTAAACAAAAAAAAACAAACATTTATAATTTGTATCTTTATTTATTACAATCGAAAGCTTGCAAATACGTACATAACTTGAATAAATCTCAGTACATATATGTTTATATCACAGCAATTAATTTTGGTCACAATTATCACAGTTAGTTCAATATGTGTTGGTGTTGGATTAGTTCATTCAGTTTGTTTTTTAGAAAATTTCAATAGATGGCGCTGAAAGGTTGAGTGCATTTTCTAAAATCATAAATTCTATAAACGAATCCGACACCAACGATATCAAAAACTTTTAGTTACTTATATCGAATAAAAGTATAGTACTAATTAAATTAAGTACATATTAAAGTGGAAACAATCATAATATTATTATCTTGTCATTGTCTTAAAAAATTACTATTACAAAAAAGGTTTAATCATAATAATCACTTTCACACAGTTTTCCTTAAATTTGCCATATATCATTATTTCCCAGAATTTGATCCTTAACAGCAACACTATCGTATGGTGTAATAATAACGGGTGTGATTTTTTTCTAAATTAATGGGTTCAATTCCCAGCTAGGATTATAGGTTTTTAAAAAATCTAATGATGAGGTTTTAAGTTTCGGCCAAATTGGGCTCATGACTCCTTTGAGTATTTTTCGCTATTCCTTATAGTTCCGGATTTGGCCATTCAAGCCCACTTGAAAAATTCACCCTGTATGTATAAAAAATAGCACTTATTAGATATAAACAAGAAACAATTATTAGTAATAAATACAATATTGTCAGTGTCAGAAACCCTTGTGGACTAGTACTATATTCTATACAGATTATACGCAGACAATAATATCATATGAAGTTACCAATTTTGTACACGACTGTACTCCATACAAACGAAAACTTTTTTTTTTCAAATTAAACCAGCTCAAATTTATTGTAGTTCATACGACTATTTCACGACTATTTTTTGGCATAAACTTTAAACCAAAAATCGCAGGGGTTCCGGAGAAAGTTGAAGTTTTCAATTGTTCTCCATAATCCTCATCAGGTTACCTTTATATCTCTGGAACCTTTTAAGGAGTATTTCTGAGATTTGGCATGTCGTTACGACTATTTTATGACTATTTTTTGGAACCTAAACCAAGTCGATAGGCTTTACCGTTTGCTTGCACCAGAGATGAGGATTACAGCTTGATGTTCAAGCCATAATCCTCAATAACTTATAGCTATAACGCCGAAACTATAATACGACAATGTTTTTTACATGTACGACTATTTATGACTATTTCATGACTATTTTTTAGCGTTCTCAAAATTCGTTTTCATTGTGATTTCCAATATGAGGATTACAGCTTGAAGCACACGAAAATGAATTTGGTATGTGGTATGTGCGATTCACATCAAGAAGTGGGGAATGTGGACAGACATACCGAATATAACTTGATCGATTACTTAGATAAAACAGTGGTGTTATACTTGGAAACCGGTTTTGCTAATCTAATTTGATTAACATTATATGCATATTACTTAAAATGTAGGTATCTAACTTAACAAGGTTTTATTTTTTGTTTAAACTGTAAATAGAATTTTTTTAATAATATTCATGTACGCTCATCAACCTTATAACTGCCATCTATCGAATGTAACGCACTTTGCATAACAAAAACTGGAACCAGCGCTTTCGGGCTTAGTGAACAGCCTCGTGGGAAACGTAGGTAGTTAGTTTGTTATATTTGTAACTTCAAAGTCCGACAGATGGCACTAGCAGGCAAACCGCGGCAGTAGATTAAAAACATAAATTCAGCTTTAGCTATGTACGTCACATGCGTAATCGATTCATTTGTAACGCTGCTGTGTAGTATTCTAGTCATTGTAAATATAGGTATTAGAAGCTTTCTCGTGATGTGACGTCTGTGATCGTCGTCCGTTTACGTAATCGGGTAAACAAGTGACGAGTGTCTGTGACTGTGTAGATATATCTAATGTATAATAGAAGCTGTAGAAACGTTATGTTGTTCTCTTTGTACCAAACCAGTCACTGTGGTACATCACTCTTGTTTATCACTACACACAATAAACACTTACTTTGATAAACATATTTTCAGTATTTAACAGTTTCACGTCGTTATAATTTGTATTTAATTCAATGGAAAAGACTCGCAAGTTCTCTTTACAAATGAAGGCAACACAAGTTACATGTTTAAAAAGGGATAAATTTAAGCATCAGATAAACTTTTTGTACAGCAAATATTTTCTTCCCTGCAAATAAACCAATTGTTTAACAATAATAGTACTAGAAATAATTCAAAAATAGACCTCAATACATAGCGTATTCTATTTTTTCTTCAAATGCGACAAAAAAAGATTTTTGACATTCAAAAAAAATATGATTTGCATATAACAATTTACTGATTGCACAGCAAAACCTACTAAAGTTTTTGGGCAATCCGACATGGATAGATCAGGTTACACTAAAGGTAAAGGCGTGAGCACAGCTTTAGCCTTCGTGATTATATTTTTTATACCTAGAAATGGTTTTAGATCAATCCGGATAGGTAAGGTTAGCTTAGTATTTTTAATAAACAACTATGCGTCACTAACTTAAATTGCTGGTAAAATTAATAAATTTAGAGGTAATTATTTGCTGTGCAATCAGTATTTTTGCTTAGGAAAGGGATTTTTTTTTAGTACTAAACGAAGTTTTTTGATTAGCAGTTAAATACCTACTACCCGTTTAAAAATTGGTTGCAATAATTAGTAAACTTGCTAGAGGAACTTATACTGTATCTAATTATAGTCACACAACGAATAAATGGAACCGTAGGTAAGTTTTATCGACTTTCATACTACAGTAAAGATTATGAGGTTAACACGTTTTAAATACACGTGTGGTACCTATATTGTACTGTTCAGTTTGATCGATCACTGCCAATAAAGTTCCAGTTGCTCATTCAGTCATCTAATGGATTTACCATCAGGAGTTTGGCTGCTGAACAAAATATTTTATCTAGCTAATATCTACGGTATTCCTAAGCAAACAGACTATGACAAAGATGTGTAGGGAAAAGCCATGGTTGGACTGGTTGGACGTTCTGAGCTAGATAATTAAAGAGATAAGAGTTAATCTTACTACTCAACTATTAATGTAAAAGCTTGATTAATACAATGAAATTAATAGAAAATCTAATAACGTTACCCATATCAAGTGATGGTAAATGACACATCCGAATAAATACATCCAATCCACTACATATTTATCTGATAAATGCGAGTTTGTATATTACCCGTGAACTTTTCTACGTCATCCTAATCGGTCGATATAAAGTGTGCGGATGTCCTATACATTATCTGACTAATAAACATAGTTTTCGTTAACTTATCAGCTGCTGCGGCGCGATGCGTGGGTGGGAGAGACATAACGGTGACGTCAAGTAACTGACGTCACACCACCCCTACAGTTAAGGGTAAGTCTACTGGTATTGGATGTAGCTTCCATATAACGTCTAATTCTGTTTATCGGAGGTCTTAAAGACGTAAATATATTTGGTAGGGGTACGATAGGTAGACAACCACCACACCACCACCAACGGTAAAATAAGGATGGCAAAATTTTATTTTTGGAAACTAACTTGAAACTTTTATAGGGATACCTATTATGTTACTTTTAGATCAATTGTAACTTTCATCTGGATATTTTTACGTGTAGCTAAGTAGGTCAAATTTATAACTTTTGATGTTTATTGTTTGTTTGTAACTTTTCATTCAATATTTGAGATGATGATGCGAAGTAAGTACTTACATTATTCGAATGGCTTATATCGCGATATGATGATTGCAATAAAAGTTTGCAGATTCAAAAGCAAATAATATTGCACAAAACGTATATTAATATCTATAATAAATAGAAATAAATAGGTCACAAGCTAGTGGTGTCTTGGTCAGCTGGTAGAACTCCTGGAAAGGGATCAGTCGCTGGTTCGAGTCCAGTCCAAGACTATAGTTGATTCATATTGTAAAATTATATAAGAAAAAGTTAACATAATTCACTGCTTATAAAATATATAAAATCTCTATATATAAAAATGAATCCCTATTTCCCTTGGTCACGCCATCACGCGTGAACGGCTGGACCAATTTCGCTTATTCTCTTTTTGTTGTGTTCGTAATTATCAGGAGAACGATCTTATGGAAGAAAAAAAAAGTTATGCGGTACGAAGTTCGCCGGGACAGCTTGTAAGAAATAAAGGTGTTAGAAATTTTGCACTAAATACTTATACTACTGTAAGCGCGATAATATAGATTATAATGTACCTAATACTAGATATTTAGTGCAGATCCTAAGACTGCGATGCATGGAGACTATCGTGATAGTTAGCTACTGCTATCCATTAAGCGTTTGAACAGACTAAATAAAGTTGAACTAAATATAAACTGCATTCGTCGCATTGGCAGTAGGTACAGTCATGTCTTGCGCTTTAGTTACCAATCTACATTTCCGTCATCTACTCTACAATAAAACAGTAGAAATAGTGTGTGTACATTTATAAAATAACAAAAAATAGACGATATTTAAATAAAAAAAAACATAAAACAACACCAGGTATTTTTTACATTCTTATCGGTAGGTATGTACACGGTAATCTCCGCAGAGGCTTTGTTTAATCAAAATCGGATGGCACCAGAAAGTTCTTCCTCCTCTTCTTTTTTTAAAAACGTGGCTCCATCGATGTTCATCGATGATTTCGCCAAGGTCAAGGTAATGCTTGATTAGTTGATAGTCCCGCACAGAAGAACTAGTTATTCCTAACTAGCTCCAGGTGCAGGACCAGAAACGTTGTTCGGTATGTGTGTGTCTGGGAACCCGATTTTTGCGGAGCGCCAGAGGTAACCTAAAAAGCCACCAGCCATGCGATCAGCAAAAATCGAACTCCCACGAGAAAGTTATCGTCAAATAAGCTGCGCTTGCGTCAATTTAAACTAATGACAACTTTATTATGACGATAACATTTTTCCCACCAACCGATTATGATGAAACAAGGCCTAAATGTTGGGTCAAGCTTACTCTATCAGTGATACTGTCATGAGCTATAAAAATTAAATTTTTCGTGTTATGTAAACTTTTTAAGGCCTAAATATTTTTTTTATACATTTATTAAATGTAAAGATACGCGGTTTTTACTATTTTATAATGTAAGTACCTTTTGTTTTATTATGTATATTGTATAATTCTTATTGTGAATAAATATTATATTTAAAAAAAGAACCTATATATAATAATATTATATTAATGTACAGGGTTTCTTTTTTTTTAAATTCCGTTAGAGCGCGGCCGCTCCCATGTCTATTGCTGCGGGGTCTCTAGTGACACCCGAAGGTATAGTATTCCAGTGGGCGCCCGGCGGACTTTGGCCACCTGCGTAATGTATAGGGTACAGGAAAAACATCTTACAACATAAACCGGCCTGACACGCACCAACAATTATTATTATGTAAAATGTAAAGTTATTTTGTTATTACAAGAAACATTATTAATATAGAATATTATTAGGCATGTTGTTTATTTATTTGTTAAGTGGCCCCGCCTAGATCTTTAAAGCAGAAATCCACTTACAACAACACTTGTTAAGTAGAATGTTCTAATAATTATTTATACAAGTGATGTTCAATAAGGTAAAAAAATATGCTTCTGTGTTGATAAGTGGTTGACGAAAAAGAAAAGTTCAGAAACCAGTAGCATGTTGATTTACAAGTATAGGTATTTATTAGACCTCAAACGGCGTAAATATGCTAACCTAGCAGGTGATTACATAATTGAGCCGTTTGGGGTTGAGACACTGGGGTCATGGGGTCCAAGTGCTCGCCGCCTTTATAGAGACATTGCTTAACGCCTAATCGATGCTTCTCAGGACCAGAAGGCTGGCTATTTTCTGTCCCAAAGAATAAGTATCGCCATCCAACGTAGCAACACAGCCAGCATTCTGGGAACCTTCCCAGTCGGCAATGACGCGGAGGATTTTTTAAACGATATTTTGTAATGTAAATATTTTTAGTACCTATATAATTATGTATATTTTGTACATTTTAATTCTTATATATCATAAAAATATTATATTTTACTTACGACTGAACTGATTTTAGAATGAAGTTCGGTAAAGGCGTTTAATAAATCACGTGTCAATCGTAGAGAATGGCATTGTCATTGTCATGCATTTTGTTTAGCAAATATTAGTTAATGGATAGACAATTTTCTAGATTAACAAATAGGATAGTTACTTTTTATTTCGATAATGTTTGCGTGGGAATCGGCACATGAAAACTAGTTTCAAGCAATCTAATTCAAATATTTAACACACAGTGCTTTAATAAGTCACTAATTGAATTAATTCAATCTATTATGTAATAATTTCGGTTTAATTAATTAATTAACTAAATAGGTATATACTACTACGCTACGAGTAGGTCTTGGCGGCACTCTTCAAGTATGACAGATTCAACTTAAAGAATTATGTCGCAGAAAATTAGGAAAAATTAAATAATTGGAACAGTGTACAAGTGTTTGTTTATCATGTATTATTGTAATTGTAATGAGGCATTTATCAGGTATGTTTTAATAACACCTGGAAAAAGATATAGGCACCTTTTTATGCAGATAATCGATTCTTGGGCAAAAAGAATGGTAATTCTATATTATGACAAATAGATTCGAGTTAGGAGCTGAATGCCATTGTAGAGACCATTATTTTTTTTATATTGTAAGATATCTAAAGATTGCTTCTTCGATTTAGATACAATTAGGTTATTAGTTAGGAGTTACAATGTACTTAGTGCCACGTCATATAGTAATGATGCTAATACTACGAACTATTTTGCTTATGAATGAGCCTTAAAACTCCTCGTGGTCGTCTTCTCTACAGAACTTCGATATCGCGATTGGGTTGTGGATGTATTAGTATGGGACCAGCAACACTAATAGTATGCGTTGTTATAGAGCATGCGTGAGTATGATACATCGGAAATTTTATGGTCAAATTAAGTATCTTTTAATATTTCCTTAAGTAAAACTCGTATGTGAACGGACGACGGTTTTTTTCTAGACATTCAGAATGAGTTTCGTCGCACTGTCTCAAGGACATGTGTGAAGTGATCGCTCGTTTCGGTACATTACATACAATCACTATAAAGCGGAAAACTTAGCATACCTTTGTATCGAGTGAATAGTTTCGATACCAGTTCTGTAATACCTCATAGAACTGTTGGTGCGTATTTGCATGAGGAGTTTTTAAGTAGTTAGGCGGGCTGTAAGCAAGGCCGCCCTTGAATCGGGGCGCGGATCGATGCGTGACGTCACTCGGCGTGTGACGTCACAGGCAGGCAGCGCTCGATGCAGAGGCCGAGGTCGCGGTGGTCTCCTCCACCTGTGCCAACCACCCCTCACTGCCGGTTCTACACGACGCTGATATTTTTAGATATCATGACGCAATCAAATTTTCAACTTAATAGAATGAAACCTATTTAGGAAAATAATTTTGTTACTTAACTATTTATATAACCAACATCTCAAAAGTGGCTTTAAATGTTTTTGTGTTACTAATTATAGCCTACTAAAGTTAGAAAATTGTGATTTTCCCTAATAAAATATAAATGTTCTTTTTCATCAGATGGATTAAAATTTTTAACGGTTTCGTAATGATGAAATTGGGTTTTTTAGGTGACTGTTTTAAGCTATAGCATATAGCTATATTGTTCACAAAATATGGAACATATAGCTAACACTGCTAAATAATTACTTGATAAAACTGATGAAAGATGCTCGCTGAGTGAAACGTTTCGGAAGAAGTCGCAGTATCATTTTCGTTGTGACTGGGGTATATCGATATCGACCCAAGGGTTATTCAGTGATAGTGACGCGCCGGCTCGTGACGTCACTACAGCTGCTACATGATAGCGTTGACACACGATATTATGTCAGATTGTTCGGTACGGTACATATACCTACGTAGACAAATTACGTTTACTTTCTCATCCTGTAATTAGTACAGTTGTTCCACAAATCTGAATTAATACTATAGGTACCACAGAATAGGTAATAATACAAGTGTAATTGTACTGCAACTCGCATTCCTTTGGTTGTTTAGGTAAGAAAGAAAACTGAATTAAGTTTATGTACACTACACTTAAGCCGATTGAATTACTCTACATATCTGTTAGTGAAAACCGATTGAAAGTCTATGATACATTTATGAGTTTAACTGAGGATAGTGAGAATGACGCGGCGTGGGAATGATCTTAAAGTCGAAAAACTTCAGTCTTCAACACGTAAAGGATAGATCGTATTTTCAATATTTACAGCTATGATTTTTAGATTGCCTAAGATTGCTAAGTTTTGCGATTTAAACCGTTAAACCGTTTATGTAATACGTTACCGTATAACCGTCGCTTGATACTTTTGATACCGGTTCATCAGAAAATCTGCCGACGGTCACCAAGCTCCCAAGGCATGGGTGCGGTTCTTAAGATCTCAATAAAAATATATTAATAATGCTAATAATATACATTTAAAAGTGACCCTGTATATCCATAGATAACACATAATTTATAGAACCACTTTTGTCTAACATATTAGGTACACAGTTATAAAAACAAAAAGTGAAAGTTTGTTACTCGGTTTTAGCATCAATTTTGTAATATTTACAGTAGAGAAGACGTCCGAGATTTACGTTCTAGGATTTAGTTCCTTATGTGAATGAGTCTGTTATGTGAGCGATAAATGTGGGACGTGTTAGGACAATAAGTATCACGATGTGCGTCGGCAATTTGCAGTGGCTCGCATCTCGACAGGTGCAACGTCTGCCGGTTGCGACAACTGATTGGGCAAGTTGCAGAAGGTAGTTCGGTTGAGGCCATCGGCTGCGGAGCCGATCGCGACATAAACATCTCACATTATACTCGCAGTTACCTAACACACATCGTCTCTAAAAACCCGATCACCAATTAATGAATCGATTTATTAACAATTTTCGAGTGAAGAAACTTGATTTTAAGTAGGCTTGTTTACATGAATACTGATTGAAATGTTAACATTTCATATAAGATTTCCTGAAACATTGTCAAATACAATACTATCGAATCCTCAAGATTAATAATTAATGGGTTCTATTCTATTCTAAGAAATATGAAATCTGTTTTCACACACATATGGCATTTTCTTGATCTTGGTAGTTGAAACTAAGTAGGTAAGATTTTAAGGTTCATTAAAATTTTAGGTAGCTGAAAATTGTGTAGACTACCTTGCAATTGAATATCAAAGTTATTGAATTTGACCAAGGTATTATTTAACTTGTGTCTTCAAACTGACCTAACCGGTGTGGAAAAATATTTCCCCATTTGTTACAAGTCTCTCCAAAAAAGCCAAAGTGGTCAGTCGTACTCATTTGGAAACTAGGTATAGGTAATCTACCATTAAAATTAAAAACCTGTTGTAAATGTGTTATGTTTATTAGACCGGTATTAAGAATTGGCATATATTTGCAATAATTCGTGAAAATTAATAGCACAACTTTTCCACAAATATTTCTATTTCTCGGCCCTTTTTATAAGTGATGATTTTTTGGTAAGTAGGAAACAAAATAATTTCAAAATGATTGGTTAGTACTCGTATTTAACGTTTTAAATGTATTTATGAGTTGTCTGCTAACAAGACACTCTTACACTCACAAATTTCACTTTCAGGATGTTCAAGATGTACATAAAACTTTGCCGCCAAAACAATTTGTTTTGATTCGTTTACAACTGCATGACTCTCGCAGTCAATGTTTTCAGTGAAGCCATCTCGTGGTCATTTAACCCTTTTACGATATGTTTAAAAGTGCTGGTAACTGTTTACAGGATATAGGATAAAACAATAAGAACAAAATAAAATTAAAGTTAAAAATAAAAATAAAACAAAAAAGGGAGGTACGTACGTGTGTGTTGGAATTGTCTAAGGTCGGAGTGTTGGCTGGAGGGCGTCAGCAACGCACCTCGCATTCTAGCCGATGGCCATCATCACGACAGTCCCACACAGTCTACAACACCCAAAGGTTCTACACAACGAAAGCGAAAATAAACACAGAAGAGGTACGCGTATCGTCGTGCAGGCGCTGACCTGGCGCAGACTTGTCAGGGTCCAGCGAGGTGGTGCACGGCTCCAGGGTAAGGCCGAAGCACGCGCTGGACAATCCCAGCTCGCTCAACAGGATCCTCATGCGGCCTAGCACATTCCACTCACTACACGCGCACTCACTCACTCAGTCTATCGGTTTTGTCGGGTCGGTTCGCGTCGGACGCGTGGAGGTACGCGCTGGTGAACGGTCGGTGCGTTACTGAGGCCGCCGCCGCCGAGGCTGGTGTCTATATCACGTCGTCTGACGTCACTACGGCGACGTCACGGACGCGACGTCATTAACGGTACCTCCCACGGCCCGCCTCGCCGCGGCCGCCCGCCCGAACCTGCACTAACGGCACCGCTAGTACGGGACGGAGCTTTCGCACACCCGCGCTACACGCTCCGCCGCTCCACCGCACCGCCCGCGCCCTACCGCTACATCGGCATCGCACCGCTCCTCCACATCACGAGTTCACGAGCTTTGCGCGTTGCTTGGCCAGCACTCACTCCAACGAGAATGTTATAATCACTACGATTTTAATTCACTCATTCAATTGTACCAGCAGCACTGTTCAAACTCATGTACATAGAGTACACGCCATTATAAGAATATAATCCCTGTTAAATAGAGCTTTTCAAGTGAAAGTGAAAAAGTATCACCATTCATAGTATGAATCAAAAACAAATGAATTATATTTTGTATGTATTCCATAGACTCGTAATATTCTTCTTGAAAAAGACTAAAAAAACATAAAACGTTACTTTTAAACAAACAAATAACTAAATGTTAAAAATTTATGGGAATCTCACTTTGGATAACGGCACAGAAAAGAGTTATTTTTATGTGTGTGTAGAGCAGCCACAGTTAGAGGACTGCGGCTGCTCGCTACGATTTTATAAACATTGAACAAGCTTAAGATAAGTACAGCCAGTACGCCTAGGTTATGGTAGTTTTAGCTGTTACCAAAACATTGGGCGTTTTCACATTGCACGATAACGACACACGATATCGTGACGGTTTTATAAGCTACTAGTGATTGCCCGCGACTTCGTCCGCGTGATTATTGTTCCCGTCGCCGTATCTTTATAAATTGTAGCCTATGTGTTATTCTGATGTGTAAGTGTTATATTATTGTAAAGTTTCATCAAAATCCGTTCCGTAGTTTTTACGTGAAAGAGTAACAAACATCCATACTCACAAACTTTCGCATTTTTAATATTAGTAGGATTACTTTTACCATTGCTGAAGTTAGGCTACTTTTTATCCCGGGAATGTGTTCCCGCGGGAATTGGGAACCATAAAAGTTTTATTCACGCGGGCGAAACCGTGGGGCGGTGATATAATGAAATGATAATAATGAAGTAACATATTGCATTAAATTACCGATTTTTAATCTAAAGAAAAAAAATGGTTTCACAATTTTAAGCAGTTTAATTTTATTGCTCTCGTGATTCCGTGGACAGTGGGAAGTGCAAGAAAAAAGCTTTTTAACGTTAACCCTTCAATAATGATCGCGATAGCACGAGTCAGTATTATTTCGTCAATTATTTTCATTGTAAATAAGAAGGCAGAAATTTATTCAGCCAAGGTTTTATTACATACATTCTGGTATTATAATGATTTTTACATTATCTGGCGTATTATGGCAATATTAATATAACAGGCCACTTATTTATGTTAACGTTCGTATTTTATTATGATATTGATTTATTTGTATAGAGAGAGATTTAAAATAGTTTGAATACATTTTTATATAGAACCACAACAAACAAATAAACGTAGATATTATTTAATTTTAGCAAGTATGGGTACTGATAGTTGATGAATAGTGTTATAAAAACGCCAAGTGCGTGTCGGGCCACGCATAGAACAGTGTTCCGTAGTTACGCATAATAGACAATGTAACTCCTGAACTAACAAAGTTATCCAAACCGTTATCGCTTTCATTGAAAGTTCATTACATGACTAACCTCATGATTTTTTTTTAGATTTTTCGAGTAAGCCGTTTAGATTTTAGAGAATGGGCGTTTGACGATATCGTCACGCCAAGCCCGGTGACTTTGAGCGTGATACTTAGATTTTTTTTTTTGTAAAAACACACATAGTATTATATATTTGGTCGCGTTTTAGCGCAAAATTTAAATTGAAACTTTAATTTGCATTTTTTTCTCTATTAATTTCTGCAGAAATATGTTTCTCCTCGTTAATAATATGTGTTGTTAAGCAATTTAAGAAATTTAAGAAAATAGTGCTATTAAGAAATTTAAAATAAGTTTAAAACGTTTTTTTTAAATATTTTACTTACCATTGCTTTGTCATGGATTTTCGCCGAGTAACGCCTGGTTCCATCCAATATTTAATTTAAGAAATGTTTAAATTGTCATTATGCAGATGGGTACTGCAGTACCCACCTCATCAGGTCAGGGGGGCAAGTCGCTTATTGCAATTGTAGCAAAGTAGCATCGTATTTGCACGTCGAAGGCAATTTTTTACAGTTTTCGTAGTCTACTAACACAAACGCAGTCCAGTAGCGAACGTGCGTCTGCCTGCTAGCTTGTGACGCGTTAGTAGCTGTTTGCGTGCGTAGTCTTCTAAAGTTATAGCCCCCAGACCTACTCATAGAAACACGTCCAACTGTCACCGGTAATATCAAAGTTTTAGGGAAGTAGGATGGGAATTTTTTTATGGGCAGAAATGGAGTTTTATTACTTACAGGTGGGATGCTTAGTTTCCGAGATATCGGGTACTGGGAATCTTGGGTATTTTTGTGGGATGGGAATTCCTGGGATTTTTTTTTGCAGTCGAATAGAATACGTCTCGGCAGGGGCGCAGGGGAACAAAAATTTGCTCAGAATTGAGCTGGGAAGCTCCGTTACCGGGATATAGGGGCTTCAAGTTTTGTGGAAAGTGGGATGAGAATTGGGAAGAAAAATTTGTGGGAAGATCAAATACTTACTTAGAGTACTATAGGGCCGGAAAATGAGGGCAAAATGGACTTGGGATGCTTAGTTTTTGAGATATGGGTACTGGGAACCTTGGGCATTTTTGCGGGATGAGAATTCTCGGGAATTTAGTACCTAACTAAATCCAATTTAATCTAATGATGAGTGCACTCTGCAGTCACTGAAACTCAGAAAGGCACCAAACCGAATGACTGCAGAGTACAATTATCATTAGACTAAGTTGAATTTAGTTACTCCCGACATTACCAACTTCCCAGCCCCTATATCCCGGGAACCGAGCTTCCCACCTAAATTCTGGGCAAATTTTTGTTCCTCCTGCGCCCCCTCCCATCACAAGTTCCATTCGCCTGCAAAAAAAACCCGGGAATTCTCATCCCGCAAAAATACCCAAGATTCCCAGTAAGTACCCCATATCTCGAAAACTAAGCATCCCAGGTCAATTTCGCCCTAATTTTCCGGCCCCATAGTACCCTAAATATTTGAACCCGATCTTCCCACAAATTTTTCTTCCCAATTCTCATCCCACTTTCCACAAAACTTTAAGCGGGATGAGAATTCTCGGGAATTTAGTACCTAACTAAATCCAATTTAATCTAATGATGAGTGCACCTGCAGTCACTTAAACTCAGAAAGGCACCAAACCGAATGACTGCAGAGTACAATTATCATTAGACTAAGTTGAATTTAGTTACTCCCGACATTACCAACTTCCCAGCCCCTATATCCCGGGAACCGAGCTTCCCACCTAAATTCTGGGCAAATTTTTGTTCCTCCTGCACCCCCTCCCATCACAAGTTCCATTCGCCTGCAAAAAAAAAACCCGGGAATTCTCATCCCGCAAAAATACCCAAGATTCCCGTAAGTACCCCATATCTCGAAAACTAAGCATCCCAGGTCAATTTCGCCCTAATTATCCGGCCCCATAGTACCCTAAGTAAGTATTTGAACCCGATCTTCCCACAAAATTTTTCTTCCCAATTCTCATCCCACTTTCCACAAAACTTTAAGCCCCTATATCCCGGTAACGGAGCTTCCCAGCTCAATTCTGAGCAAATTTTTGTTCCCATGAACCCGACTGAGACTTATTCTATTAGCCTGCAAAAAAAATCCCGGGAATTCCCATCCTACAAAAATACCCAAGATTCCCAGTAACTACCTGATATCTCGGAAAGTAAGCATCTCAGGTCAATTTTGACTTCTTTTTCGGACCCCCCTTGAACGGCGCACGTAATAAAACTCCATCTCTTCCTATAAAAAAATCCCAATTCCCATCCCACTTCCCAAAAACTATGATATTACCGGTGACAGTTGGGCGTGTTTCTATGTTCCCCTACATATCTAGGTTCTATGAGTAGGTCTGGTAGTCCTGGTAATACAACATCAATCATCCGCCCCCACAGGTTTCTATGTTGCAGTTTAAATATGTAAAATATTAGTAGACTAGGTACACTAAATTGAGCGAGATCACTGTTCGCATCTGTTATGCGAACAGTGACGAATCATGCTCATATGCTGTGGTGGTAGGAAGAAAGTAGTGATTTAGAGATAGAGTTTATGAATATTGCGAATAGTAACGGAAAAGTTGGAGGGGAAAGTTAGATATCTCACAACAAACGGATGCTTATATAAAAAAAATATTAAAAACCTCTCAATGTTTTTAATGTATCTAATGATACTCCACACGATGGGATAGAGGCGAGAAAAAAAAATCATCCCCACCTTATTTGTAGGGAAGGTATCCGAAAAAAAAAATATTTTCATAATTTTATTTTAGCACTTTGTCGGCGTAGTTAATACACATATCCATGCAAAGTTTCATGTTTCTAGCACTCACCGTTTAGGAGGAAAGCCGAGGACGGACAGACATGACAAAACTATAAGGGTTCCGAAACTTGAACTACGGAACACTTAAAAACTGGTACGGGGAGCCTATCCCTCGTCCTAAGTAATCAATAATAATGTTACGAAGTACGGATACTTAAATTGTTAGAGTATCTGAAAATCCATTTGATTTTACTAATTTCATAAGCAGATAGGTACCTAATAATACTACCAGATTATAAATAATTATAATGCATTCAAAAATGCACAATACCTCAATCATAATAAAGGGAAATACTCTTGTTTTATGAGGGACTCGTGGTCTAGTGGTAACCGAAAGGTTAAGCATCATCATCAAAATCATCAAGGACTGCCTCGGGTGGCTCAGTGGTATGAGTATGCGACTGCCGCCCCTGAGGTCCCAGGTTCGATTCCGGGTCGATTCATATTATTTGTGTGATCCACAAATGTTTGTTTCGGAGTTTGGGTATTTTCTATGTATAATATGTATGTATTTATAAATATATAAGAATGTTTATCAGTCGTCTAGATCCCATAACACAAGCTTATATTAGCTTAATTTGGGCTAGATGACGTTGTGTGAGAATGTCCAAAAAAAAAAAAAATTTATATTATTTGTCTAGTCAGGCCGGTTTTAGGGTAGGTGACCATTTCTTAAGACACTGAGATCCCTCCGTGCCTCGGAGAGCACGTTAAGCCGTCGGTCCCGGTTGTCATACGAACATCTATGGCAGTCGTTAGGGGTAGTTGGAGCCCTTAAAAACCGACCGGTCTAACTACAAAACTTCGATATCGCCCATGGGTTGTGAAGGTCAGATGGAAGTCGCTTCACGGAAAATATCGAATTTCAGCCGAATCACACTTAGACTGGAAAGCCGACCCCAACTAAGTTGGGAAAAGGCTCGGTGAATGATGACTCTTATTTTATTTTGTGCTCTTTCTCCTCTCTACTTTGGATTTTGCTGAAAATTGTATGCATCTTGTAAACATTGTAGAACGGAATAAATTTTTAAATATTGAGTAAGTATGCAATTACTTATGCCACAAAAAAAAGATCGAATGGATTCTAAAATAAGCAGTTTTGTGATGACTGTTTATTGTGATGTGCACCTAGACAAATACGTCGGTGACACGGGTGGGGCGGCACGGCAGCAGGGAGAGCGGCGCCTCACGCCTCATCCCGTGTTCCCATTCGAAGCAGACGGCGAACGTTTCCGCATTGATTGTAGTCGTCGTCACACGTGGACACATATAGTGCAGTTCGTGCACTTGCTTCCTACTTGCATTACTGTGATACACTCGTGTGAACATTTGATTTTTCATACGTACTGTACGCTACTACGTAAACTTTACTAAGAATTCAGGGATAAACCGCCAATCTTGCATACTGTGTTACCTGTAGTTAGTTTATTTACGAAAGAAGGTAAACCTACCTACCTAATTGATGGGAAGCACGGTCATTTTCATTCGTTGGCATTGTGTCTCTACATACATACTCCCCCTCTAGGTTGTCAAAGGCTTGACTGATATAGGTAGTATTGAATGAAATTAATATTGATCTAGTCATCTTATTAAATGACTGGGCTTCGGACGGTACTCAAAGTGTAGTGAGCATATAATAGCATTTAAGCTTGAATAAACCGAAGGCTTTGATCGTGAGCCTATATAAATGCCATTATTTATCTGCTACATCAACCTCACTTCGGAGGGTTGATAAAACATGTGAGCAATACATGTCAGAGTGCAGAATACTAAGGGTAGGAAACCATTTTGAAGACTGCAAGAAAAGTGACACGCAGATACGCCCGGCCATCACATAAGTTTTTTTATCCTATTAAGTACAACGTAACCTTGCCTTGCCTTGCGTAATCAACATTTCCAAACTATAGGACTGACGGAGTACCTACCCCGTCAGTCTTATAGTTCGGAACTGTTGATTACGCAAGGCAAGTCAAGGTTACGTGGTTCTAATGGCGTCACAAGGACTCGAACAGGTTACGATATTGCTACTATTATAATAACATCGTCTCGTTAGCCACCGTAAGTGCGTAGTGTCGCGTAAGGAGAGTGAGGTAGGCTGTGGGGTAGTAACCCTCTTCAGTGCGTCCGCATTCAGCACGGAGCATATTATATTTGCGGCTGTTACGATTGGTGGCATGCCCCAGTACTATTTGCTGCTCGCAAAACGGGCAACCGTCCAGTTATTCTAATTTTACACATTATAATCGATGTCGTTGTATCGCCAACTCATCGACAATAGTCTTTGATATCTGACAAAAATGTTTAAGGTCTTTATTGAACACTTGAATTTCTGTTTTCTTTATACTATGGAAAATATTAGGTACAAAATCGTTCGTATACACCGTCTTAGGATTTTTGCGGTGGGAAAAAGTTTCGTCCTAAACTTGGTAGCCCACCGTTTCGTACAAAAGCAGGTAAGGAGGGCGTGCATGGCTTCTACACACGCCCATAAAAGCAGACCCCCGAAGATGCGCTATAACATCCTATCACCCTTGAGGTAGGTCGCATAGGTGGCCAGCGCCCAGTGGTTATCGTTCCAAGAGAGTACCCAGGCCGTCAGACACTGGACGTTGGGTAGCAGTTTAAAAATAAATATAATCTCTTCTTACTTATTATATCAATGCCGTATGATGTCGAAGTAGTAACGAGAAGATACCTAAATACAACTTTGATATAGAATTTACTGTTATGATCTGATCACTGATGTGGTGGCTGTGCTTTTGTAATATTTGGATGGATATTGGATAATTTGCCCGAACTGAGCGTTTCAAAACACCGATCGATAGAACGATCGAGACCTGAAACGCATTGCCTGCGCATATTATGTTTCTATCTTCTTACAACCCAGGCACAGCAGGGTTTTTTAGACGGAGCGTAATGAGACACTTCACTAGTAAGTCAACTTGACTTGACCTTTGAATAGTATAGTGCTGTGAGAGTCGCCCATAATTGCTAGACAAGCGACGCCAAGGTTTTCCTTAAAAATATTTTGACTTATTTAGAAAACTGGACCAACAAAGCTACTAGCGAAAAGTGAGGGTACAATATGCCTATTGTCTTACCCTCCGGGAATGGGTACATATTAAAAAATAACAATCCTAGTATACATGGGGCACACTAAAAGTTTTGCACTTCTAGCTAATCGGAACTATTTGAATTTCGAATGTTATATTTTTTTAAACGTTGCAACCTTCTTAGTAATAAAAAAAAACAATTGACTGGAAATCATTTGTCAATTGTTTTTTATCACACATCAAAGTTCTACGTATACGTAACGAAAATGGAATTAAATCAAAAAGATTTTAGAGCGATGATTTTGTATGATTTTAAAAGTTTTCTCTCTCCGCAAGACTATGCCGCTCGTCTTCAAAATGCTTTTGGGAGAGAAGCACATTGTTTGAGCACCGTGAGGCGATGATTTGCTGAATTTGAGAGAGGTCGAGTTTCTTTACATGACGAATTTCGTGAAGGACGGCCTTCAACTGCCGTCAACGAAAATAATGTGGCTACTGTTAAGCGGTTAATTGAAGAAAACCCGCGGATTATCTATGAGACAATTCGAGGACTATTGGGGATTGGTATGAGTCAAATTCAGAAAATTTTACACGAAGAATTAAAAGTTCGGAAACTTTGTTGTCGTTGGATCCCTCATGAACTGACAGCGGAGCAGAAGCGGGCTCGCGTGGAATGGTGGTCACAGATGCTACTAAAGTACGACCACGGACATTCTAATGCTGTTTATGATATTGTCACAGGAGACGAAACGTGGAGTTATTGTTTTGAACCCGAAAAAAAACAGCAATCTTGTGAATGGGTGTTTGAAAATGAGAACAAGCCAACAAAAGTGAGGCAGGCGAGAAACGTTAGTTAAAAAATGATCGGTTTTTTTTCTCAGCTACGGGTCCTATCTGTACAATTTCACTTGAAGATCAAAAGAGTATTAATGCCGAGTGGTATTCTACCATTTGTTTACCCAGGGTATTAGAAAAAGTTCGCGAAAGACGACCCAAAAGCAGCGTTCTCCTACATCATGACAACGCTTCTTCACACACGGCCAGCAAAACAAAGTCATTTTTAGCCTCCGCTTTTTAGCTATCCATAGCCCCGACCTAGCACCCTGTGATTTCTGTATTTTCCCCAAAATCATAGATTTGATGAGAGGTTTCACTTTTACCAACTCCGAAGAGGCAGTGATAGCGTTCAATCAGCACGTAGAAAACATGCCTTCAGATCTGTGGTCCTCCTGTTTTAAAAAATGGTTCGATCGCATAAAAAAATGTTTAAAATGTAAAGGAAAGTATTTTGAAAAGCAATAAACATAATATTTTGGTTTTAACATGTTGTTTTTTTAAGTTACGCAAAACTTATAGTGTGACCTACGTATATATAATATATATTCCTGTATTTTGAAAGCAATTAGTTTGCGTCTACCACTCTTAGATACAAAACTACAAATCATAAAAACGATCCTAGCAATTCTAGTTTCTTGTGATTTTTTACTTTTTTAATGGTTTTACTAAGTATTAAGGCTTTATTTACTTATTTATTTTATTTATTTATTTTATTTATTTATTTATGTACACTCATAATGGTATAAGAGTCAGAAGAATACAATAGAGAAATATCACTAGTACAAGGGCACCACTTATTTCAAACGAAATCTCTTCCAGTGGGCCAGGGGGTGAAAATGCTAGGTAGAATAAAGTTAATGTGTACGTAGATCGGTTGAAATACATAGATACATATTATACACATATACATACATATTATACTTATATAAAATATACATAATTATAAAATAAATAAATACATACACATATATATGTATAAATTATACAGAATACATACACATAAATATAAAGATATACATAACCTAATTATTATAAATACATATACATACAGATAATTCAGGACAAAGAGGACGACGAGGTGTGTAAGCTCTTTGAGCGAATTATCGCGGAACGCCTCGTCGAGCATCTCACGCGTGTGGGCCCAGACCTGGCGGACAACCAGTACGGTTTTCGTCGGGGACGGTCCACCGTGAGCGCGATCATGCGCGTGAGGACCCTGGCGGAGGAAGCAGTCTCGCGGGGCGAGGTGGTGTTGGCGGTGTCTCTTGACATCGCCAACGCCTTTAACACCTTACCCTGGAGTTGCGTTAGAGAGGCACTGGTATACCACGAAGTGCCTCTCTACCTCCGTCGTATTGTCGGGGCATATTTATCCGAGAGGGCTATAACATACCCTAGCTGGCTCGGGCCAGCTCGGCGAGATGTGTCGTGCGGTGTTCCTCAGGGGTCGGTCCTAGGACCTCTCCTGTGGAACATCGGATACGACTGGGTGTTGCGGGGTGCGTTGCCTGAGGGCGTAGGCGTAACCTGTTACGCCGACGATACGCTCGTCACGGCGCGGGGAGTAACGCACCAGGAGGCAACACTCAAGGTCACGACTGGGGTTGCTGAAGTCGTGGGTCGGATACGGCGGCTGGGACTGGACGTGGCACTGAATAAGTCCGAGGCGCTGTGTTTTCACGGACCTCGGCGCGGGCCACCTCCAGGATCCAGCATAAATGTAGGGAGCGTTAGCATCGGCATCGAGCCCACAATGAAGTATCTGGGGCTTGTACTCGATAGCCGGTGGAACTTCGGACCACACTTCCGAAGTTTGGTCCCCAAAGTGACGGGAGCGACAGCCGCGCTTTCGCGACTGATGCCCAACTTAAAGGGACCCAACGCTTCCTGCAGGAGACTGTACCTGGGGATCGTGCGGAGTATGGCCGTGTACGGGGCTCCCGTATGGGCGCCGAGACTGACGGCCAACAACGCTGCCATTTTACACAGATCGTTGAGGACCTTGGCCGTCAGGACAATACGAGGGTACCGCACGATCTCCCTAGAGGCTGCATGTCTCCTAGCCGCGACCCCTCCATGGGACCTGGAAGCGAGAGCCCTTGCGTCATTGTTTCAATGGCACAAGGAGGCGCTGGAGCGGGACCACAGGCCTGCGTCTCGAGAAATCGAGGCCCAGCGGTCCCAACTCCGACAGGATCTCATGGAGACATGGAAGGTGCGACTTCAGCAACCAAAGTGGGGAACCACCACCATCGCGGCGGTGAGACCGATCATGGAGGAGTGGCTGCAGAGGCAGCACGGTGGCCTCACGTATCGTGCGACACAGATCATCACTGGGCACGGAAACTTCGGTGAGTATCTGTTTCGCATGCATCGTGAGGTCACACCCGCGTGTCAACACTGTGAGGCTTCCGGCGAGGACACGGCATTCCACACGTTGGTGGAATGCTCAGCATGGGCGAGTCAGCGCCGGGACCTCGTGGTGGGCCTGGACGTAGATACGCTCTCGCTGGAGACCATGCTACGAGCCATGGTCTCTAGCGAGAGCCAGTGGAACGCGGCCGTTTCCTTCTGCGAGCAGGTAATGCTCGTGAAGGAGGCGGCCGGTAGGATGAGGGAGCGTACCCTCCCCGCTGAGTTCCGAAGTGTGCGGCGGGGACGCCGCAGACGTGACTACGCCCAGGACCATCGACCTCCATGATCGGGGCCTGAGGACGATGGATTAGCAACCCACCGTCCTTACAGAAGCAGGCTAGAAGGGCTGCGTGATGTGGGGCTTCACTCCACGCACGACTTCACTCACCGACGCGGGATTTAACCCGACCCCAAGGATGCGGGGTAACACCCGACCACCACGCAGTGGCCACAATGGGGGCCAAGGTCCGCCGGGCGCCACTGGGAATTCTCTCAGTGTCTACCGGAGGCGCTCGGCAATGGACGTAGGTGCGGCCGCGGCCCAGGGCAGCGGAATAAAAAAAAAAAAAAAAAAAAAAAAAAGGACAAAGAGGAGAGATATAATCTTTCACTTTTCTCAAAGCATAACAGCCGTAGTTATGTTCACCTTTCTTTTATTTAACGTTTTACAGCAGAACTCTCAAAACCTTGGCAACTGATTATGAGCTTTTTTATACTTCAAGCCTAGTGAAAACGTAGGATCTCGTAGCACAATGTAGCTCCTTACGACATAGATAACAGATTCGGTTTTTTTCACTTTAATTTCATGTCGTTGCTTCACATCTTCAGTGTCGAACTTCTAAAAATGAACGATTTTATCTACTATCAGATGTAACATTAAGTACCTACCTACAATATGTTTAGGTAGGTGCATAGACGCGTCGAAACGTTGGTTGGAATCACGTTTATTTCTCGGTCTCAGACCCAGCTATTTAAAAAAAAAGATAAATTAAGTGAATTGTATTTAAAATCCTTTTTAGGGGTTTAATCATTCTATATTATAGCTTAATTCCTTATTACTCATAAGTCAGCCTGTGACCACGGTTGGTGTATCCTGGTAGAAATGCAGGCAATAAAAGGTACCTATGCATATCTACGCCGGTATTCGTATTAATTCCCGTATATCCATATTATAATAGACACATTTACGATGTATCTAAAATATAAATTATCAAACGTGAAAGTTTAAAATTTAAAAGTTCTATTTTGATTTATTCATAAATTAGTTAATCAATTAACTTAACAGAGTTCTGTACTGGATACATCTGGAAAGTGTATCCATCATTCGTACTCGTATATTAATTGTGTAGGTGGATATGTGTTTGATGAAGAGTCACGCTAGATTAAACTTGTAACTGGAAGGATAATTAAAAAAAAACATTTCTTTTAGAATGTGATACAATGTATAGTTTTCGTAATTAATATCTTCTATTAAGAGGAACACCTGTACCTATCAAAACATCTCCCTTTATGCGTAGGTACCTACCTATAGCTTCACATTACAATACAAAATTATTCTCTTGGTTTCTTTCACTATTAATTATCTTAAGTTGTTTAATAAATTTAAATAGAAGTTTGAGATCTATATTTTATGATAATCTTAAATATGGATAGGTAGGTAGGTATAGTTCGCGAGGCGTAAGCTGAGCATTGCATTTGTGTAAGTGCACGTACGTGAACGTATAATGAGACTTGTTTTACACACACATGTGTTGTATACACAGCTTTTTTACTCAACTTTTCGTGATCACTCTCACAAATGCAAAGCTCAACTTACCAATATTTAATTTGGTAGGTATGTGAACACAAAGGTCAAATATATCAATACTAATAGACTTAATAACTTTATCTAATTAGCATCCATTTAACTGAAAGGGTCAAAAATTATCGTATAACATGCGTATAGCATCGCTTGTTATACGATCATTTTTGAAATGACAACCGTATAAAGTCTTTACTATTCCAAAATGTAACTATTCCAAACAAGTCTTGCAAGCAAGTTGCAAATGTGACCTCATACTCTCATGCAAGAATCACATAATGGAATAGAGTCCTAAAGGGTTGCGTACCCCTTTCTTATCCCCCTTGTAACAAAAACAGACTGTGCTGTGATGTATACATCTGCTCGGTGCCATAAGATAATAAATATCATGTATGAATATGTAAAGTAAGTATTTAAATACTTAGTAGTAGGTAATAATACATTTATTTATTTGTGTTAATAAGTCTAACTTTATCAGAAACTTATTTGATTAATTTTGTTTGTTCATAGTTACCTTAAAAAGTAGGTAGGAACTTAAATAGATATTATCACAGATTAATAAATAGTTACTACGTATTATTTATGCAGAACTATCGCAATCTATAATTTAGTATACCTAATTCGAAGACGCACTTCATATACCTTTACGCCTCGTGACTACCATTCCTACTTATTATGCTGAAGGTTTTCCTAAAAGAATAAGATACTTTTTGCTTTTATACTTTTTTTGTACTTAAAGATATTTATCTAGGTTTTCGCATGTCTATTTGCGTCGTGGATTGTCAAAGTTGACTTTTAGAGATTTGTAAAATTCAGTTTCTATTTTACGATTTATATTCTGTTTGTAAATGATTATACGCACGTAAATAATATTATTATCAGCGTTTAACTAGGTTTAGTAACCCGTTGCGTAACGTCATCATTCTATCTAATGCGTGGTGTGTGTGCGTTGTCGAGATACAGCTGCGCATGTGTGAGTGGGAACACATATCGGTGCGCGAACGCAGCCGCGCCAGCGCCAACAGGCGGTGACCGCGAGAGAATTTCATACCGTGAACGCGACTAGCTTGTTTCGATGCCGTCAGCGCGTTGTTGAAACACTCTGTGGCTCGCTTGTAAATTGTACTAATTGGGCATGGCGGTCTCCGCTGACAACCCAGTGGATTCATCAATTTTCTTACCAGTGCCCATATCATACATCGTCCGCATATACGACCAGTGATCTACCTGTGTTCCACCTAATGCGGGCACAACGCATTTAGGAAACTATTCCCTAGTATCGAATGCACTATGCATATTGCGAGAGTGTATGTGAAGTGTTCATAGATATTCAGTGCTAGAGAGGATCAGCGTAATGATCTGTGTTGTAAGTATACTATTTCTATCAATTATTGTATTTAGCATATTGAATAATTAATTAAATCAAACGAGCATATATTGAGTAGTTATTTGAGGTTATGTTTAAAAGTGCTGGTCATGGAAATACTACACAATATCAGTATATTTCCATTACACGGCCCTTTCGACTGATTGTCTGGGATGTTTTGGCGTGTAACCAAAGTATTTTGTGTAGGTTGGCAAGTACCTACTTTACTATTTACTCTCATTATCTAGGGAATATTTTAATATTACCATAGATTGATTACAGTAATAATAATAAGTTGTCATATTATACCAGTGGCCCTCCACCCACCACCCAGTCGGGTGACCTAGCGCCTGATTGACCTATTATCATAAGATAAGAAGAAGAAATGGGTACGTAGTAGGGAAGGTCGTACCTACTTTGTTTTGAATGGTCATCATAGTGAAAATCTCGGAGTGGATGAGAACTATCATGGGTAATGTTGGTTGTAATAAATAGACGTCGGATTAAGTATATGCACTATTAAAATGCCAAATATGCGTGCAAATATGCACCGAAAAAACAAGCGCGAAACAAGCACAAAATATGCACAGTCAAAAACCATTTTATTATTAGAATTTTTGTTTATTTTCTAATATTGTAATATCTATCCAAAGGCATGAATAAAGAAAGTTTTTTAGTTTCAAGTTACTCAATTGGAAAAGAAAAAAAATAAAGGATCCTTTAATTATTGTAATTGCGTCTGATCTGGCAACTTTTCCCATTAACTTCTAGACATATAATACAATACGCTAAAAAATAACTACTGAAGTAAGTATGCTCTTTCAATGAAAAAGTGCCAAAATATGCAATAACGTTGAAAAAATAAGATTATATGCATTTGCATATAATCCAATGTCTAGTAATAATAACCTAGATTCCTCACACATTCTCAACCCAAGACGAGTGAGATGACGTGTGAGAATTACCAAAAATATTTATTTGCTTGACCTCCACATTGATATGGCGCCTTTTTTATGATTTCCGAAGCCATGTTGGCAAAGTTCTGTAGTTAAATGTTCAAAAAGGGGTGAGCCCATGAATGCCCAGGACAGTCTCTATTGTCATCAACCATGCATTAAATTGCATACATATAATTACCTACTTATTTATGCCATAATATCTACCTACTTACTACTTATAATATTATATTGGAAGAAATCATGATTTGAAAGCATTACATATAATCAAATTTAGGAGTATAATTAAAACTATAATTGTTGTTAAACTACTTATCATGAGTAATCGGTCCGAAATAATGTTGCTACATATTTACAAAGATTTTCTTATCGTTATCAGCTACCTTTACTCTGGCGATCATAATTTGACATAAGTACCTACTCGTGCAGTAAGTGCTCGTTATCAGTCGGTGAGGATGTAAGGATTAGCGGGATTTTCAATAATCACATGCTGATTTCATAATCTTTATAGAATCTGCGGTTCATTTCTAGGTTGGACTTAAATATTTACGCGTATCTATAATTTGATTTTCAAAATTACCATTGAGTCTTTTTAATTTTACAGTTTCTTTATCATCATCGAATAGGTACTATATCCAGCTATTCGAACGGCCGTGACTGTTTACTATGTGTAATGTGTATTACGGTCCAGGCGAGTTCTCAGTATGACGATGGGCCAGATATTCGTAATATCTCGTCCATACCAGTGGAAGTCCACTGTGAACGTTAAAGAGGGAATAGTAGGTAAATTATCGGCTCTATAAGAACATGGACGCTGTGTCGAAAAACCGTTAATCTACACTACATCTGGGACTTTTAAGTAAAAAACTGTCGCTAGGAAAATAGCCGTAATGTAGAACAACCCCATTTCTTAGTATGGTATGGAGCAATGTAGTATTATTCTTTTATCTACACCCTCAATTGGCAAGACATGACTTAGGCATGTATCTGAACGATTCAACGCAGCTGTAAATGAGTTCATTACAAGAAACATCGTACGTGTAAATCATTCCTCGTTTGTATTAGGTAATTAACCACCACGATTGTTTCTGCCTTACAGCTTATTGTTCGAGCTCATGCCGGAAAGTCATGCTCAAATTATGACAACAACCAGGTTGTACCAATTACGGACTAAGTAGTACCTGATAGAAAGGTGCAAAGTTAGCAAATAGAACTATTACTAGTAGTTCTGTGAATCGTAGACTTCGGAAGCTTTGTTTAGAAAATTTTCTTTATCAATTTTCTTTATTACTCTTTCATTTTTCATACAATCCAAAAAATATCATTCACATGTTATTTATTGTAAGCAAGGAGTGTGTGTGTAAAGTTTCATGAAAATCGGTTAATAAATACGGCCGCAAACATGATCTGACAGAACCCGTAGATGTAGAGATGTAGAGATGTAGAGGTAGGTACAGACGAAAGAAATTCTCCCCAGTCTGCAAGTTGAAACGGAGACTTCGGCCGCTTCGCTCCCTCAGTCAAATAGTCTTCTTTTATCAGTTCTGTTACCATTGGTTCGTAGATATCGTGGTGAAGTGATCAATAACTCGGTATCACTGGTATCACTTAGGACGCCAACACAAAAGCCTTTCTAACCAACAACATCTATTTTAAAAGACATTTCATGGTTACCATATAAAGAATTACCTACGCGTTTACCTATATTTACTAGAAGGTGATACAACTAGTAATACATTTCTCATGTTTAATATTATTTACTCAGTTCAGATTATCAACATTTTTTGCTATTAAATTGCAACTGAAGGCAACATAAAATGCATTTGTGACGTGTCAATTTAAATCATGTACAGACATTTATGATTGACCATATAAATTAAGAATGTTTTATTGTTATAGTTTTTAATGATTTTTTAATAAACTAATACGATTTATTGCAAAACAGTCCATCTGCATCTAGTTATGTACATTATTTGCGCTTGTTTGATTACAGTATAGTCCAAGACGCCCAGGACTTTAATTGGCTGTGCCTTAGCGGCTGGCACGTAAGATTTTGTTGCCTTTCATTAACATTTCATTGCAAGGCAACGGGCTTCAAATTAGTTTTTCAAAATTACAATATAGCTGCTACTTTTTATTAAATTAATTCGGCCATTTTGGACATAACCCATTATAAATGTGCCCGGTGATGGGAATAGGCTTGCCTCCTATTACGTGGGACTAAAAATACTGGCAAATTGTGGGTGTGTAATGCACCTCTGGCTACCCCTTCGGGGATATAGGCGTGATAAGTGTGTGTGTTTGATTACTTATTCACCCAATCGATACTCAAGCTCAGGTCCATAGATAAGCGTTAATTGCGATTCTGTATCGATTTTATTCTGCAGAGATTATGGGTGCATAACATCTGTCCTGGCTGTTGTAACTTAGGTTTGGATTACATAATGATAATTGATTTATGTAAATAGTGTCCAGTAAAGGCAATTGACTGTTGTTCACCTGAAAAAAATAATAAGTATGTACCTATGTAGTGTTGGTCTTTAGCCCTCTTTTATCGGACCTACCTACCTATCATAGGAACAGAAAGATACTGGCAAAACCTAGTCACTGGCTACAATAATTAGCATGGCATTTTATTAGGAAATTTCAACTAGCAGTAGCGGCCCTTATAGTCTGTAAACTATTCTATACCTACTACTCATACATATAACGCTTATTAATTGTTATCTAACAACAAGGTATGCAGCAATTGGTGTTAATAAATGGATGGACTTATGTACTATGAATACTATCAGCATCATCATAATTACACATGTTTAAATTTTATGTTACGGCACTGTTTTACATTCATTAATTCAGCGAAATCACTAAATATATATAGCACTAGTTGATCTCAGCACTGTCGCTCTTCTGGGAGAATGACTGGTTTTTGTGTGATTCTGATGACTTGTTCTTACATACGAGTACTAGTACGGTGTCTTGCGCGGTGCTTCGCGCCGCACCATGCCATAGGTTTTGGTCTATAACTTTTGACCCCTTAGGGCTAGGTAAAATTTTTTGGCTTGCCTCCAGATCGAGGGCTATCCATAGAGGGTTCAACCATCATTGGAGCATAAAATAAATTACATTCACCATTTCTATATATAGGTAGATTAACAAATCGCGGTATACTTAAAACAAATAGGTATCTACCTAGTCTTTGGTTTTAGAGTTCGTAGATTACGATCTTTCCGCTTTAATAATTCCATACGACTTAAAAAACATAAAAACGATAATCACGCAAACGGCTTTTCATACGGTTTCTATCAATGGGTTCATTAATTCATGAAGAATGATTTATTCATATACCATTGATGTTTTGATTATTTTTCTCCTTTGACTGCTAGAGAGAAGCATCCTAATCATTGAATAAGCAGGTGCACGTAATGTATGTGAGCATTTGCTCTTGGGCCCCGCAGATATTGGTGCCCCATTCTGAGATTTCACACTTAGTGCACTTTTACACGGCCGTTTTTTTCACTGAACAACGAACCGGCAAGGCGTGGTCGCGGTACATTCGGCGCCATTTGTTCGATGGACCTATCATACATTGTTTGTCATACAACACCGGTGAATCCGGTGAAAACAACGGTCCGTGGTCCGGTGAAAAATACACTGGTCTAAAAGCGCCCTTAGGATTTATTAAAATATCACAACTTATCTTGGAGATATTGATTCAAACCATTGGCCCGTATCTTGGGTAATATGTAATTATGCAAATTATAGAAGTAGTTAACCATGCACATGAGCTGCCGACCCGTAGATTATTAAAAGGTTGTTAGTTTCTACTCCGGTGATGCTGGTAGTCGAGCGTCACTGAAATACAGGAATAGGTTGTGTGATCACCGGGTGGACATCGATCGCAAGTCCCTCTTACCCCTTAAGCTACGTCATCGTTTGCCTCGTGCTTATGAAATGGTGACGTCACTCATTGATGACGAAATACTACGTCACTGTTTTCTCGCATGCGCACTAACTAAGGAGAGGTGTTCCTAAATTTAGATGGCGATGCCGTCATAGTAGGTAATATTCATAAAATCATAACTCAAAATTGCTGCTTGCTCCATGTTATTTATAATTTTTTTTTATCTACAAGAAAACTCTATTAATGAAGAGAATATGTTATGATGAACCAATCTTTAACAACACAAATTTTTGCTACATCTATAAAGTTATTTGAAATCGGTATAAGGCAGTTATTCTTTACCAGTTGGCACAGACGTTAGTTTTTTTAATATTAGATGCATTTCCCGCCGATAAAACAAATAGTTTTTTTATTGTGAAAGGCAATCAAATGTAATTTTCATTAGTCCGTCTTGATTGTATAGCATTTAATTAATCGAACGTGTTGGGACTACAATTAAATAATTATTTGATTATTATAGCTTCTATAGCGTGCTAGGTGTCTAGGTATAGGTATTACTAGTAGGTTTTTGTAGGAGTGTGTATCTCGCCTATATCTTCAATTAATTCCTTTACGCATCGTTATCGGTTGAGTGCCCGACAACTTCTGATAGAGACAGAAGATTGAAATTACTCCTCATTATAATTAGCCTAAAAACTGCAGATCAATGAAATTGAGAATTACATGGCGACTGTGCAATTCGATGCCAATGTCAATCATTGATGTATCTATGAGAATGTTGTAGAAGTAGCAGAAAGACAAATGTCAGACAGAATGCCAGCAACCACGGAAATAATAAGGTGGTTTATATTTGACTGCTTCGGTGGCGTGGTCGGTAGTGCATCCGCTTTCGACACCGGAGTCTCGGGTTCGATTCCCGGTCGGGACAAACTTTGTGTGATGACGCAAACATTTGTGCTGAAGTCTGGGTGTTTCCTATCGATAATATGTATGTATTTACAAACAAACTGTGTATAAGTATTTATATCAGTTTATCTAGTACTCATATCACAAGCTTTGCTTAGTTTGAGACTAGATGAATTGTCCTAACATATTTATTTATTACTAACTGTTGCCCGCAGCTCTGCCTGCGTGTTATAGCTTTCTTGATCACCAGTTACTGATTTATTATGTATAGTTGTTGAGCGATATTGTATCTTAAGATAAAATATTATAGTATCTTAGCCGTGTGCAGCGCCCCGTATGAACTCCACTGCGGGTAACCTACGACAAACTTACTATTTGCGGTTGGTACAGTAATCGGGTCTAGGGATCGAACCGTAAAATTCTGTTTGTTTTTTTATTGTATAAAAGTACCTAGCGTGGTGCCCAGGATATTAAAGAATAATTATACCAAGGTTCATCGTAATCGCACCGGTAGTTTTTGCGTGATGCCTGAACAAACAGACAGACAAACAAAAATTTTTTTAATCACATTTTTGGGTTCGGTGTCGGTCTAGTAACATCCCCTGCCATTTATTTTATTGATATTTTCAATGTACAGAATTTTCACTTCTACAGATTTATTATAAGTATAGAATATTATTTATCTAGATATATTTATTTATTTAATATACCTTCTGGGCGAGAAACGTCATCCGATGGGATTCTTTCCTCTGCCATATTTTGTTTGACAAACTTTTTTCTGGTTTAATAAGAAAAAAAGCCCTTTGTTTTCATAGAACGAGCTTCGTTGTGGTTAAAACACATATATGTAGGTATTTAATATCTGGAAATAATTGTTGATTGAATATTTGCCAGTCCTTACAGACTTTCTAAGTGGTACTACGTCAAACAATATCTTTAGCATCGCCGAAGACATTGTTTCACGTAACGTAGAAAGAGTTCACTCTTTCTACTTTAAATGTCACGAGTCAATCGGGTCCGATTTCGATGTAAATTCGACACAAAGTCATGACGTGTGAAGATGTTTGTTACCTAACGTTGTGTGTGTAGGTCTTAAGTTGATTGCATAACTTTATTTTATTTTCTTTAACCAGTTTTATGATAACATTTTTTTTTAATAAACTCATTCATTCATTAACTAAGAATATATTCACAGATATATTGCAGTAAGTCTTTAAGCGTGAAACAGATATTGCACCCTGTGTCTACGCATTCTATTTAAAGACTTCGTTCTATTGGAGAACAATTCAATTAGTGTTTATTAGTCGTGGAAATATTTATAAATGTTTTACTGTTTATTACACAGGTATGTGATTTAACAAGTGTCACTTCCTTTTTATACAAATTGTAGTTGTGTGAACACTTACAATTTGTATAAAAAGGATTTAACAATTGTGGTAGGTATACGTTTTAATATTTAGATGTCAAAATTTATACAAAGTAATGGAGCCGTTCTACGCAGAAAGCGTAAATTTTACATAAACAACCGCAAAACTAAGCGTTGTTAGTTTTTATGATTAATTTTTCATCATCATTCACCGAGCCTTTTCCCAACTCAGTTGGGGGTCGGCTTTCCAGTCTAACTGCGATTCGGCTGAACTTCGATATTTTCCGTGAAGCGACTGCCATCTGACCTTCACAACCCATGGGCGATATCGAAGTTCTGTAGTTAGACCGGTCGAATTTTTGATTTAGGGCTCCAACTACCCCTAACGACTGCCATAGATGTTAGTATGACAACCGGGACCGACGGCTTAACGTGCTCTTCGAGGCACGGAGGGGTCTCAGTGCCTTAAGAAATGGTCACCCATCCTAAGACCGGCCTGAGTCGATGTTGCTTAACCTTTGCAATGTGTTAACATTGTCGGTTACCACTAGACCACGAGCCCTTTTATGATTAATTTTTATCAGTAGGTAATAGTAAGTACATGCTATTCCCTATTCTGTGGTAATAGGTATTTATACTAAACGGTGTCTTGCGCGGTGCTTCGCGCCGCACCACGCCATAGGTTTTGGTCTCTAACTTTTGACCCCTTAATGTTAGGTCATTTTGCGCTTGCCTCCAGATCGAGGGCTATCCATAGAGGGGTCAACCATCATTAGAGCATAAGCAGTTCTCGAGAGCTAAGGGGGGACAAAAATTACATTCACCATTTCTATATATAGATTGATTCCGACTAATGGTCGTTTTTACTTATTGACAGTTACTTCCTAACAATTATTCAATTATAAAAGCTTACGGCTTACCCTTCTGCGATATTTGCATTGGGTATATCTGACGACTTAATCTAAAATCAGTTCACCGTGACATCTCACGATTTGAAAGTTTAACTTCGAGTAACGTACACAATGATAACATTCCTACCCGGACAACATTAGCTGATGTGTTGCCCTACGAGTTCCCCCTAGTAGACGGCAGATGTCGCCCTTGCGCAACCCTCTCGATATTTGACAAACAACATGGCGGTTCACAATATCATTTCGTCCGGCGTAACACATTACAAGTTTTTGTCAGTGAAATACTGCTGTGTTCTCAATCTTTATTTCAACTAAGCACATCAAATAGAATATAGTGTACTAATATAAACATGCAGCTTCTTCTTATTGCAGGTATGTTCTCTATTTATTAATTTCATGAGGTCATAGCTCTCCATAAGTATTGATTGAGACTAAAATTGTTTGCTTTCGCTCTTTCTGATTGTTGGACTAATGCTCGTAAGATAGGTATTTGTTACTCATCGTTTTGATTTAGACATTATTAATGACAATAAGTGAGGTTTAGGTTACAGATTATGCAATGCCACGACATATAATTTAACTTACAGGGTAAAATGGGTGCATTTGGCGCATTACGTTGCTTAGCAACTAGGTAATGTACCCATAGACCCATTATAACTTTATTGTGTAATTAAAGCTTAAAAGAATAGGATAGCGGGGTGGTTTTTTTCTAGGTACCTAATAAATGTAGGCATTATTTTCTAGTCTTAGTAGCTCAGTTTGTCAGAAATAATGGAACTTCCTTACTTTAAAAACGAATTAGTTCCAACACTAGTTCGAACCAGGCGAAGAGCTCTCGTTCTTAAAAAATGTGTCTCCCTTGTTTGACCGAAAAGAAATTTGACAAAAGTTCACTTCCCAAAAAAATTTTCGCATAATTTCATTTACCAAATTATTACTTAGCAAAAAATCTATTCACAAAAAATTGTAACGCAAACCTAATGTTTGGGAAATGAACGTTTAAACTATAACTTGTTTACCAACTAGTACTTTTAACATTTTTTATTTAGTCAAATATTTCAGTTGGCATAACTGTTTTTACGCAAAATCATCGTTTCTGGCACGTAGGAAGTCACAGTTTTAACCTAACCTAACCTACCCATTTTGTTTAAAGAAGAAATTAACCTAATCTAAATAGTTTAGTTCCGGGTAACCTACTAAAAACAAATTACAATTAATATTTTTTGTCTTAACAAATAATTCACCAAACGTTTATTGTCTGAAGATTGTTTGCTGTAATAAATCATTTGATTAAAGACCAAATGCCATAATGACATTATACTTGGTAATATTTTGCCAAGTAATAATTTGACCAAATAAAAATATGCGTACTAAAATCATTCGAAATATTGCAATGGTATAAAAAAAGGTTGCTAAAATTTATTTGGGTAATGAAATTTTGTCAAAATCTTTTGGGCAAAACGGCAGCCACCCTTAAAAATATGGTTTGCACGAATAATGTCCAAAAAGAAAAATGTACACGGCCAATGTCCAATAATAAAAATGTCCTACAATAAAAATATCCAATAATAAAAATGTCCTACAATAAAAATGTCCAATAATAAAAATGTCCATTAATACAGATGTCCAATTAAATAAAAGTCAAATAATAATTATGTCCAATTAAAAATATCAAATACCTAAACGGAGAAACCGTGTAGTTTCCTTTAAAGCTATGCGTTTGCTTCTTCGAATCTTAAATATTTTATTTAGATAGAAAATGTGGCGGCCTTAGGGGGGGGGGGGGGGGCGAACGGGGCAAACGCCCGGGGTCTCGCGCTTGCAGGGGCCTCGCGCAACGATCCAAACAAAAACAAAAAAAAAATAGCTTTTTTTCAAGTTTTCATTTTATTCTTAATTATAAACTTAAGACTAACGGGTCTTTTACGCGATTATTGAGATATATACATACCTCTTTATTACCTTTGGCTTTTCTCGATGTCAAAGTAACAGTGAGAGAGAGTGGTTCTCTCGGACACACTGTGTACCGCAAACCCACACACACGGACAAGTACCTGAATGCCGGTTCACATCATCATCCGCGACACTTGAGATCCGTTGCGGTGTCGCTGGTAAGTCGAGCCTATGATCTTTGCGACCCTGAACACTTACAGAAAGAGCTCGCTCATGTTCAGGAAGTGTTGAAGCAGAACGGGTATCAGGGACATACACAACACCGTGAAAGGAACAACCCTTGGGAGTAAGCAGAGCACCAGCATTTATGCCGTACGTGAAAGGAGTGACGGACAAAATTGGAACAGTACTACAAAGATACTCCATTAAGACTGTATATAGGCCACACTCCAAAGTCGTAAACCACCTGCGAACCCCTAAAGATACCATTCCTCTACAGACACCGGGTGTTTATAAGGTAGACTGCAGCTGTGGTAGTTCATACATCGGACAGACCAAACGTACTATCGCTGAGAGGGTTAAAGAACACATCACAACTGTAAAAAACCGCCAAATAAACAAGTCTGCGATTGCCGAGCATTTGTTGGAATCGGGTCCCAACCACTGGATTGAACTCCACAAGCCACAAGTCCTATCCACTGACGGACACTATTACTCCAGGATAGTGCGGGAAGCCGTCGAAATAAAAAAATATCCCAACTTTAACCGGGAAGATGGATATCGACTATCTACGTCGTGGAATCCGGTGATCAGCAAATGTACTCGCCACCTCACCGAACGCCCGCGTGCTGATACTATCAGTGTGGTATGCCGTAGTGGCTCTCCGAACACAATAGTTAGTGACGACGAAGTGAAGGTAGTTGAACAAACCCGCACTTCACGAAGACGACGATGAGCTGAAGCCAGTTCACCCGTGACCACGGCTCTTGTAACAGGGCCGAAACGTCGGGTAATAAAGAGGTATGTATATATCTCAATAATCGCGTAAAAGACCCGTTAGTCTTCAGTTTATAATGTGTACAAAACGCGAAAGTTTAAAGAAGTATTTATTCTTAATTATTTAAAATTATAACATAACAGTAAATTAAACTTCATTTATTCAAAACATACCTAATTGAATTTATTTATACTGCTTGCAATGACTTCAAAGTCTTTACTGTAGTTTTTTTTAAATTCCCCGGTATAAGGCTGGGGCCACTCCGACATCCGTTGCCGGGCGTCTCTGGTACGCACGCAGAAGGTATTTCCAGTGGCGCCCGGCAAACTTTGGCCTTCTTCGGGGGCTTGGTCAGGATGAGAATCTCGCGTCGGTGGGGTAGGGTTTTATCCCGCGTCGGTGAGTGAATCTGGATCGCGACCCTTCTAGCCTACTTCTGTAAGGATGGCGGGCGACTATCCCGTCGTCCTCAGGCCCCGATCGATGGTCTTGGGTGTAGATGAGTTTTCGGCGCCCTCGCCGCTGACTTCAGAACTCTGCGGGGAGGGTACGCTGCCTGTCCGTCTCGGCCGCCTCTCGAGCATGACCTGCCCGCAGAAGGACACGGCCGCGTTCCGCGCGCTCCTGCTGCAGACCATGACTTTAAGCATGGTCTCCAGCGAGAGTATATCCACGCCCTGACCACTTTCAAGAAAGAGAAAGGTCCTCACCGTATGTCCCGGGGTACGGAGTCGGATTATGGCCTTAAGCGCCCTAGTATGGGCGGCCAGATTGACGGCTAACCCCTCCATGAGACTTGGAAGCAAGAGACTTTGCGTCATTGTTTCAATGGCTCAAGGGGGGTTCGGAAGCGGGAGACCACCGGGAACCATCGCAGCGGTAAGACCGATCATGGACGAGTGGCTGTACAGGCGGCACGTGACCGATCCATCGTGAGGTCACGCTCCAGTGTCAACACTGCGAGGAGTCCGGCGAAGGCACCGCACTCCACACGCTTGTGGAGCGCTCAGCGTGGACGAGTCAGCGCTGGGACCTCGTTGTGCGTCTAGGCGTGAATACCCTCTCAGTGGAAACCATGCTATGAGCCTTGGTCTCCGTTGGTCACGTTCCAGCTACTCCTGGTAGCTGGAACGTGACCGTGTGATTCTTCGAGCACGTCATGCTCGCGAAGGTGGCGGCCGAGAGGGAGAGGGAGCATACCCTCCCTGCTGTCCGAAGTCGGTGGCCAGGGTGCCGCAGACTCAATTACGGTCAGCTGCAGTGCTGAAGCCCCGCAGAACGCACATTTACTCACCGACCCTGGATAAAACCCGACCCCAATGATGCGGGATCAAACCCCACCCCAATGATGCGGGATCAAACCCCACCCAACCCCAGAAAGAGGCCACGTAGTTGACCAAAGTCCGCCGGCGCCACAGAGAATATTTTCGAGTGCGTACCTGGGGCGCCCAGCAATGGACGTAGGGCCGAGGCATTGGGCCGCGGTATAAAAAAGAGGCCTCGTAAAGACCTGCCGCCCGGGGCCTCGCAATGGGTAAGGCCGCCGCTGAGAAATTTTAACCACAAAAACATATTGCATACGCCTTGTTAGGGAGGCCGTTGGGTTCAAGTCCCGCCTATGAAATTTCAGATTTTGTGATTTATAATTTATTTTTACCGCCGCAATTGCCGTAAAAGCTTCGCACTCACTGGGGGTGAATGTCACGAGGCCGCGGACGCAACGCGGCTTCTCGCCACACTTTGTGGCAGCCAGAACTATACCAACTATATCTAGGTTAAAAATAATAAGACCAGTTTATAATAATTAGGGATTGTATTACCTAATTAAATAATGAAAAAATAAATGTACTTTATATTTTATCATTATGCTATAAATAGCAAATAGAATGTAATCACAACGTTTATAAATAGGCATCTGAACACAAGTGGCCAGTATTTAAAAAGATAAATACACACCTATGATACTTGCTATATTGGACATTAACTTAGTTTGTCATTTTTCTGGTTGGACATTTTTATATCTGGCCGAATTTCTAGTTAGACTTTTCTATATTTGGTAGTTTTTACAGTTTGACGTATTTATATTTGGACATATTTCAGATTAGGCATTTCTCTACTTGGGTATTATTATGTGATTGTACATTTTTCTTTTTGGACATTATTCGTGCAAATCAAAAATATTACTTGGACTGCAGATATTCTATTAAGTGGTATATAACATAATCTGTCCTAGCCATTGGAATGTTGGTAACGGCAATTGGCTTACCCTGTATTTCGTAGGACCAACAAGATTACTGGCAAAGTGTGGGTGTGTAATGCACATCTGCCTACACCTTCAGTGATTTAGGCGACAAATATCCAATGTTTTATTGTCTGTTGAATGTAATAACTGGGGTCATTTGAATAACAAAAACTGCATTTAAGAATACAAATATATACTTGCACGTAACTATTTATACAAATGATATTCAATACAAAATTATACGTAGGTATGTATAATTGTATGTATGAACTGTGGCAATAGTTTATACCGATATGAATACAAAAATAGCTGCTAAACATTCTGTTGATATTATGATAGTTAGTCGTGCAGTACTGTGATGTACTAAATAGGTACATATTATAAGAGATAACGAACATTAGTATTCAGTAATATATGTCAGGAATCTTTATCTTTGTAGGTACATAAGTACCATAAAAAAAGAACATACATAATATACCTATATGTATTATGACGCTAGTACAAATTATAGACAAACAATTACAAATATTTAATAAATATGAATAAATATTCAAACCCTAAAATGGATGGATCTTACGTAGATCGTTACGAACCTATGTATTTCTTTACTCTTTACTCTTAAAATAATGATTTTTGTTTTGCTGCAGGTAATGGCACAAACGTTCCTGGATTATACTGTAAGATAAAGGTATAAAGCGTTCATTTGTAAATATATTTGGACATGGATCCAATTTTAGAAAATGAATCTGCGTCGACCGAATCGCCGACCAAACATGGAAAATCTAAGCACAAGAACAAAAAGAAAAAGCACCAATTCGATATGCAAAATCAAACAGTAGTTGGTGAGCGAAAAAAGTTTGTTGTTACCACATTACCCCCCACAGATGAAAAAGTTCCTTCTAGTGTAGCAGATAATAATATACATACAGTTCATTTTGGTACGCGTGGGGTCGAATCACTTCGACCTCATGTAAGGTCTATATTTAAAGATAGAAATGCTAATACATCCAGATCATCAAGTGCAGAAAGAGATTCTGCTAGTACGAGTAAAGAATATGAAACCTTTCATGGGACGTCTTCTAGTCCGAGGAGTTCTATTTTTGATATTTTCCGTTTAAGGAGAAAAAGTGATGCCAAGAAAAATCCTCTAAAACAAGCCAAAGCTACTGAGTCTCAAGAAAGCACGACTGATGAACAGAATGTCACCGAGGGCAAAGATTCACATAGGAAATATTACCACACTGTGACAGGTGCTTCATCTAGAAAATATAGCCCTATAACTAGGGTAATGGATATTTTTCGCAGTAAGCCCCATGCTGATACCAATCAGTCTTCTCCAGAAACAGCAAAAAAGAAACCTACCAAACAAGTCCGCCGTTCTTCAATTGAAACTACTTCACCTACTTATCATAAAAATTCATATGCCTCATTAGATCCCATACAAGCAAAACAAGTTTTTAGAGAAGTTCGTGGGCTTCCTAAATATGATCCTTATTTATCAATCGTACAAATATCAATTGGAGGAAGAGACAAGACAAGACTTTTATTGAACTTCTTTAAATATCATAAATGTTATGAAATTTTACCAAAGTCTGCAAAGGTTATCATATTTGATACGCAATTTTTTGTCAGAAAAACTTTTCCTACTCTTATATCTCATGGTATTCGTTCAGCGCCACTTTGGGATTCGAATAAAAAACTTCTAGTCGGTATGATAACAGTCACTGATTTCATTAGAATTCTTTTACATCTTGATAGCGAGAATATATCAGTAGAAGAATTAGAAAAACATACACTTCATAATTGGAGGAAAATGTTAAGGCACACGTGGAAACCACTGTGTAGTGCTGGACCTGATCAGTCACTCCATGAAGCAATCAATTTATTAAATAAAAATCGCGTTCATCGTCTTTTGATGATAGATCCCCTAAATGGTGACGTCCTATACATCCTCTCACATAAGAGAATACTACGGTTTTTATTTGTTTATCTCAACGAATTTCCCGAACTGACGTTCTTTCACAAAACAATATCTGAATTAAAAATTGGTACTTACGAAGGCATAGTGTCTGTTACAGATGATACGAGTATTAGAACAGCTTTTCAGTTGTTGCTTGAAAGAAATATTTCGGCTTTACCAATCTTAGACGAAAATGGGGTGCTTATCGATGTTTATGCAAAATATGAAGTATTGAACCTTGTAAGTGAAAAGTTATATGCAAATTTGTCTTTGACCTTAGGTGAAGTAAGAAATAAAAAGAAAGACTGGGATGAAAAGTTACAAAAGTGTCGCTCTAGTATTACTTTATATGAGGCCTTAGAAGTTATAGTTAGAACTGAGAGTCATCGATTATTGTTAGTAAATAGAGACGATAAACTGATAGGAATTGTGTCACTTTCAGATATATTAGTATATTTAAATAGAATTATTCCTGCTGAAAAGAAAGTATCTTCACTTCAAGAAATATTTAGGCCACTTGAAGAAAATAAAGTAGCCGAGTCACCGAAGGAAACTGAGAATGAGATTATACCGATTGAAGATACAAATTCAGCACAAAAAGTACCTGAAGCATCGACTGGGTCTAATGCCATACCTTGCGAAGACGGTGAAGAATCAGATTTAAAGGAGGAAGAAGTGAACTCAGATCCTGATCCGTGCATTAATTCTTTAAGTATTAATATTAATAAATTAAACTTAGACACTGCTATAGACCCAAATATGCCGATGATCGATGAGTCTAATGCTAATGAGTAAGTAGGACATTTTTATTCCAAAGAAATTGTGATAGGTGAAAACACCGAATCAGTATATTAATCTCAGCTTATGCTTATATATTGATATTGTAAATTAATTTCATACTCATAAATAGTAGCATCAAATACCACATAATGCCTTATTATTTAATTCATAAAACATTGCTAAATCTTATTAAAATATTTTAGCAGTATGCTGCTTTTTATTGATTACAATAGTTTTCATTTCAAATTCAAAACGAATTGAGGTTAAACCAGTTTTAGAATGTAGTAGATGACTGAGCTTGGATAGAAGTGGTCAACCAAAACTTTTACGGAGACACACCATCGCAAATGCTGGTCTGTATTTATATTTGTTTTATCTATTCTCATTGAACAAGCTCTGCGGCTGTTTGAGACTAGGTGGCGTTGACTGGATTATTGTCGTACAATGATTGTTAAGTCATAATAACTTATTTTGTGCTTATAGAATTATTGATTAAGCATAAAGTTTTAATAAACTTCCATAGTCATGATAGTAATACATGTCAATGTTTATTGGACAGAGGTGAGTGCAGCTCTGAGAGGCTGCGAGGCGCAGCGACTGAACCCGGAACTAACCACTCTGACCAAGGTCACGTAGTATCTCTTACTTTTAGCGTTCATATTAAATTTATCTCGTTCTGTGTCGTTTTCTTTAATCACATTCAACACGCCTGTACATTATCTGTCGTGTCGCTTTACGTAGCTACGTTGGGAAAGGTTATTTGTTAATGGACCTTTAATGGTGGATTAGATTACCCAGAATGAAAATTTATTTGTTTATTGCAAGAGATTGGCAAGTAAATTAATGTTACAACGTTCTAAAACCTCTGATGAACTGGTCTCGTGGCGTGAATAATAAGATAGGTAAACATAATGGGTATTAATCATAAAATTAGTAGAATATTGCATATTGATTGAACACTTAGCTACTTATTTATTCGGATGACCTAAATAATTAAAGCATGTACATTAGAATAGGACAACAAAATAAATTGCTCAGTGTGAGTGTGTAGGATATTATAATGTGATAGCAATAGATACTTATCAAATTAACATATGAAAAAAGAACTGGTATCACCCACTCCTGTGAAACCGGTAAGTTACTCGACACTGGTTAAGTAAATATGGAAGCTTGTCGTATGTTTGTGCGATGACGGCCGACGAATCTGCATTCTGCCTACGCATGAATATAACCGCGTGTCTCGGTCTAGCAAGCGCGCAGTCTCAGGTTGTCTGGTTGGCAAGTGTTGATGAACAAAAGCAAACGTCTGTCGCCCCATTCTTGACATGCAACTTCGTTTTAGAGATCAATATTACATTTATAAACCCATATCCATATTCTTGATGTACCAACACTCGAATGTGTCATTAAGTTTTACCAAAATGGAGCTTCTGACTTGATCATCTCTGTGCCTAAATCATGTTTTCTAGGCTATTCATAAATATTTATCGTTAATACTCGTAATTATTCTACGTAACTTTATGGTGATAAATAATATGTAGGTATAGGTAACGTTAGGTGCAGTTTCGCATGAGAGATTTAGCATCAGATAACATCTGGTGGTCTCAGGTGCTCTAAAATCTATACTGACTACCAATGAGTATTCAGTATCCAAAATTGGTAAGTAAATGAACCTGTATCTCCATAATACTCATTTTATTAGTGGTATATTGTATTGTGTAGCAGAAATCGAAAATTTTAAAAAGCAACGATATTAACATCCATAACAGTTGATTGAAGTTTCAAATATTAGATCGTTCTTGCGTAATAAATAGTCTATATTAGCATATTAATGGATTGAACGGAGGTCACATTGTGGACAATCGCGTTCATATTACCTGTTCACGTGAGGACTGCTTACTCTTGCAAAATATCTCAGTTCTTCAAGGATGCATCTTTTATATTTCATTAAATCGTTATCGCGGTGCTAAGTATATAGTTATTATGTAAGGTAAGTGCCGATCTACCGACACCCATAGTTTTCTGGGACCCTTCTCAGTACCTGGATAATTCAGATTGCAGTATGGAATAGTTCAGAGAGTCGGCAGTCGGCAAGTTATCGCAGAAAATTAAGGAAATGTTTTCACCAGTAAACTTTATATTAAGTAGTTTTACAACCATATTTGTGTTACTTTTGGAATAGCATTAAATCAAGTTTTATTAATGGAAATAACCGCTGTAATCTGATATGGGTAAGTTAATGTGAACAAAGAAACATTAAGAAAAGCTATGAGTTGTGTTTATTGATGAACACACACGCACTGGTATCTAATCGCTGTAATCAAGGTTATTATGGCTACACTGCGCACTTGACGTGTATGGTGTTTGAGATTCTATTCAGTAGGAAATATGGGGAGCATAGGGGTCTCAGACTCGGGCAAATATAGAAGTTTAAATGAAAAGCAATAGGTTTGTTCTCTATTACATGGGATCAATTTAAAAACTAACGAAATGGGCGTACAATATAATGCCAGTGCCTACACCTTTGGGAAAAATAAGTCATTCTATGTATGAATGTATTTAGTAGTACGATTGTTTATTTGTAGTTCAGTATCAAACATTATTTTTGTTTTTGAATTGAAATCTATCTACTAATGATAGGTACATAACGTAACAGGCTATACCTACGTATTAAAAATATCGAGATAGGTGCTCATGTGTATCTGTGAGAACAAGGTCGTTTGGATTGAACCAATCGCCGCGTCTTTGACAAACTAAGTACTTTACTCCCACGAAAATGGTTCTAGTAATAAAATATTCATAAACATTTTTTTATTAACTTCACATGCAACTATGTAACTGTATGTACTTGAAACAGTGTAGGGACAGTTTAAAGTTTAATGTTTACTGTACTAGCTGTACCTGCGGTTTTACCAATGTCGTAGCGTGATGTTACAAACTCTAAAATTTCTGAATAGATAAAGAAAGTGCAAAAGATTAGCCATCATGAATGTGCTAGAACACAACTAAGATATTCGTTGAAATCAAATTACTTTTTTTTTTGCCTGCGGCCTTATGCTGCGGCCGCTCTAACGTCTGTTGCCGGGCGTCTCTGGTTACAAGCAGGTATTTCCAGTGGCGCTCGACGAACTTTGACCACCTCTGTGGTCTCTGCGGGGTTTTGGTCGGGATGAGAATCCCGCGTCGTTGGGGTAGGGTTTTATCCCGCGTCATTGAGGCCCCGCAGCACGCAACCCTTCTAGCCTGCTTCTGTAAGGACGGCGGGTGGCGATCCCGCCGTCCTCAGGCCCCGATCATGGAGGTCGATGGTCTTGGGCGTAGATGAGTCTGCGCCTCTGCGGACTACGGAACTCGGCGGGGAGGGTACGCTCCCTCTCCCTCTCGGCCGCCTCCTTCGCGAGCATGACTTGCTCGCAGAAGGACACGGCCGCGTTCCACCTACTCGCGCTGGAGACCATGGCTTGGAGCATGGTTTCCAGCGAGAGGATATCCACGCCCAGACCCACTACGAGGTCCCGGCGCTGACTCGTTCACGCTGAGCACTCCAACAACGTGTGGAGTGCAGTGTAGTCGTCGGAAACCTCGCAGTGTTGACACCGGGGTGTGACCTCACGGTGGATGCGAAACAGATAGCTACCGAAGCATCCATGCCCGGTAACGATCTGCGTCGCACGATACGTGAGGTCACCATGCCGCCTCTGCAGCCACTCGTCCATGATCGGTCTCACCGCCGCGATGACGGTAGTTCCCCACTTTGGTTGCTAAAGTCGCACCCTCTAAGTCTCCATGAGATGCTGGCGGAGTTAGGACCGCTGTTCCTCGATTTCTCGAGTCGCAGGCCTGTGGTCCCTCTCCAGCGCCTCCTTGTGCCATTGAAACAATGACGCAAGGGCTCTCGCTTCCAGGTCTCATGGAGGGGTCCCGGCTAGGAGACATGCAGCCTCTCCGGAGATCGTGCGGTACCCCGTATGGTTTTGACGGCCAAGGTTCGCAGTGGTCTGTTTAACAGAGTCGCGTTCACCCTGGCCGCCAATCTATCCGCCCATACGGGAGCCCCGTATAAGGCCATACTCCGCACGATCCCTAGGTACAGTCTCCTGAATCAAATTACCTATACGAAGGGCAATGTTATAAAGCGCACGGAACGGAAGCATGTTGTTAGGAAGTTCTGGAAGGTCTGTTTTTACATTGTGACGAAATATTAAGATTAGAAATTATAAATGAATCACAAAAACTAATGTCATCGGCAGGACTCGAAGACACGGCCTTTCCCTAACAGGGGGAATGCTCTGATTCGGATTATAATTTCAATCTTAACCTCTTTAATATTTTAAGAATAGTTTAAGCAAACTCATTGCTTTGAAGTACAGAAATATATTGTGACGAAAGCTCTCAAAATCTGCCCCTCCTATTAACCGTAGCGTGTAGTGTGATATTATATAGCTTATAATCATCCTCTATAAATGGACTATTTCATATTCGACACAAAATTTTTTTTTCAATTCCTGAGCAGTTCCTGGGATTCGTTTGGTTGGCTTAACCAAACAAACGAACCCTTTATGTGAATTATTTGATTAACATTATATCCTGTCTTGTACCGTGATATCCATCAAATGTGATCATAACTACGCTTTGACTTACTTGACTTAAGGTCCTAAGTCTCTGCCCCATCTAGGGGATGGGGCAGAGGGTGTCCACAGTGCATCGCCATCCCGTTCGATCTTGAGCTTCGCGCTTTATTTCGCTCCAAGTCTTCCCTAATGCACTCACTTCTGCAGCAATAGTCCGCCGCCAGGTCTGTTTTCTGTTTAAGTTTATAAAATATTAAGTTTCATATTGTTTACGTCTTTTGTAGTAACCGTAAACTAATATATTGTTGAAAGTAACTGCGTAATATTTCACAATATTCAGTTTGGTGAGAGTCGTGAGATTTTACGAGTCATTGAAGACACAATTTGTTAACGTTGCCAAAGAGAATGGATTGATTACTTTTTAACTTCTGGTGATTATATTGAGTCTTCGACTAAAACGCCGTAGGCTGGGTTTCGGGGTTATCTCTACTTTTATTAATATCCATCATTATTTTAAGACATCACACTTATTTATCCCAGATGATATATGTTCGAGCTTCCTAAATCAGTGAATAACTAACAAAAGTAGGTACCAAGTACCAACCTTCCATGTAGTCCTCTTGCATGATACATTCAAATCTGGACTTTTCGTTTAAAGGAGTACCCAGGATCATTAGGCTAAGAAGACTAGGAGACACCATGCGGTTAAGTGCATTCGTGATCGACATGCTCACCTCACCAATCACGAAAGGTGAGTGAAGTCTATAAGAATCCCCCCTCAAACGCAGACTTTAACCATCCATACTAATATTTTAGATCCGTAAGGTTTTACCTTTTCCCAACTCAGTGGCTTAGGGGGCTGTAAACTATAACTAGTACTTGAATAAATATAAAATACTAGGTGATTACCGCGGTTCGGCTCGCTTGATTTAGTTTTCTCGTTCCACATTTATAAAGGAACACATTACGAGAATAAAATGTAGCCTATAGCACTCAAGGATAATGTAACAACATGTTGTTGAAAGAATTTTCAACATCGGGTCAGTAATTTTCTAGCCAATTCAAACAAACAATCAAATTATTTTTCTTTATAATAGTAAAGACAAAGTTTGATACCTCCTCACAACCTGCGAGGATTAGTTTTACCAAAGTGAAGTTGGGACCCTTGTAATATGCTATCGCTTGTAACTGTATTTTAGTAATAATAGCAAAAGTGGTCATAAACTGAGAAAATACGAGACATAAGTACGACATGTCTCATCAGTTACGACAGAAGATAGTCTGCGGCTAATGACGTTTCAAAATTTATTGAAGACCTTACAGCCTTAAAGCCTAGCGTTGTATTACATGAGTGAGAGTATATGTTTTGTAATTCCAAGTGAAGTTGATGTCAAAGTGATTGGAAGCCAAGCCAGTCGATGACCCCGTGGCACACCTATTAAGTCCATCTGAACCAGACAGCTACCGATATTGGTTCGCGCTTGATCTCGGCTAATGACCACGAAATTGTTATTGCTCGATCCAGTTATTAATTCATAATTATAGGCAACAAATCTATTTTTGGACAAAGTGTTTATTTTGACGTCATCTATATTGGTGTTGAATCCGGAACCTGGGTTAAAATAAAAGTTAATGTTTGGTGGCTTCTGTTTTTGATCTAAGTAATAGGTAAATAGTCATATGTAGTACCTATATTATACCTAGTACTTATCATGATGAAATGCACAATTACACGCTATTCTTAATTTGCAATATTGTGTAAAAGCGTGAAGCGTTAAAAAACTTTCCGAGATTTCAACACATGAGATATTTAAATATATTCGTGTCTTATGGCCTAATGTCTGCGTCCTAAGTATAACTTATGTAGTTTTATAATACATATGCAGTGGCCAGCTTGACGTAATTTACCCAATTTTTGTCACTAACTTTATTTAATGATACGGAGATTTACTCAGAGTCTGGGTAACCCCATACTTTTTATTATTTTCTTGATCCCGCTCCAATACGAAGATGTTGCTTTTCATCTAAGTACTTATATTAATAACTTTACAAATAAAAATTAGGTAATCACAATATTTTTTTTTAAATGTTGATTCGTTATTTTCATTAAATTAACTATTTTAAAATTAATAACTTTAAATAACAATCTGTCTAAAAATTTTGCGCAGTAATGTGGGATGTTTTATTACATAATGTGGGACTTACAAGCTTATTGGGTATGCGTAGGTTTAACAATTGCTCTCTGCCTACCCTTCAGGCGTGTGTATAAAATTATTTAAAATGGTGGGGTTGCTATACAGTAAAATTAAAGATTATCGGATGTTTTTAGGTAGTCAAATGTGTGTAAGTACGCGAAGATAGTCACACACACGATTGCGTAATTTAACAACATAGGTAGGTACCTAGAGAAATCTCGCGATGAGTGATGATATAATAATACATGCAACACCTAATGCACTTAGTTAGATATCCTTTTCTTTCTACTTAGTTATGTTTGTACAATTGTACCTCAATCTTTATACAACGTGTTTCATATTAGTGTGGTCATATCTCAAGGTTGCATTGGGTAGGGCCTAAATAATATATTGCGCGGGGTCTTTAATTAATTTAATAAAATATTGACTTATAATGACGTAGTCGATAAATTTTCCTTTTTATCGATAGCTCATTGAAATGAAGCTCTAAGACTGCACTACAAAATAAACATATGATTAGAATGAACTCTAGATTTGACCTCAAGTAGGTTTGCCAAACAGTGAAATAGATTCGGACAGTCTCGTTGTTACTCAAAATTTTAACCAACAGATAAAGTTACTTTATCAATAGTTATCATACAAAATAGTTTCCGAATCACAACTTGGGGTCAAAATAAAGAGTGCCTACTCAAAGTTATTTTTGAAGTTTTTCTATGAATTTATGTATCACGTGATTGTCGTGAATGTCACAACTCACACGTAATTTGTTGTCAACCTACTCAAATACCAGGAGCAACGCATTTGCTGTCGAAGAAAAGAGAAGAAACATTTATGTTCTTGTCTTCCTTAAATTTACACTTTTTATAAATTGGTTCCGCACAGATATTTAAAATACAACTGCTGTTTGTGTATGTTTGTTGGTTTTTGGAATAAAAGACAGGAGCTCGTAATAATACGTGTCGTGTATTTCAGTCGGCCATGTTACAAAGTGAGTAAGAAGGAAGTGAACATAGACAAGACAATATTGATATAATCTAAGCATAGACTAAACTAGGCTATGGCTTACAAGCTAATATAATATTATGACATCTTCCCTTTAAGTAACTTATATTTTAGATTCTTATATAAAAATAACAAAACGCATTTTAGTGTTTTGACACGAGACAATTTGACGTTTTAAAAGATTCTGACAGTTGACATAATTTGACGTTGTCAATTCGACGATTGTTTCTAAATGTAAACAAACAATGGTTTACAACATTTTAGTTTACTAATTAATTACTTATAACTAAGTACATGACAATGAATACGAAACAATGCTTATAAGACTGTGTCTATAAGACGTTGTGGTTGCCTTATCTCTCTTCCTGAACTAGAATATTTCTTAATTGGTTGACTGCTAGTACGTTGAGGAGATTGACTATGAGAAATTTTAGAGTAATCATTTGTATAACAAGGAGTATAACTGATATAAGTTTGATTGGAACTGACTGGTTGAGTGTGAAAATTATTAGTCTGTGTGTTATGTGAATGAAAAGAATATTGAGACTTTGGTCTAAGTGTTATGTATTGTCTATTGCGACGATATGTACCAAATTTACTTTTTATGATATACGACCTAGGTTCCGGACCAACTTGTTGTATAATACCTGGAAACCAAGACGATTGTGGATGTTTTTGAAACATAACATGACTATTTACCTCCAAGGGTTTAAGATCTTTGGAATTTTTATTGTAATACTCTTTCATCTTATGTAAATTTTGATTATTGACTTGTTTAAGATGTCTATAGTTACACAATTTTGGTTTTAAAAGTTTTTCTACTATAGGTAGCTTTGTACGAAGTCTACGTGACATGGAAAGATGTGCTGGTGAACATAAATTGTTTTTGGGAGTATTGCGATATTGCAGTAATGCTAAATATGGATCAGTATTATCAAGTAAACATTTTCTAAGCATATTTTTAATTATGCCTACTGTCCGTTCTACCATACCATTTGAACGGCTGTGATAGGGACTGGAAGTGACATGGTGAATATTCCAATCTTGTGTGAAATCATGAAAAGATTTGGAATTCATCGGTGGACCATTATCTGACATTAATGTATGGGGAATACCATGACGAGCAAATATTGATTTTAACTTGATTATGACTTGGTCTGCACTGTAACCATTACTTAAAATTGCTATCTCAACATATTTTGAGAAATAATCGACTACAATTAAGTATGTATGCTTGTTGAACTCAAAGAAATCTATACCAACCTTATGCCAAGGAATGTATTTGTAATCATGTGGTAATAAACTTTCTTTAGTGTTACTCTTTCTTAAAGTGAGACAAATTTCACAATTACTGATGTAATTATCTATATCTTGACTAATATTAGGCCAGTAAATTGTATGTCTTGCCAAATTTCTACAACTATTCAAGCCTTGATGACCTTCATGTAATAGTTTTAAGAATTTTTTTCTTAAAGAAATAGGTATAATTACTCTATCTGACAAAAATAAAAGGTTATTAGCATAATGAATATCATCTTTAACAGGAAAGAAAGGTTTAATACAATCTTCTACTTTATGCTTTGAATTTGGAAATCCATTTTTACAGTAATTAATAAGAGTTTGAAGAGTTTGGTCAGACCTGGTAGCTTGTTCAATTTGTTGTAACTTGAAAGGACTAAGTGACAAATTAGCAGTGAGTAAATTAACATGAAGTTTAACATCTTCATCCAATTCTACTAATGCATTTTCTGGTAATGCAGCACGGGACAATGTGTCTGCGACATATAAGTATTTACCTGGTTTATAAGTAACGATAAGATCATAGGGTTGCAAACGAAGCATTATTCGTTGCAATCTTGGTGGAATATTAAATAAAGGTTTACTAAATAAAGAGACAATAGGTTTGTGATCTGTTTCCACTAGGACTTTGTTACCAAAAATGTATTGATGGAACTTAGTACAACCAAATAAAATTGCTAGGAGTTCCTTTTCAATCTGAGAGTAATTTTGTTGAGACTTTGTCAAAGAAGCTGAGCCATATGCTATAGGACTAATATTATGTAAGATGACAGCACCTAAAGCATCTTTTGAAGCATCTACTGACAAAGTAAGTGGTTTTTGAGGATCAAAGTAAGTTAAGACTGGTGAAGAACTAATTAGAGACTTTAATTTATTGAATTCTTTCTCATGACTGTCATTCCATGACCATATTGTGTTTTTATTAAGTAACTGTCTTATGTTTGATGTTTCTTTTGATAATTTTTTTATGAATGAGCCAAGAAAATTAATCATGCCCAGGAATCTCTGGACATCTGTGACATTCTTAGGCTGTGGCATGTTGCAAATTGAATTTACTTTAGATGGATCTACAGACACTCCATTTCTATTGAATATAAAACCTAAATACTTGACTTCACTTTGACAAATGTTACATTTATTACTATTAAATGTTAGACCTATATCTTTTGCACGACAAAGAACTTTTTCTAGGATTTGATCATGTTCTTGAATGGTTTTAGCATGTATAAGAAAGTCGTCCATCATTATTTTAATGCCTTGTATGTCACCAAACCGGGAAATCATTTCTTTATGAAAGATTTCTGGAGATGCATTGACACCAAACGGTAGCCTTAAAAAACGTAATCTGCCATAGGGGCTTATAAAAGTACATAGTTTGGATGATTCTTCATCTAAGACAAGATTCCAAAAGCCTGACTTAGCGTCTAAATTTGAAAAATAATATGAACCATTTAGTTCTGCTTTAATTTCATCAATATGTGGAAATGGGTAATGTGAACGTTTAATAGCTTTATTTAACTTACGTGGATCTAAACATAATCTAATGCTTCCATCCTTTTTAGAGACAATTACCATAGAGTTGACCCAATCAGTTGGTTCATCAACTCGAGCAATAATACCAGTGACTTCTAACTTATTAAGTTCCGCCTTGACTTTATCCTGTAATTTAAAAGGAATTTTTCTACTTGCGTCTACCGACGGCTTGACATTTTCGTTGAGAGTTAAATGACATTCATAGTTTTTAAGAGCTCCTATTCCATTAAAAACCTTACTATATTTCTTTAGTATTGACAGACTGTTTGACTCTGTAGGGACTTTGTGACACATTGACTGTAATATGACTTGACTTTGACTGTTAGACTGACTTGACATTGACTGTATATTGTTGTTCTGGCTATGCTGACTAAGTGTGTAGTTTGGACTGTGTTTAGATATATTTTCATCAAAGGTTACTGACTGTATTCTTTTTATGACTTTTAACTGTTGACATGACTGTCTACCCAGAATATTTATGCAATCTAGCTGTGTAATATGGAAACACAAGTTGTATGATTTGTCATTATACTTACATGGTAATGTACAATAACCGATTGTAGGTATACTTTGACCTGTAAATGTTGTCAAGTTAAATGGTGTTTGTATAAGATTTATCTCTTGCAACGCTAGTTTTTCAAATGCTTTCTTAGACATCAAATTCACATCTGCACCTGAGTCAATAAGTAAGCAAACAGATTGACTACAGATACTTAGGGTTATTGACCATTGGTTACTACATTTTACAGAATTACATTGATAAACAGCACCTAAAAAAGCTTGATCATCATTAGAAAAATCTTCTTGCACATAATTAACATATTTTTGCTTGGACTTACACATCTTTGAATAATGATTAAGTTTTTGACAGAAATTACATTTTGCACCAAGAGCAGGACATTTAAAACGATGTGTTTGACCACACTTTGGACACATTGAGTTATTCATAGACTGATTGTTACCTTTATAACCATTGGGACTGCTATAACTCGATGAATGGGATGTATTGTATGACTGGTTAGGATTGTACCTTGACTGTTGACTGTGACTCTGACTTCTTGATTGACGGTCCTGTGACTGCGGATTATACCTTGATTGTTGACTGTGACTATGATTTCTTGACTGATTTCTTGACTGACTATGTTGTGAATGACTTCTACTGGACTGTTGACTACTTCTGTTATGTATACTATCTATACTAGCTACAGATGAATTGGGATTTGTGCCTGATAATATTTGAACTTCTTTCCGGGACGATTCTAGTGACTTAGCAATATTTATAGTGGCATCTAAAGTGGTAGGTAATTCTTGCAAAATTTTCTCTTTAATGTATTGATTCTGATCATTTAGATTCCAACTAAATATATCTTTTAGTAAATCGTCTTGCAATTCACTAAAATTACACTGATGGGCTATATTTTTGAGATCTGTTATATAACTGTCCAGCTGTTCATTTTGCAGTTGCTTTCTGTTAAAAAGTTTATGCCTTATCATGGTTATATTGACTTTTGGGCTGAAATAACCTGCAAATCTGTCGATCAACACTTGTAGCTTGACTGTTTCGACATCTAGGTTGAAAGAATAAAATATGTGAAGGCAATCTGGTCCTATATAATGTAATAAAAGTGCAACTTGCCTATCTTCGCTTTCTTGATCATATTTAAATGCTTTGAGATATATTTTGAATTTGGTGATCCAATTTTTCCACGTGAGCGGCATGTTGGATGCATGAACGTCCATGTGCTTGAGGCGACCCGACGACGTTGAAGATTCGTCCATTTTTTTCTTTTGGTTGATCCAGTTCTTCCTAAGACACGCCAGTTAACACCACACCTGATGTTTGTTGGTTTTTGGAATAAAAGACAGGAGCTCGTAATAATACGTGTCGTGTATTTCAGTCGGCCATGTTACAAAGTGAGTAAGAAGGAAGTGAACATAGACAAGACAATATTGATATAATCTAAGCATAGACTAAACTAGGCTATGGCTTACAAGCTAATATAATATTATGACAGTGTAGAAGTTTATGTTGTAGCTGTTGAGAACGCTGGTGGGTATAGTAGTATGTAGGTATTCAGTTTCGGGATAGAGAGATCGTGGATGCCAGTCACTGCACTACCATATCGTGAACTCTCTTTCGACTCATTTACCATGAAGTAAATGATCTGCAAGGTGTTTGGTTATTTTTGACCGACTTTAAAAAAGAGTAGGTACTTAGGTTCTCGATTCGTCATGATAATGTGATGCATAAAAGTTCATAAAACATTATCGCTAAAAGTGGCAACTTGTATGGTTGAACGAGGATATCAGAAAAAGTAGGAGGTGTTGGTGTCAGTTTCACTAATATGTATCTTAAGGACCCCTAAAAATTACAAAGAGAACCGCCCACTTTTTTGATTGGAGCCACTTTGAAGAAACTAGGTATCAGTAGCGATGTCGGCATATATCAAAGACGTACACGTCACAACACGTAAATTTTACCGCAAAACCCATATTATTCCGGTCTTGCAAGTTAACGTAATGTTCTTCATAAACGGGGACTTTATTAGCTTTTTTTATGCTGGATATTTGTTCATTTTAGCAATTGGTAATAAATTACTAATCTTAGACTACATGGATAAAGAAAGTCGCTTTTTCCGTCTGTCTGTTCTAATGTATGTTTAGTTCTTGAAAACTACGCAACGGATCTTGAAGCGGTTTTTTTTTTAAATGGGTTTAAGTAGGTTTCGAAATGTATTTACATGCATACTATCATGCGAGCGACGCCGCGTTGGCATTCAACAATTTTATTTTATTTCATAGGTCTTAGGGAAATATCCTGTGTTTATGGTAAATAATAATTATGTTATTATTTATCTCTTCAATTATTTTATACTAGGTACCTACTAGCTTTTTTTCATAAATAAAACTAAGTACCTACTTGGTACTTTTATTAGATTTTTACCAAAATTACGACGTAATTCAAGGAAATAAGACATTGCACTTGGGCAACACTTACAACTATCTAATTTCTTTTCAGTTGCAAGTAAACTTTGATATTAGGCGTACGTAGTAATCTGTGTTAATCGATCATGGCGTATTTAAGTAATAGTGAATATTATGAAATGATACTTTGCGTCGGGGCAGCCGATGGCAGTCTGCGTGAAGCTCGTCGCCTTTATCGAGAAAGATTTGTGGACAATAGACTCGAAGGTGAACGGCGGCGGTTACCATCTGTGGAGTGCTTCCGAAAAATGGTGAACCGTTTACATGACACTGGTTCTTTCCGTGGTTCCCGCTCAGAAGGCAGACCATCTGTTGTACCACCAGAGCAAGAAGAAAGTATTCTCGAGCATTTTCAATCCAATCCCAGAACAAGTACTCGCCGCGCTGGAATTGTTCTGGGAATGAATCATTTGAGAGTATGGCGCGTGCTAAAAGCAGATGGTCAACATCCGTACCACTTCAGGCACACCCAAGAACTGACACCGGCTGATTTCGTACCACGTCTCAACTTTTGCCAGTGGTACCGAGAGGAAGCACAACGATCCCCTAGTTTCGCGAACCGTATTTTATGGACCGATGAAGCATCTTTTACTCGTGCTGGTATCAGTAACCAACATAACGAACATGTATGGACTCATCAGAACCCACACGCATCTGCAGAAAACAACTTTCAGCATCAGTGGCGTGTTAACATTTGGGCGGGAATAATCGGAGATATTTTAATTGGTCCTTTCGTGCTACCGAGTTCGCTAAACGGTGAAAATTACCTCGCGTTCCTTAGAAACGTCTTAGAACCCGAACTTGAAAACTTGCCTGTAACATTGTACACAAATATGATGTACCAGCAAGACGGGGCGCCAGCACATTATGCGAGAGATGTACGGGCGTATTTAGATGAGCGGTTTAACCAGTGGATCGGACGTGGTGGTCCCATACCTTGGCCTCCGAGGTCACCGGATCTCACACCACTTGACTTTTTTTTGTGGGGCAATGTCAAAAACAAAGTGTACAGTGCGGTATGTCTCACGCGTGAAGATATGGAGTCTAAAATATTTGATGCATTTAGCAGTGTAACTCCAGACATGCTGTGTAATGTAACTGCCAGCATGATGCGACGGACCCAACTGTGCATTGATCAAGGCGGCGAACATTTCGAGCCGTTACTTTAGTACCTACTTTTTAGTTTTGTGTTTATTAGAGGTAGGAAGTGTATTTTTTATTAAATTCAATAATGTTTATCTAAGTATCGTGATATTAGTGAGTTAGTTGTGTTTATTGTGGAACACGGTACCTACCTATCTACCAGGATGACATGCACAATGAAATCGGTTAGTTTTTGTTGTTTTAAAGTCCACAACCTATCATTACTACAAAATAGTATTCTGTACCAGGAGCATATGAAATAAGAGTTGTTTACGATTCATCGAAGAGGACTGAACCTTACGAATAAATTTGACCCTAGGTAGTGTTGGGTTTATAAAATATCGATTAAATGAACAAATCAATTAAATTTACATGACACCTTAAAAGTTTTAACTAAACTTGTATTTGCAATTTTGTCCGTGCGTATAGTTAACTCAACGCGCATGTGTAACGAGGGTCAAATATGACCACACTAATATGAAACACGTATATAATTCTACTGTACGTGTGTATGTCACTGAACTCCTCCAAAACGGCTGAACAGATGTTGATGAAATTTTTTGTGTGTGTTCAAGGGGATTCAAGAATGGTTTAGATTCAAAATTTGGTTGTTTTTTTTGCAGGACGACGTCTGTCGGGTCCGCTAGTATATTTATATAAATACTAGATATAGTTACGTAGAATTATCCATACTAATACTATAAACAGGAAAGATTTTGATTGATAGTCAACCGACTTCCAAAACAGGAGGAGGTTCTCAATATGTTGTTGTTTTTTTTAATGTTTGTTACCTCATATCTTCGGACTGGGTGAAGCGGAGTAGCAATCTTCGTTGCGTCAAGAAGCTTCGTCTGCGTGAGTGCAAAAACCACGTTGGATTTTACACTCACGCGGACGAAGTAGCGAGCATCCGCTAGTCTACAATATTTTCAAAGACAGGTTGAATTTTTCAAGTGGGCTTGGATGGCCAAATCCGGAACTATAAGGAATAGCGAAAAATGCTCAAAGGAGTCACGAGCCCAATTTTGATGAAACTTAAAACCTCATCATTAGATTTTTTTAAAACCTATAATCCTAGCTGGGAATCGAACCCATTGATTTAGAAAAAAAATCACACCCTTATATACTAATAATATACTGCATCGGTTAAATGCATATTACAGAAAATTAACGACCGCATTGAGACTGTATACTTCAGTATATAATTACATACACACACACACCCATTTTTTCAGACATCAAGGCTCATAATACAGTACCTAAAATACATACTAATTACTCTAATACAAAGTAATAATAAAGATTAGATAATTAGATATTGTTTTCAATATTTTCCGATGCACAAACTGTTCCTACTGTGCGTCTCATTAAAGCGTATAATTGAAAATATTGAACAAATGCCATGTCAGTGCTAAGTAATAATTTCTGTAACGAAACTTACTGTTCGTATGTCCATACATGTTAACGAGCTTGTTAAATAATTTCATTGAAAATAATGAAGGTGTATTCTCATTAAAGATAAAGTATTGACATGATTAAATTATATACTCTGTACAAAATAGTTACGAAATTAGTTTTTAAACATGATCACTTGCCCACCAGCAATTATGTACTTTATGATTTATAGTTTATATGGAATATAGCAAATAGTTTCTTTTACATACTAGTTGGTGTCCAAGAGTTCACTCGTGTGTATTCCAGATCATCTTTATTAAACGACTACAAAAATAGGAAGAGGTTCTCAAATGGAGTATATTTATTTTCTTTTGTTACCCTTCGATCTTTCCACCAGGTGAACCGATTTTGATGGTGATTGTGTTTTTTCAGAAGTCCATTTAGTAACCTTGGAGACAAGCAATCAAACCTTGGAGATTAGATTAGTACATACAAACGGTCAGACATGCAAAAATAATCAAGATATTATAATTTATAACCTTATTTTTTATGTTTTATAAAACATTTTTTGCGTTTTGTATATAGCCCACATTATTTGGATAAATGTATTAAATGGACAGAGACACATTTCTACTGTCTTATTATAGGATAGATATAAGATAGATAATTTCAGACTTGTACCAGTATTAACATAAGGCGTTACAAATTAGTTTTATTACCTACATATTTGTTCATACTATACCTAGAAATAAAGTGCACTAGTTCGACTGCACTTAATATAATTAAGATATAATCGTACCTACTTCCACATATTTAATTTGATACTGGTTCATAAAGATAAAATATTGATACAGGTCTGAAGTACTCAAAATTTAATATCGGATTAAATAGTAAGGCAGTTACCTAATTATTATGAGGATCCCAGACTGAGATGGTGGATGGATGGTAGGTAGCTGCTGAAATTTAAAGTCTGTTTACGGTATTGTTTTGTAATTTACTATTGAACCAATACGTTGTTAGGTAAGAGCAGGTTTCTCACACAGAAAACAGATGAAAAGTATTCTAACGTTCTGGGTTATCAGCTATATAGTATCAAATTTCAGCAAACAAATAAACAGATATCAATATTTTTTCATTTATTTTATTATATAATTATGACGTGTACATAGACATATTTTATGACATATTTTTTGAAATACGCGTCGCACGCTAAATGACCGTGCGAGCGATATTTCGAGATTGGGCGCTTTCACATTACACGATATCGTGACGATATCGTGGATTTTATCGAATTTTATCGTGGCGATATCGCGACGATATCGCCACGATATCGTAGTAGCAGCAGTAACATAACTTAATAAATTTAATTTACTATCACTTTAATGCAAACCTAATATGTAGTACCTTTGAATATTAATAAAATACTAAGTATTATTGGTATGTGCTACCTGCAATCGGTCGGTGCCAAGCGAGAGAGGTGACTGAGCGTGATACTTATATAATTTTTTTTTGTAAATACATAGATATTATATATTTGGTCGCGTTATAGGGGTGGGTGATTGATTACCAGGATATAGCCCCCAGACCTACTTATAGAAAAACGTCCAACTGTCACCGGTAATATTAAGGTTTTTGGGAAGTGGGATGGGAATTGGGATTTTTTTTATGGGAAGAGATGGAGTTTCATTACTTGCGGAGGCTTCAAGGGGGCTCCGAAAATGAAGTCAAAATTGACCGGGGATGCTTAGTTTCCGAGATATCGGGTACTGGGAATCTTGGGTATTTTTGTGGAATGAGAATTCCCGGGTTTTTTTTTTGCAGGCGAATAGAATACGTCTCGGCCGGGGTGCAGGGGAACAAAAATTTGCTCAGAATTGAGCTGGGAAGCTCCGTTACAGGGATATAGGGGCTTCAAGTTTTGTGGAAAGTGTGATGAGAATTGGGTAGAAAAATTTTGTGGGAAGATCAAATACAGAGTACTATGGGGCCGGAAAATGAGGGCAAAATTGACCTGGGATGCTTAGTTTTCGAGATATGGGTTCTGGGAATCTTGGGTATTTTTGCGGGATGAGAATTCCCGGGAATTTTTTCAGAAAAAAAAAATTTTACTGAAACTCAGAAAGGCACCAAACCGAAAGGCACCAAACCGAATGACTGCAGAGTACAATTGTCATTAAGCTAAGTTGAATTTAGTTACTCCCGACATTACTAACTTCCCAGCCAATATATCCCGGGAACCGATCTTCCCACCTAAATTCTGGGCAAATTTTTGTTCCCCCTGCATCCCCTCCCATCACAAGTTCCATTCGCCTGCAAAAAAAATCCCGGGAATTCTCATCACGCAAAAATACCCCAGATTCCCAGTACCCCATATCTCGAAAACTAATCATCCAAGGTCAATTTCGCCCTCATTTTTCCGGCCCCATAGTACCCTAAGTAAGTATTTGAACCCCATCTTCCCACCAATTTTTTCTTCCCAATTCTCATCCCACTTTCCACATAACTTGAAACCCCTATATCCCGGAAACGGAGCTTCCCAGCTCAATTCTGAGCAAATTTTTGTTCCACTGCTTCCCGACCGAGACTTCCCTTTCCCATAACCGGGACTTCCCGGGATTTTTTTTTGCAAGCTTATTAGCTTTAACAGCTTTAACAGTTACTTGAATTCTATTGAATTCAAGTAACTGTTGTAGATAGTCTAATCTCTTGTAGTGCAGACTCTTTATAAGTTATTTTTCCTTTTATATTAGGCATATTCTATTTGACATATTCTTTTATTCAATATTTTAATGTTTGTTATTTACCTAGTTACTTGAATATAAACACTCGTGACAGTAACATCTCTTTTACTATTTCCTAACAAATACTTACATTTAAGAACTTTTATCCTCAATATCCCAACAGTAACAAAACTCCATATCTTCCTATAAAAAAAAATCCCAATTCCTATCCCACTTCCCAAAAACTATGATATTACCGGTGACAGTTGGACGTGTTTCTATGTTCCCCTACATATCTAGGTTCTATGAGTAGGTCTGGGGGCACAGAAGTCTGCGATTGCGGAGCATATACTTGAGGCAGGTACTGATCATTGGATAGAGTTACATAACCCACAAATACTTTCGGCAGACCGTCATTACATTCCCAGGTTGGTGAGAGAAGCCATTGAAATAACAAAATATAAAAATTTCAATCGTGAAGACGGTTTTCAGTTGCCGGGTGTCTGGCGTCCAGTGGTCAGTTTATGTAAAAATAAACAACAACCTAAACAAAAACCGCGAGTGGATACCGTGAGTATTGTGTGCCGTGATCATGTTCGAGTTGGTAGTGAGAACAATGCGGACAATAGTAGTGGTGCGCGACAAAAACGAGTGAGAAGGAGGGTAGACCGATACGGTTTACCTTAAAACTATTTCGCGATGTACTGACAGTTCCTCCGTGACCATGGCGCTTGCAATAGTGCCGAAATATCGGAAACTCGACAACAAAATAATAATACATGGTAAATATCCCGAATACATTTCCAAAGTTTATAATAATAACGACCATGGCAGTTTAAATAACTATATTGTGCACCGGTACGGGCCGGAATGTGTAAAACTAATCAAACAACTTGAACGGACGCGGAAAAAGAGTGAATGTATCAGTGAGTCACTATCCTTTTTACTGAAGTGTCGGGATGCGGATGTAATTCCGATTTGTGCGCGAATAAAACCTCGCAAAGACATTTATGGTTCCGCGAACATTCTACGTAATTGTAGTATCAAGTTATTACGTAAGTCAATTAGTAACACTAGATACCGCTTAAACAGGATCCAGTGTGAGTTGTACGATATACATCTTAAGTGCAGTGCGGTGTTGTCTAGGGAAGATTTCGATAATTGTGACCGAATCACATACTTACAAGCGCAACGTTCGAGGGAAATTTGTGCTTTGAAACAAAAACGTAAGTTTGATGCCCTCCTTGCAAAGCAGAAACCATCTGTCCCCTACCACAAAAACTTACGAAGTCAACAAACGGTTATCAATCTCTTCCAAAAAGTGTTGACCAATGAAGCACTTGACGCCTTGGAGAGAGGGTTGAACTTTGCCCCCACACCTACTCGTATTCCGTATGAAAAAGTGATAGGTACGGTTGAGGAGGTGGTCAGACGCAACAAAATACCGGTAGAGGATGCAGAAGTCGTGAGACAGGAAGTGGCACTTACCTTGCGTCGGGCCAAGCCTCCACAGCCAAATATGACGGCCGCCGAGCGTTCCGCACTGCGAGAACTGAGGAACGACGACAGTATTTATGTCCTCAAGGCGGATAAAGGGAATGCTACGGTAGTTATAGACGTCACAGAATACGACGACAGAATTCGGAAACTTTTAAGTGACGATAAAACCTATAAGAAAGTCAACTATAACCCTACGGCGAGAACCAAACGAAGCACGGAAAAGTTGATAAAGGAGTGCAAACAAGAAATTGGTGACGACACAGTGATGTATCTGCTACGTCCCAGAAACATTGAACCCCCCAAATTATATGGGCTACCTAAGGTTCATAAGGCAAACGTACCATTGCGGCCTATTGTGAGCCAAATTGGCTCACCCACTTATGAACTAGCTAAACACGTAGCTAAGGTACTGCAGCCCTTGGTGGGGAGAACAACATCGTACGTCAAAGACTCCCGACATTTCATACAAATTTTGCGCCATACCACAGTGAAGGAAACGGAAGTGATGGTGAGTTTTGACGTGGAGTCATTATTTACAAATGTTCCTATAGTTGATTGTATGGAAGTAATCAAACGCAAAATCGCAGAGAAGGGCATTTCTAAGATCTATGCTGACCTTGTGCATCATTGTTTATTCACAAATTACTTTGTGTACAGTAACGAATACTACCTACAAATAGATGGAGTAGCAATGGGTAGTCCAGTGGCTCCTGTGGTGGCCAACTTATGGATGGAACATTTCGAAGAACTGGCTATCACTACTGCCCCGCAAAACAACATCAAACTTTGGAAAAGGTATGTGGACGACATCTTCTGTATCATGGAAGGCGATGAGCGTGATGTACAGGGTTATGTGGCTCATTTAGACAACATCCATAATAAAATGAGCTTCACCTATGAAATGGAAATAGAGAGGTCCATTGCTTTCCTGGACGTGAAGGTTGGTGTTCGTTCGGATGGGACTCTCAGCCACTCTGTGTATAGAAAACCGACTCACACAGACCGCTACCTACATGCAGACTCGCATCACCACCCACGCCAATTGCATTCAGTCGTGGCGTCGCTTACTGACCGTGCATATAACTTATGTGACGAGGAACATTTGGAAGCTGAACTAACACATATAAGCGGCGTCTTACAGCGCAATGGGTACAGTGGACGGATCAAGCCACCTAGATGCACGCAGAAACAGTTAAATTACAAGGTAGAAAGACACCCAGCATTCCTACCATATGTCAGAGGTGTGACTGATAAGATCGCTAACATTCTCAAGAAAATATCCGTAAGAACTATCTTCACGCCTCTGAGAAAGGTATCACAGTCCTTGCGCCCGCCCAAGGACAGTTTCCCCTTGGAGAAGCCGGGTGTGTATAAAGTCGACTGTAGCTGCGGTAGCTCCTACATTGGGCAAACTAAGCGATCGGTTGCATGCCGAATGAAGGAACATATTAGGGCGGTCAGAAATAATGAACCACAGAAGTCTGCGATTGCGGAGCATATACTTGAGGCAGGTACTGATCATTGGATAGAGTTACATAACCCACAAATACTTTCGGCAGACCGTCATTACATTCCCAGGTTGGTGAGAGAAGCCATTGAAATAACAAAATATAAAAATTTCAATCGTGAAGACGGTTTTCAGTTGCCGGGTGTCTGGCGTCCAGTGGTCAGTTTATGTAAAAATAAACAACAACCTAAACAAAAACCGCGAGTGGATACCGTGAGTATTGTGTGCCGTGATCATGTTCGAGTTGGTAGTGAGAACAATGCGGACAATAGTAGTGGTGCGCGACAAAAACGAGTGAGAAGGAGGGTAGACCGATACGGTTTACCTTAAAACTATTTCGCGATGTACTGACAGTTCCTCCGTGACCATGGCGCTTGCAATAGTGCCGAAATATCGGAAACTCGACAACAAAATAATAATACATGGTAAATATCCCGAATACATTTCCAAAGTTTATAATAATAACGACCATGGCAGTTTAAATAACGATATTCTATGTTGCAGTTTAAATATGTAAAATATTAGTAGACTAGGTACAATAAATTGAGCGAGATAACAGATGCGAACAGTGACGAATCATATGCTCATATGCTGTATTATTATATATGCTATATTCTTTTGTAGTCACGATATCGTGGCGATATCGTGACGATATCGCCACGATATCGTGGCAGTGTGAAAGCGCCCATTGGACTATTTTGCTTTCGTCCGTCTCTCTGTCTTTATGTGTTCTGAGCTAGCCACAGTTTGTATCCGATCTTCACGAAACTTGGCACAAGTGTTCCTTGATTTAATACAATTTTTTTTGTTGTGAGCTTTTTTTGGATTGAGGGGAAAATGGGGTAAATATGGTGAAATAACGTTTTAATGTTTTTTAAGGATAGCGGTCCCCTTTATTATCTGATGTTCACGAAACTTGGCACAAGTATTCCTAAAATAGAAACAACATTTTTTTGTGGAGTTTTTTTTAATGGGAAGAGGTGGTGGAGAGATCCCAAAAAATGATTTTAATGTTGGCGAGGTCTATTGTTCGACCATAGGGCAACCACTAGTTCTTTTAATAACGATTAACAATTAGATATAATATTAATAATCAAGCGTTCACATTATGTTTCCTTACTCGGTGATAGAGCAGCATATTTCCCACATGACACGGTGTTGCCGTCAACATTGTAGATTTCATAATGGTATGGTTATTTACTTAACAAATGATACCTTCTGTTTGTACAACTCATGTTATATATCGATTTATCTTAGTTTTACAACCTGCTACCAGTATGACGTTGAACCACTTCCTGGATGTTTTTGTAAGTTGTAACGTTACACCTTCTGCATTGCGTTATCCGTTTTTCTGTTAGATTGGTGGATTGTTGCTATTAAATCTTCCATATCTGCGAGTTTCTGCAACGTAGTTTTTAATGTTTCTTCTAGCTTAGTGCATAGTTCTTGTTGTATTACGACGGTTACAGTTAAAGCTATATTGGCTTTGTCTGCTTGATTGATTGATGCTCGATGCAACTTTCTTCCGTTATTCACTAAAAGAGAATTAAGAGTGCTCCTCAAATCGGTTTTTGACGAGTTGGTCCTAGGAATTGATCCCTCCAGGACCCAGGTTATAGCTGTAGACTGTACTTTGATAGTAGACAACTTTAGTGATTCCAAGGGTTAAACGTAATAAAAGACTAGGAGATGTTTCTCTGACTGTAGGCGGTGGTATAATGTGTCGAAGAATGGAGTGAATTCATAATAACACATCGGTAGAATGTTTTTGAATTTAAAAGTAAATGGATGAGATACAGAATGGCATTGATGAGAAAGGAGTTTAAAAATCAACAAACCTAATTGCCAAAAATAGAATAATAAAAAAAACAAATCAGTAATGACATGACATATCATGTCACTCAATGGTACGTAAACAAACAAGATATAAAAAGGATGAAATAATTACAAATGGTAAGTAATTATGCACATAACATACCCCAAAAAGACCTGCAAAATTTTTACTAATTAAAAATTTTGAGGTTACAGAATAAATACCTAACCGTTTCACACACATCTTTCGTCTCAACAATCACTCACATTCTTGCATACGGAGGGGATATGGTTCACATTCAATGACGCATACTCCAAAAGGCAATATTCAATATAATTAACGTAGGCTTATTTATTTAATTTAGGTGTCGTAACCCGCACCTGTTTTAAAACCCAATGATTAACGTAGGCTTATTTATTTAATTTAGGTGTCGTAACCCGCACCTATTTAAAAAGAAATTTACAAGATACTAGGCAACATGTGCCTCCAGGTCCAAGGCAACGTGTGTGTCCAGGAAGGCAACATGTGCATTACGATAGGCAACGTGTGCATCAAGATAGGCAACATGTGCATCAAGATAAGCAACGTGTGCATCAAGATAGGCAACGTGTGCATCAAGATTAAAAGAAAATATTTACAGTGAAAAAGAAATTAAAAAAATAAGCCAAAAGGAGTTTATTGAAGATGAATGAAGTAAAAAAAAATACAGATATAACGTTAAAGAAAATGAAATTGAACAGTTTTACATTTAAGGTAAAAAAAAAAAAAAAATACAGAAGAAAATAAAAAACTTAAAATAAATTAAATTTTAAAGTGTTTAATATGCCATTTTCCTCGATGGCCATTAGCTGTTTCTAAAATATAAACTAATGGTGATAACTTTTCAATAATTGTGCTTTTTACATCTTTTGGAGCTAACTTAGAACTAAAATAATTACCAGCATTACTCTGAACGTAGTTCCTACGCCAGACAGTATCGCCGACATTATATTCTTTAGAGTTACGTTTAGAGTCATAATGTGTAGCATTTTTAGAATGTGAAGAATGTAAAGCAACCTGTACTTTATCAAAAACAGCCGATAATAATCCTAAATTATGGACATAGAAAAAAAATAAGCCAAAAGGAGTTAGTTATTGTAGATAAAATAAAGTAAAAAAAAATACAGATATAAAAAAAAATACATAGACATAAAAAACATACTTAGAATACCACCATCTAGTTATTATTTAAGTTTAAAAGAAAATTATACTTGACAAAGTATTATAGTTTAAGTATTTACAAAATATTTTAAGTTAAGTTTTAAGTTTAAGAGTAAATTAAGTTTTTTAAGAGAATAAAATATTGTTTATGAACTATAAAGAAACGAGACCTTAGATTAGAATACGTTTCTACCAACGAACTAACAGCATTTATGCGTTCCAGCCGATAATGAAGATGGTTCACAAAAGCTTCGAGTTTCTTTAAACCACTTATCAGACGGCAAAAAGGAAATTCTATCTTCGATGTATTTAAGCGTCGATTCTGCCTGTGAGAGATCGAATTCAATAGGAAAAGGAGAGGACTTAATATCTTCAGGGAGGACATGACAAAGTTTTGTCATCTGTTCTTTCAGAGCCGCAACGGTATCAGCCGGGTTCTCCGCTCTGATAGAAACCTCATATTCCAGTTCAGATTTATTTAAATAAGCGTACTTGATACGCCAAGCCATGATTAGATAATAAGAAAACTGAACTAATAAAATAAATTATACTTGACAAAGTGTTATAGTTTAAATATTTATAAAATATTTTAAATTAATTAAGTTTAAGAGAAAATTAAGTTATTTAAGATAATAAAATAATTTTTATGATGAAAGTGTGATGAAAGTGTGATTGATATGTGATGAAAGTTAGTGTTATGAGCGCGAATACTACAGGATATTGTCCTGCAGCCCGCTGTATAGTAATTCAAACCCCAACTTGTCAGTGACCACGAATGGTTTTAAAAAACACTTCAAAGCGAAGAATGAATGTGGATTGCGGTTAGCAATCGGTAAGTAGTGTATCAGTGTGTGGGGTGCGGTATATTTTGTAGGAGTACTGGTAAATGTTCTAGGTTTAAGTGTATAAATGTTTAAGTATGAAAGTTGAAATGGAACTAAATGTACGTCTACTACAGGGTATTCTCCTGCAGCACGTCGTAGAGTAGTTCAAACCCCAACCTGTCAGTGACCACGAATGGTTTTAAGAACACTGCCAAGTGAAGAATGAATGTAGATTGCGGTTAGCAATCAGTAAGTGGTGTAATAGTGTGTGGGGTGCAGTGTAGGTTTGTAAGAGTACTGTAATAAGTGTAGTAACTAAGATGAGAGTATGAAAATACACAAGGGTAAAAGGGGATAAAGTATACAAAATAATTAAGAGGGAAAAGTGAAAAGATTTTTAGGGGGGTGGGTTCTAAACGTGGGCGCCAAATTGTAACGTTACACCTTCTGCATTGCGTTATCCGTTTTTCTGTTAGATTGGTGGATTGTTGCTATTAAATCTTCCATATCTGCGAGTTTCTGCAACGTAGTTTTTAATGTTTCTTCTAGCTTAGTGCATAGTTCTTGTTGTATTGCGACGGTTACAGTTAAAGCTATATTGGCTTTGTCTGCTTGATTGATTGATGCTCGATGCAACTTTCTTCCGTTATTCACTAAAAGAGAATTAAGAGTGCTCCTCAAATCCGTTTTTGACGAGTTGGTCCTAGGAATTGATCCCTCCAGGACCCAGGTTATAGCTGTAGACTGTACTTTGATAGTAGACAACTTTAGTGATTCCAAGGGTTAAACGTAATAAAAGACTAGGAGATGTTTCTCTGACTGTAGGCGGTGGTATAATGTGTCGAAGAATGGAGTGAATTCATAATAACACATCGGTAGAATGTTTTTGAATTTAAAAGTAAATGGATGAGATACAGAATGGCATTGATGAGAAAGGAGTTTAAAAATCAACAAACCTAATTGCCAAAAATAGAATAATAAAAAAATCAAATCAGTAATGACATGACATATCATGTCACTCAATGGTACGTAAACAAACAAGATATAAAAAGGATGAAATAATTACAAATGGTAAGTAATTATGCACATAACAAAGTGGACAGCAGATAAGCATACTTAGATAAGTTTGGATACCTATTCTTAATTAATGTCGGATGCCAATCTCATTGATAGAGTGGACAGTGGTGCTTTTTCATTTACATAAAATTATATTAAATAATGAAAATGCCGACTACACTTCACCAGATATGTAACTATAAGCAGTCCAATATCAATTCAAATTTGCAAACCTAACTAAAAAGTGAGTCCCGCCTGCTTATAATTACTAATCTTGTGAAGTGCTGTCGGTTTTTTTCATTATTTAATTTTATTTACAGCTTTATTATGCTATTTAATACGATTTTTCATACTAAATTACATTGAACGATAAAATTGTATATATTTTTGAAATCAGTTTTAAAAACTCTTCATTTTGATAAGTAAGACCAATACATTATACAAGCCAGGGTATATTTTTATTCACATTTTGTGTACCCTAGGATACGTAGGAGAAAAACACCTTTCGTTTGAGACCACATTCGTCGAAATCCATTCAGCCCTCAGGCCTCTACGTTAGTTTTGTTAGTTAAGTTGAGGTTTTTTTTTAATCTGCGGCACTGAGCCACGGCCGAACCTACGTCTATTGCCGAGCGCCTCCGGTAGACACTGAGAGAATTCCCAGTGGCGCCCGGTGGACCTTGGCCACCCGTGGCCGCTGCGTGGTGGTCGGGTGTTACCCCGCATCTTTGGGGTCGGGTTTTATCCCACGTCGGTGAGTGAAGGCGTGCGTGGGGTGAAGCCCCACAGCACGCAGCCCTTCTAGTCTGCTTCTGTAAGGACGGTGGGTTGCTAATCCACGGTCTTCTGGCCCCGATCATGGAGGTCGATGGTCCTGGGCGTAAATGAGTGCGGCGCCCTCGCCGCACACTTCGGAACTCAGCAGGGAGGGTACGCTCCCTCACCCTGCCGGCCGCCTCCTTCGCGAGCATAACCTTCTCGCAGAAGGAAACAGCCGCACAAAGTTGACGTTGCAAGAGAAACTGCATCCTGGTCACAACTTTTTAAACTTCAAAAAAAGGAGAAGGCTCTTAATTCCACTGTTTTTTTTAATGTTTGTTACCTTCATATCTTTCGACTGGGTGAACCTTTTTGATTTTTGTTTTTAAATTGGAAGTTACTGCTTCCCAAGTGGTCCCATTTCAATTTGGTCCCATTCCGATAATTAGAAGTCAGTTTGTGTGTCAATGTTGGACGTGTTTTTTTGGGTGCGCATTGTCTTACATAACTTTTGAACTCCTATCATCGGAGGTCCGAAAATGTTTCTCATACCATTTAAAATTATAATGATCGTTATTCATAAAAAAATCACAACTAAATATTAAAAAAACATAATAATTTAAATTCATAATATCACAAATTATACACTTAGTTTTTACTAATATTTGTTTTAATATATTTGTTTATACTAATGTTCGATCATCTCATCACTCATAATCATTCGAATAAATAACTATAATATTCATAAATGTGTTTTATTCTAATATTTGTTTTTATAAATTTCTTAATCATAAGTTTTTTCATCCATATTATAATGTCTATATTCCAGTGAAAATCAAATTGCTACCAGACAAGTAGGTTAGATTAGGTTAGAACTGTGACCACAACAACGCGTGAGACGAGCGAGCGAACCGAGCGTGCCGCGGCAGCGGCCGGCGAAGCTCCAGATAAATTGCTACCAGAAACGAGATGCTACCAGACATGTAGGTTAGGTTAGGTTAGAACTGTGACCACAACAACGCGCAAGCCAAGCGAGCGTGCCGCGGTAGCGGCCGGCGAAACGCCACATAAATTGCTACCAGAAACGAGATGCTACCAGACAAGTAGGTTAGGTTAGGTTAGAACTGTGACCACAACAACGCGTGAGCCGAGCGAGTGAAGCAAGCGTGCCACGGCAGCGGCCGGCGAAGCTCCAGATAAATTGCTACCAGAAACAAGATGCTACCAGACAAGTAGGTTAGGTTAGAACTGTGACCACAACAACGCGTGCTGTGGCAGCAGCCGGCGAAGCGCCAGATAAATTGCTACCAGAAACGAGATGCTACCAGACAAATAGGTTAGGTTAGGTTAGAACTGTGACCACAACAACGCGCGAGCCGAGCGAGTGAAGCGAGCGATTCACTAACTGTTATGAGTTCCGATGATAGTAATAAAAATGTATGAATAAAAAAAGTATGAAAAATAAAATTATGAAGAGTGATGATTATGAACACAAATCGGTAGTAAGAAAATTAATAGGATTAAAAAATTTATGTGAGCCAATATGGACTCTGTTTTTTTATTAAATGAGGCTCACTGACTGCCATTAGATTAACAAATTGGTATATTCCGCAATCACTCAGAGAATTTAATAGTAAGAAACGCCTGGAGCATTTACTAAGCATTTAAAACATAGTCACGAGAAAGGAATGAAATCAAGTGACAGACCATTACGTAATTCATAAGCTACTCACGGTGAATTATGTATTTCCATGCCAATTTAGATACGTAAAGAAAAACGTCTGTTCTCATAATCGTTATAATCTTCCGCTTCTTCTTATCTTGAGGTTTTTTACTGTTGAACCCAGTTGAAGCTGTTAGCTTCTCAGCATTGCCATCTTCTTATTCATAACCGAAGAGCTAAGTACGCCTATTTCTGTGCAGTTGTTTTGCTTTACATTATTCTCTTTTCTGGTCCAGTAGGACCTATTATTTCCATCACGATCTCTCTCGACCCCTCTCCTTCCATTTCCATTTATAAATTCGGAATGTTTACTTCGAAAAGTTGGATTTTTTCTGTCAGAGTCACTGTTTGTTCTACAAACTAACTTTACAGCTGACCTATATTTATAACAAACCTTTGGAAAGATCGGTATTTACAACCAATTGAACAGTATTCCAGTCCTTATGTTATTCAATTATCTCGTTGTTCATAGCTCACCGCAACATAATAATAATACTCTAGTGTTCTACCATAAATGTAATATAATAGCTTGTTAGCAACGACACTGCTAGAGCTTGGATAAATAAATTAAGATAACCCTTCGAAAGGAAACGTGTTAATTAGGTACTTACCTACAGTAGATAATAACAAGTCACTACTTGATTACGTAGGTAGGTACACAATAACTTATGGACGATGTGTGGACTCATTGCAATTGCAATCTATGGGTGTGGTCCGTGACGGAAATTCTGAAACAATAAGACTTACGAAGATTTCAATTTCCATTAACAGGGTTACTGGTTAGTATTCCAATACATTCCTTGCGAGGTATAGATAGATATACAATACTCTTATTTCGGTAGGGTAGGCAGAGGTGAAATAACGTCCTGGAATTCAAACCAAAATTCTGACAGCCAGGACAGGTTCCATACCTACCACTAAATAGAATGTTAGCAATCCGACCTCAGCAATAGACCTCAGCAGCCGGAGCGAAGTAGGAGCGTTAAGAGGAGAGTAAATATAGCAAATCGAACCTCCCAATGTATGGCTGAAAGTTAACGGTTTTGGAGATACTGTAATAGAGTTTTAAACCTTAAATATGTTTTTGTGTATGTATTTTCACACAACACCCACCAACATGTCTGACGTCAACTTCTATGTATGAGATGGAGTAGGTATTTGTACTAGTAAATATTCTTTTATCTGTGCCTCAGTATAGTTTTTAACTAAATGTCTAAGGGTAATATATAAATCATATTTTAACCAGTCACGTTTGTAAAATATATATGGCAAGTTTGTGTGTATATGAGACATTAATTTGAATATCGGGTCCGGTTTAACCCGTCCCGGAACTAAAAGCTAGTCTGCTAATATATTAAACACTTTATAAAGACACTATTTAATACTTTATGAGAAATTTGGTACTAACCAGCTATATTTTTTAAATAATTTCTCAATTATTTCGAGGTCTTCGGGTGTGGTCTTAGTGGCTCATTTGGTCGGAGCATTCCTTAACAAAGAGAACTGAGATTGGTTCAAATTCATTGTAATATTTTCGTTTAGCTATTTACCTAATTGTACGAGTATTAAAAGAATAACATAATTTACACGTACGGTCTATCCGTGAGCCACATTCGTTAGGTCAGTTTGGATCTAGGTTCTCATATGTACTACCATTAGAGGGAGTTAGTTACACTTCTACTATATCCCCTCGGGGTAGGCAGAAGTGTAGTATACCTATAAGTTGCCAGTAGCTTTTTAATCTCGTGTGGTAGGAGGGTGCCCGGTAACGGCAAGCCTATGCCGTTACCGGACAGTATCCAGTAGAATATCAATAAGCTCTTTAATCCAAACCTAAATTCCAACAGCCACAATCACTGTAGTTATTAAATTATTGCTGGTAACTACATATATTTTAATATATAATAACAAATGGAGCTACAAGAATGCATTATATTTCTCCTATTCAGTTTGTAGTTACATACAAGTCAACACAATCGATTGTATAGGTGTTGGTGGTCTGAAATGACGCATAAGTCGTAAAAACCATCGGAGTAAAAGGGTTTCTATTATGTTATCAAAAGTCAATCAATGCGTAACATAATACTACAGTTGCGTTACTTTAATAAACCTTCATTTTTTACGATTATTTTACTTAGAATGCATAAATTTAACATTTATTTATGTATTTACGAAACAAATATAAATTCTTTTGTCGGATGCATTTTATTGGTTAGGATCCAACTATTAGAGGAACTCTTATATTTGCAGCAGAGGTTTGCTCGTGCAGGGTTTGATCACAAACAGGTCGAGTGTCAATCCGTGTTATTATCAACCCATCCTCATGCCCTGTTCATGGAGGCTGTAAGACTTCGGCGTAGATTAGTCTGTGGAGGTCCCGGAGTCTAAACTTCAGCCTTCAGGGGGAAGGTACTGTACTTCTCCAGTGACTATTGACGCCTCTGAAAATACGTGTAACACATATATAAGTCTCCTTGCGTAGTATTTGCGTCACGTGACCGTCATTTTAGCGATATCATTGGTTGGCACTGTCTGCTCCTATGCTAGGCAGGGAAGGAATAAAGTGGTTTGTTGGTAATCTTTTACGTGCGGAGTAACTTAAAAATATTACCTACAAATTCATTATGAGCTTTGTGATTCATCAAAAGCAATATTTTAGTTGTTACACAAGTAATTGCAATTGCATGTAGTAAGTTAAAGTTATTAAAGTTGGGTATGTGTCGTTTCATTTATAGACATAAGTAATGGCGGAATTAAAATTAGTAGTCCCAGGTTTTACAATTAATTTACGAGAAGGCACTATAATTCCTCTTTTGATATGTTACCACATACATTATTGCAACATTAATCGTCAGTCACAATCATAAAATTGATTGCTCAATATCTAGGAACATAAAGTATTTGAATAGTCGGTAAAGACAGTTTGAGTCTGACGAATACTTCTACTGGAGCCCCTGTCGGTACTTATCAAACACACAGAGCCGGCGAATAAACTTTCATTACTATTTATTCTCGCCCAAGATCATCGACCTCCATGATCGGGGCCTGAGTACGGCGGGATAGTCACCCGTCGTCCTTACAGAAGCAGGCTAGAAGGGTTGCGGCCCTGCAGCACGCAACCAGATTCACTCATCGACGCGGGATAAAACACTACCCCAACGACGCGGGATTCTCATCCCGACCAAACCCCCCCGTACAGGCCACACAGGTGGTTAAAGTCCGCCGGGTGCCACTGGAAATACCTTTAGCGTGTGAGCCAGAGACGCCCGGCAACGGACGTGGCAGCGGCCGCGGATGAAGGCCGCGGAATTAAAAAAAAACTATTTATTCTCACACATTTTCCTTTTAATTTTAAACATTCGTTAGTTTTCCATAGGTTGTATGGAAGCGCTAGCTTTTAGCAATAAATTCGCCAATAGTACTATTTTTAAGCCATGTCTCTTGTTTGTTTGACTTGTTGATTAGTTTGCCTGCATTTTAACGTATAAAATTATACGTTAAAATGCTGGCAAAATTAGGCATAATTTGAGGGGTGCTTTGGTCAGTTCCTCCACGTGGTGCACCCCGGGCAACGGCAGTGGCTGCAACTCTGCGGCAACGTACCGCAGAGTTGTAGCTACTACGGCTAATTCTGGCCAAGGTGGGGGTCTTGCCGCCTCGCATGAGGAACGCAGACCCACCACGACGGGGGCCTAGTGCGGCCCAGGTCTCTCCGCCGACACTCTGCAGAGCAGAGTGCTGCTGTGCGGAGAAACCACCAGGGCGACGGGTCCGACATCACTGAGCTCATCAGCGGTGTCGGACACGGTCTCGCAGAGACCACCGTTCGGCCGAACCCCGCCTGACCTCAGGCGGGAAGTCGGTTCTTCGGAACCATGAGGAAGAAAACCTCGTTAAAAAATCACCAACGGGGCGGGCGGAACGGTCTTGTAAAGACCCCCGCCCGGCCCAGCCGTAATCCTGAATTGACAGGACCGGTGGCCCCTCGGGGCCGCGAGGATGAACACCTCTATAAAAAATTAACCCAATCCCAAGCTCTGACACCCGGTGAGGGGATGAATCGTGCAGGGGAGCTGTCACGCCTAGGGTGTCGCCCGTCGAAGGACGTTAAACTAATAAAAAATGGCTTTGCAAAGTGCGAATAATAAGATTACCCAACGGGGAACTGGAGGTGAGGAATCCCTCCACGAACACCCGGCTGTGACTGATGCGGGGCTCAGGCCCGGCACCAGTCACAGCGACCCCCATCAGGTATTTGGGAGGGGTCAACAAAGCCCGACAGGCCAGGGGGTGTGCCTCAAAACCATCCCCCAAACCGACGCGGAGGTCGCGTCGACCGCTGCTGGGACAGACGTCGTTCCCAGCAGCATGGAGACGGAGGGTTCTTCCTTGTGGAAGACCCCAGTCAAAAGGACTCGGGAGAAGGTGGTCCCGAAGGCGGGGTCGTCGCGTGACCGGAGCACCAGTTGCTCTGGGGGGACTGCATCCAGCGAGACCGAGGAGGGGGTTCCGACGAAGTACCTGGCGATTACGACGTCCGGTAAATACCGAAAGTCGCCGGTATTTAAAGCCCCCGCCCCTACAGTGCCGTTCCTGCCCAGTGGCAGGGACAAGGAGGTGCCAGCCGCGCGGGAGCTCATGCTGGCTCTTACCCGAATTGCAGAAGCCATGAAGGGTGGCACCAAAAATCTGCAGGGTAAGAGGCAGGTGGTGAAGACGGCAGTGACACACGCCCAGTCTTCCCTGGATGAGCTCCTAGCGCGGAGCGTCCCCGCAGAGGAGCAAAAGCTACGGGGGCTGGAGGCGGAACTTGCCGCGTCCCGGCGACAGATGGAGGCCCTGCGACAGGAGGTCGCGAACCTGACCAAGCTGGTCAAGGGGCCTACCGGGACCCAGACGGAGCAACCCACGCCGCCTTCCCCGAAGGCTGGGCCATCAAGGACGGCACCCAGGACCGCGCCCAATGCGGCGCCCGTATCGCCGCCACAGCCTGTGCCGCCTACTCTTACAGAGCTCATGGCGGCGATCGAGAGGCGCCTTGGCGTCCTTGAGGACCGGGCGTACCGCCCTGCGCTGACGCAGCCCGCGTTGTCCTACGCGGCTGTTGTTGGCGCCGGCGTTGCGCCCCGTCCGAGAGGCCGGCCTCCTAGCCGCCGCCCCACCCTGCCCCCGTCCGCTGTCCCAGCGAGGCGGACGCCAGCCGAAGCTGCGGCCATTTTGCGGAAGGGCAAGGGGAAGGGCAAGAGGAGTGCCACCCCCGCTGCCTTCAGGGCCACTCCCGCTGCTGCTCCTGCTGCCTTCTTACATCCCTCCAGACGGGAGGGATGGGAAGTAGTGGGTGCCAAAAAGCAGCGCAAGAGGGCCAAAAAGAAAGCGGCCAGAGCCGCCGCGGCGAAGGCGCCGAAGAGGCCCCGCCCTCCTCGCTCCACCGCCGTCGTCCTGACCGTGACGCCGGCAGGTGTGGAGAAGGGTGTGGGGTACGCCGATGTCCTGAGGCAGGTTAAAGCCTCAGTGAACCTCTCGGCCCTCGATATTCAGGGGGGGCTCCGGTATAAAAACACCCGCACCGGTGCTCGCCTCCTCGAGGTCTCCGGCGCCTCCAGCGGTCCCAAAGCGGACGCCCTAGCGGCTCAACTTAGGGTCGCGCTGGACGCAGAAGCCGTCCGCGTCACCAGACCTACCAAATGCGCCGCATTGCGCATCACGGGTCTGGATGACGCGGCCACGACGGAGGAAGTAATCTCCGCCGTCGTGGAGGCGGGCGGCTGCCCCCATGACCAGGTGAAAGCTGGAGATATCTCCTTCGGCTCCACCGGTCATGGGATGACAGTCGTCCAGTGCCCCGTCGCGGCGGCACTTAAATTGGCGGACGGACGAAGTCTCCTTGTAGGGGGCTTCCTAAAGGCGCAGGTGCACCTCCTTCGTGCCCGGGAAACCAGGTGTTTCCGGTGCATGGTGGTGGGGCACGTCGGAGTGCAGTGCACAGCGGAAGACACCGTGGGCGATCGGTGCTTCCGCTGCAGCCGGCCCGGTCATAAGGCCAATGGCTGTGAGGCCCCGCCTCGCTGTTATAGATGCGAGGCGGAGGGCAAAACGGCGGACCATCGGGTCGGCAGCCGTACCTGCGCCGCCTCGAGGCCTAAACCTCGTCCGTCCGCTGTAGGCAGCGGGGGAGCCGCTTCTGCGCGGCCAGGTTCGCAGCGGGATGCTGACATGGACGTACATTAATGTGCGCCCATGTCCGCATCCTGCAGGTGAACTTGAACCACTGCCGCGCTGCTCAGGATCTTCTGTACCAGGGCATCGCGCAGTGGTCCATTAACTTGGCCGTGGTCGCCGAGCCGTATTATGTCCACCCGGGAAGTCCGGTGGACCAGGACGGCTCGGCCTGTTGCATTTTTGGGGGTTCCGCCGTGGACACCTCGCGCCTTGCATTGATTGCAAGCGGCCGGGGGTGTGTTGCGGCGGAATTTGAAGGGTTTGCGGTGGTGTCGGCCTACATCTCGCCGAACATTGACGAGTCTCAGTTTGAGCTATGGCTCACTGAGCTCGACGTCGTCTTCGCTGCGTGCCGCCCTCGCCCTGTCCTGCTCCTGGGAGACTTCAACGCCTGGAGTGAGGCGTGGGGCTCCCGGGAAACCAGGGACAAGGGGAGGCTTCTTGAGGACTGGACCAGAACACGTGGTCTGGAGGTCCTCAACCGGGGGAATGTCGTCACCTTTTGGCGGCGAGGGGGGGAATCGATCGTAGACGTAACGTTCGCATCCCCTGACCTCGCCCGCCGTATTACAGGCTGGCGCGTGGAGGAGGGTGAGGAGACGCACTCGGACCATCGGTACATCCGGTTCGATGTCGTCCCCTCACCTGACCTCCCACAGCCGGTAGCAAATCCCCCGGATCCGCGTTGGGCACTTCACCATCTTGATCGGGAAGCTCTCCTGGAGGCATCCATCGTGCAGGCCTGGATTCCGGCACCGGACCGGCCTGCCGATGTGGATGCCGAGGCGGAGTGGTTCAGGAGAGCCATGTCGCAAATCTGTGATGCGGCGATGCCTAGGGTTACACCCAGACCGGCCAGGAAGCAGGTGTACTGGTGGTCGCCGGAGATTGCAGAGCTGCGCGCAGCATGCATCTCACCCCCCGCCGCCGGTACACCAGGTTTCGCCGGAGGCATCGCCGCCCAGACGACGCGGCAGCCCGAGAGGCGGAGCTTTATCAGGCATACAGGGAGGCCAAAGGTATTCTCCAGGAGACGATAAAGCCGGCCAAGACGGCGGCCCGCGAGGAGCTCCTGGAGACCCTGCAGCAGAACCCATGGGGGCGCCCGTACCTACAGGTCAGGGAGAAACTCCGACCTAGGGCGCCCCCACTGACCCAGAGTCTCCAGCCGCAGCAGCTGGAGCGGGTCATGGGCTCCCTGTTTCCGACGAGCGCGGAGGAGCACGTCCCTCCGCGCATGGCTCCGTCTCTGCCCGACGCGGATAGCACCAGCGAAGACGACGTACCCGAAGTCAGCGTGGGGGAGCTAGGTGCGGCAGTACTCCGGCTTAAACGCCGGAAAATCACTGCCCCCGGACCCGACGGCATTCCTGGCCGTGCATGGGTCCTGGCCCTCGGAGAACTCGGGCCTCGACTGATGGGGCTCTTTAGCGCATGCCTCGAAAGGGGCCAGTTTCCCAAGGTGTGGAGGACGGGGAAACTGGTCCTGATCCGTAAGGCGGGGCGGCCGGTGGACGCACCGTCCGGATACCGGCCGATCGTGTTGCTCGACGAGGTATGTAAGCTCTTTGAGCGAATTATCGCGGAACGCCTCGTCGAGCATCTCACGAGTGTGGGGCCAGACCTGGCGGATAACCAGTTCGGTTTCCGTCGGGGACGCTCCACCGTGAGCGCGATCATGCGCGTGAAGAGCCTGACGGAGGAAGCAGTCTCGCAGGGCAAGGTGGTGGTGGCGGTGTCTCTTGACATCGCCAACGCGTTCAACACCTTGCCATGGAGCTGCGTTAGGGAGGCGCTCGTGTATCACGAAACGCCTCTCTACCTCCGTCGTATTGTCGGGGCCTATCTCTCGGAGAGGGCCATAGCTTTCCCCAGCTGGCTCGGGCCAGCTCGGCGAGATGTGTCGTGCGGTGTTCCACAGGGGTCGGTCCTGGGGCCGCTTCTGTGGAACATCGGCTACGACTGGGTGCTGCGGGGTGCGTTGCCTAGGGGCGTCGGCGTAACGTGCTACGCCGACGATACCCTCGTCACTGCGCGGGGTGCAACGTACCAGGAGGCAGCACTCAAGGTCACGACGGGTGTTGCTCGAGTCGTGGGTCGGATACGGCAGCTGGGACTGGAGGTGGCCTTGCACAAGTCCGAGGTTCTGTGTTTTCACAGACCTCGGAACGGTCCACCCGAAGGTTCCAGCATAAATGTGGGGGGCGTTAGCATCGGCATCAAGCCCTCGATGAAGTACCTAGGGATCGTACTTGATAGCCGATGGAACTTCGGACCACATTTCCGAAGTTTGGTCCCCAAGGTGACGCAGGCATCGGCCGCGCTTTCGCGACTGATGCCCAACCTAAAGGGACCCAACGCTCCCTGCAGGAGACTGTACCTGGGGATCGTGCGGAGTATGGCCCTATACGGGGCTCCCGTATGGGCGGATAGGTTGGCGGTCAAGGGGAACGTGACTCTGTTAAACAGACCACTTCGAACCTTGGCCGTCAGAACCATACGGGGGTACCGCACGATCTCCGGAGAGGCTGCATGTCTCCTAGCCGGGACCCCTCCATGGGACCTGGAAGCGAGAGCCCTTGCGTCATTGTTCCAATGGCGCAAGGAGGCGCTGGAGCGGGACCACAGGCCTGCGTCTCGAGAAATCGAGGACCAGCGGTCCCAACTCCGCCAGGATCTCATGGAGTCATGGAGGGTGCGACTTGAGCAACCCAAGTGGGGTACCACCATCATCGCGGCGGTGAGACCGATCATGGACGATTGGCTGCAGAGGCAGCATGGTGACCTCACGTATCGTGCGACGCAGATCGTTGCCGGGCATGGATGCTTCGGTAGCTATCTGTTTCGCATGCATCGTGAGGTCACACCCCGGTGTCAACACTGCGAGGTTTCCGAGGACGACACCGCACTCCACACGTTGGTGGAGTGCTCAGCGTGGGCGAGCCAGCGCCGGGACCTCGTAGTGGGTCTGGGCGTGGATACCCTCTCGCTGGAGACCATGCTTCAAGCCATGGTCTCCAGCCGGAGTAGGTGGAACGCGGCCGTGTCCTTCTGCGAGCAAGTCATGCTCGCGAAGGAGGCGGCCGGGAGGCAGAGGGAGCGTACCCTCCCCGCCGAGTTCCGTAGTCGGCGGCCAGGGCGCCCCAGACTCCGCGACTACGCCCAAGACTATCGACCTCCATGATCGGGGCCTGAGGACGGCGGGATCGCCATCCGCCGTCCTTACAGAAGCAGGCTAGAAGGGTTGCGTGCTGCAGGGCCTTTGCCCCATAGCACGCAACCAGATTCACTCACTGACGCGGGATAAAACCCTTCCCCCAACGACGCGGGATTCTCGTCCCGACCCAACACCCGAAGAGACCACAGAGGTGGTCAAAGTCCGCCGGGCGCCACTGGACATACCCTCTTCTAGTAACCAGAGACGCCCGGCAACGGACGTTAGAGCGGCCGCGGCCTCAGGCCGCGGAATTAAAAAAAAAAAAAAAAAAAAAAGGCATAATTTGAATTCAGTAAATTGCATTCGCAGTACCAACACATTGAGCTGAACTTTGAATGCAACTGGATGAGCTCGGATATTGATGATGAGTTGATGACAGTTAATTTCTCCATCATAATGTTCCAGTAGCAGTGGAAATTTCATGATAATATACGTAGAGTACCTTCTACTATTGGCGGTAAGCAGTCAATGGGTAACTACATGATTTGAACAACTGTAATCATCAATCAAACTGTCAAGTGATTACCGGTTTTGATGGCTTATGAATATGGTACTATATATATAGTGAACAGACCTTTAGAGCATATATACATGCATCTATTTTATTTATTTTTTATTCTATTTTATTAGGAAACTCAACAGCTTATTTACAAATGATACACTACAATTAGAGTAAATACACGAAATTGGTATCTTAAGCCAATTAACGAGTTCCACGACATTTGCAAGGACTCGAAAAACTGGTAGTAGATGATAAAGCTAAACTAAACTATAATTAGGTAATACAAGGTATTGAGTCGCTCTTATATAAAAGCTACTCAATACCTTGTACTAATACATATTATGTATCTATACATTTAAAAAAACAATGATGCTGATGTTTAACACAAAAAGAACAGAATTAATAATTAAACAAACTAAGTACAGTCTATTTACTAGACAATATATGGACTATCTGTCTACGATAGGATTCTTTAGAAGAATGGAAGATATCTACACTTTCAAAAGTTTCGGTATAAGGGCGAAGAAGTCGTGTCATTACATATCACGCATATATCCGCGACGGAAAGGCAGAGGTGTATTGCAAATACACATTTTGCCAGTGTTTTTTTGTGTCTTCGTAATAGCAAGAATACTTTATATATCTTCAATCTTTTCTATCTTCTTTTTTCAGGATAGTGCTAAATGTATTTATATGTAGATCAACAATAGTTACATAATCATCCTACTACTGACTACTTCGTAATGTTACGATACCTTTACTGTTATGTTTAAATAAATCAGATCCATAATTTCGTAGCAGAAAATTTGTCATTTAGTTACTAATCACGTAGAGCTACTTTCAGTCAGATAGCTTAGAAGCTGAAAAGCAGTTGATAACTAGTATTAAATATTCGTATAGTATTTGATGGTTTAGAGAATAATTGCTAAAAATTCTCATTCTATGTTCTTTGAAAATTTCAACACTTGAGCTTTGTGCTATGTGAAGCTATCCCTCGAGCATTGTCAGATCAATTAATTGTCTATAGTATTTATGATTGAATTGATAAAATGTACTGATAACCTTTCGATTTAAAATGCAGTTAATTTAAATATAAACGTCTGTTAAATTAATGAAAGCTCTACGCATCCTTGACAATTGATTCCTTGAAATGAATCGCCGCCGCCGTTCGTTTGTGTCGCTAAAGTTCGGCAACGACTGGGCCGATTTTCCCAATCTTGGGCCCAAAATATTCGAAGAAGTTCAGGGAACGTTTAAAATGCAGAACGAAGTTCAACGGGATCACTAGCTTATGATAAAATACTCCAAGGTTCCTTTACACATGGTGAAATTTTGTGAACCTATGGAACATTATAAACATATGACTTTATGGTTATTAGATTTTATACCAATATATACCACACCTTATTGGGGTGCAAGATCGGGAACCTCCACGCGTGCCCTGCGGCTTCTTTGTCCCTATGGGTATTTCCTATGGGGAACGGAAGCTGGGGGGCCCGTACACTCTGGGCAACGGAGTAGATGACAACACCCCTGCCACGGCAGAGGAGTTGTTAATGCTCCGGCCAATATCCGGCAGCTGACCCCATTGCACGAGGGGGTCGTAGGATGGCGGACCTGCAAGGCCCGCGACTCGCTCACTAGCTCCGAGCGAGTGAAGCGAGTGGCCAAGTATCCTGGCTCTGCGCTCTTCCATCTTTGCTTTCAAAGATGAGTAAGAGGGCAGCTTGCTTGTTTTGTAACGGCCATCTGTGCTTCCGCCGTCAATAGTCGGAATGACTAGGACTCCCTAGTGCTGGGAGCTCCATCCCACCATAGAGGTGATGATGCGGAGAGTGTGTTCGCAGTTCGGCGGGTTCCCTGTGTGTGTGATGTCACACCTGGGGAACAGTCTTATGACGACCGTCGGGCAACCTGTGATCCGAGTGCTGCGTGTCGGTGAACATGTCTATCGGCGCAGTCTCGGGGCAGGGGGCTTGCCTTAATTGGTCGGCCCGAGACAAGGAAAGTCGTATCACCCGCCAAGGAAAAGGTCGCCGTGCGGACGTGTACCATCATCATCACCACGGTGATAGTGACGGTATACGTCCGTATATATGCGGGCGTAATAACCCTGTGGATACCGGTCGACCTCCACATGTATAGACTTCTCTGTGCACAGGGGGTACTGCACATGGGTGACCTTCATTTCCCCCATACTCGTGGGAACAGTATGGATAAAAATAAAAATCAAACCCAAACCGACGACCAACCGCAACCAAAATTGACTACGAACGCAACCGAAATGGATGATGATAGGTCCCGAAGCCCGCTACGGGATGAAGGCCGGAAGGAGACCGCAGCTGGGACTGCTGATCCCAGCCGCATTATGAAGACGGGGGGCTATTCCTCTTTGAGGAAGAGGCATTATCCACCGAAGAGTAGGTCGTCTCGTGACAGCAGCACCAGCTGCTCCGAGCGGGGGACGGCTCTTTCCAGCGAGTCGGAAGAGGTGCCGACCAAACTGCAACTAAGCTCGACGGGTCTAGGCCGGAAACCCTCAACCCCCTTCAAAGTCACGTCTTTGCCCAGTGGCAGAGACACCGACGTTCCGCCCGCGCGAGAGCTCATGGGAGTTCTTGCCCGAATAAATATAACGCCATGAAAGGTGGCAAAAATCTTTCGGGCAGGAAGAAGACCGTGGCGTCGCTCGTTTCCGACGCCCAAGCGTCACTCGACGAGCTCCTCGCACGGAGCGATACCGCGGAGGAGGCCAAACTTAGGCGACAAGTGGCTCCCAGAAGCAGCTGGAGGCCCTGCGACAGGAGGTCGCAAGCCTGACCAAGTTAGTCAAAGGGCCTCCAGTGAACCAGACACGGACCCCGACGGTTGAACCGGCAACCAAGACCGCGCCCAAGGCTGCGCCCAACACGGCGTCCAACGCGGAGCCCGTATTACCGCCTCAGTCCGGGCCATCTATAAAGGCAGTTTTGGTGGCGATAGAGAGGCGCGTCGCAGTCTTAGAGGACCGGGCGTACCGGCCCCCGCTGGCGCGACCCTCGTTTTCGTACGCGGCTGCCGCCAGTGGGACTCTCGCACCTGGGTCTGTCGCCCGCCCAGCTCTGCTCATGTCCGCCTCGCAAGCAAACCGGACACCGGCTAATCAGGCCACGACGGGAAAGCCGACGAAAGCCTATTGCTACCCCCGCTGCCCCCGCGTCCCGTTTCGCTCCAGCTGCACATCCTTCTAGAGAGGAGGGATGGCAAGTAGTTGGAGCAAAAAAGAAGCGGAAAAAGGCCGCCAAAAAAGCGGTTCAAGCCGCCGCGGCGAAGGTGCTGAAGAGGCCCTGCCCCCCTCGCTCTACCGCCGTCGTCCCGACGGTGACGACGGCGGGTGCGGAGAGGGGTGTGGGGTACGCCGATGTTTTGAGGAAGGTCAAAACCTCAGTGGACCTTAAGGCCCTCGAGATACAGGGGGGGCTCGGGTGCAAGACCACTCGCACTGGGGCTCGCCTACTCGAGGTCTCCGGCGCCTCCAGCGGCCCCAAAGCTGACGCCCTTGCGGCTAGGCTAAGGGACACGCTAGACACAGAAGCTGTCCGCGTCTCCAGACCCACTAAATGTGCAGCATTGCGCATTTCGGGCCTGGACGACGCGGCCACGACGGATGAGCTAATCTCCGCCGTCGTGGAGGCGGGCGGCTGTCCCCATGACCAGGTGAGGGCTGGAGAGATCTCCTTCAGCCCTACCGGTCATGGAACGACAGTCGTCCAGTGCCCCGTCGCGGCGGCACTTAAAATTGCAGACGGACGGAGCCTCCTTATAGGGGGATTCCTCAAGGCGCAGGTGCACCTCCTGCGTGCCCGGGAAATCAGGTGTTTCCGGTGCATGATGGTGGGGCACGTAGGAGTGCAGTGTGCAGTGGAAGACACCGTGGGTGATCAGTGCTTCCGCTGCAGCCGGCCCGGTCACAAGTCCAACGCCTGTGACGCACCGCCTCGCTGCTACAGATGCGAGGCGGAGGGCAAGACGGCGGACCATAGGGTCGGCAGCCGTTCCTGCGCCACTTCGAGGCCAAAACCTCGTCCGTTCGCTGAAGGCAGCGGGGGTGTCACTACCGCGCGCCCAGAATCTCAGCGGGATGCTGATATGGACGTCCATTAATGGACACCCATATCCGCATCCTGCAGACGAATTTGAACCACTGCCGCGCTGCTCAGGATCTTCTGTACCAGAGCATCGCGCAGTGGTCCATAGATCTGGTCGTGGTCGCCGAGCCGTACTATGCCCACCCGGGCAGGCTGGTGGCGCAAGACGGCTTGGCCTGCATCTTTGGGGGGTCCGCACGCACCTCGCACCTTGCAATTATTGCAAACGGTCGAGGCTGCGTTGCTGCGGAATATGAAGGGGTGGCAGTCGTGGCCGCATACATCTCGCCGAACAACATAAACGACGCTCAGTATGAGCTATGGCTCACTGAGCTCGACGTCGTCTTCACTGCGTGTCGTCCTCGCCCTGTCCTTCTCCTGGGAGACTTTAACGCCTGGTCTACGGCGTGGGGCTCCCGGGTAACCAATGGCAGGGGGAGATTACTTGAGGACTTGGCCACTACACGTGGACTAGAGCTCCTCAACCGGGGGAATGTCGCCTCCTTTTGGCGGTCGGGGGTCAGCTCGGTCGTGGACTTAACGTTCGCGACCCCTGCCCTCGCCCGTCGTATTATGGGCTGGTGCGTGGAGGAGGGTGTGGAGACGCACTCGGACCACCGATACATCCGGTTTGAGGTCCCCCCCCCACCTAACCTTCCACAGCCGGTACCGAATCCCCCGGAACCGCGTTGGGCGCTCAAGAGTCTAGACCGGGAGGCTCTCCTGGAGGCATCCATCGTGCAGGCCTGGATTCCAGCGCCGGACAGGCCTGTCGACGTGGATACCGAGGCGGAGTGGTTCAGGAGAGCCATGTCGCAAATCTGCGATGCGGCGATGCCTAGGGTTACACCCGGGCCGGCCAGGAAGCAGGTGTACTGGTGGTCGTCGGAGATTGCACAGCTGCGTGCAGATTGCGTCTCCGCCCGCCGCCAGTACACCAGGTTTCGCCGGAGGCATCGTCGACCAGACGACGCGGAAGCCCGGGAGGCGGAGCTATATGCGTCCTACAGAGAGGCTAAGGGCACCCTCCAGGAAGCGATCACGCGGGCTAAGACGACAGCCCGCGAGGAGCTCCTGGAGTCCCTGGAGCGGAACCCATGGGGGCGCCCGTACCTGCAGGTCAGAGGTAAACTCCGACCGAGGGCGCTCCCACTGACCCAGAGTCTCCAGCCGGATCGGCTGGAGGGGGTCTTGGGTTCTCTGTTTCAGACGAGCGCGGAGGAGCCAATCCCTCCGCGCATGGCTCCGTCCCAGACGCCCAATGCGGATAGCAGCAGCGAAGACGACGTACCCGAAGTCAGAGAGGGTGAGTTAGGAGCCGTGGTACTTCGGCTCAGTCACCGCCCCTGGACCCGACGGCATTCCGGGCCGTGTATGGGTCCTGGCCCTCGAGGAACTCGGGCCTCGACTGAGGGGGCTCTTCAGCGCATGCCTCGAAAGGGGCCAGTTTCCCAAGGTGTGGAGGACGGGGAAACTTGTCCTGATCCGGAAAGCGGGGCGGCCGGTGGACTCACCGTCCGCTTACCGGCCGATCGTGTTGCTCTACGAGGTGTGTAAGCTCTTTGATCGAATTATTGCGGAACGCCTCGTCGAGCATCTCACGCGTGTGGGCCCAGACCTGGCGGACAACCAGTACGGTTTCCGTCGGGGACGGTCCACCGTGAGCGCGATCATGCGCGTGAAGACCCTGGCGGAGGAAGCTGTCTCGCGGGGCAAAGTGGTGTTGGCGGTGTCTCTTGACATCGCCAACGCCTTTAACACCTTACCCTGGAGTTGCGTTAGGGAGGCACTGGTATACCACGAAGTGCCTCTCTACCTCCGTCGTATTGTCGGGGCATATTTATCCGAGAGGGCTATAACTTACCCTAGCTGGCTCGGGCCAGCTCGGCGAGATGTGTCGTGCGGTGTTCCTCAGGGGTCGGTCCTAGGACCTCTCCTGTGGAACATCGGATACGACTGGGTGTTGCGGGGTGCGTTGCCTGAGGGCGTCAGCGTAACTTGCTACGCTGACGATACCCTCGTCACGGCGCGGGGAGCAACGCACCAGGAGGCAACACTCAAGGTTACGACTGGGGTTGCTGAAGTCGTGGGTCGGATACGGCGGCTGGGACTGGACGTGGCACTGAATAAGTCCGAGGCTCTGTGTTTTCACGGACCTCGGCGCGGGCCACCTCCAGGATCCAGCGTAAATGTAGGTAGCGTTAGCATCGGCATCGAGCCCACAATGAAGTATCTGGGGCTCGTACTCGATAGCCGGTGAAACTTCGGACCACACTTCCGAAGTTTGGTCCCCAAAGTGACGGGGGCGACAGCCGCGCTTTCGCGACTGATGCCCAACTTAAAGGGACCCAACGCTTCCTGCAGGAGACTGTACCTGGGGATCGTGCGGAGTATGGCCGTGTACGGGGTTCCCGTAGGGGCGCCGAGTCTGACGGCCAACAACGCTGCTGTTTTACACAGATCGTTGAGGACCTTGGCCGTCAGAACAATAAGAGGGTACCGCATGATCTCCCTAGAGGCTGCATGTCTCCTAGCCGCGACCCCTCCATCGAGAAATCGAAGCTCAGCGGTCCCAACTCCGCCAGGATCTCATGGAGACATGGAAGGTGCGACTTCAGCAACCAAAGTGGGGAACCACCACCATCGCGGCGGTGAGAGCGATCATGGAGGAGTGGCTGCAGAGGCAGCACGGTGGCCTCACGTATCGTGCGACACAGATCATCACCGGGCACGGAAACTTCGAAATCGGAATGTTTCGCATGCATCGTGAGGTCACACCCGCGTGTCACCACTGCGAGACTTCCAGCGTAGATACGGCATTCCACACGTTGGTGGAATGCTCAGCATGGGCGAGTCAACGCCGGGACCTCGTTGTGGGCCTGGGCGTAGATACGCTCTCGCTGGAGACCATGCTACGAGCCATGGTCTCTAGCGAGAGTCAGTGGTACCCGGCCGTTTCCTTCTGCGAGCAGGTAATGCTCGTGAAGGAGGCGGCCGGTAGGGTGAGGGTGCGTACCCTCCCCGCTGAGTTCCGAAGTGTGCGGCGAGGGCGCCGCAGACGTGACTACGCCCAGGACCAACGACCTCTATGATCGGGGCCTGAGGACGATGGATTAGCAACCCACCGTCCTTACAGAAGCAGGCTAGAAGGGCTCCGTGATGTGGGGCTGCACCCCACGCACGCCTTCACTCACCGACGCGGGATAAAACCCGACCCCAAGGATGCGGGGTAACACCCGACCACCACGCAGTCCGCCGGGCGCCGCCGCCGGGAATTCTGTCAGTCTCTACCGGAGGCGTTCGGCAATAGACGTAGGTGCGGCCGCGACCTTGGACCGCGGATACAAAAAAAAAAAAAACCACACCTTGTTAATAAACCTGACGGAATCCTGAAACGTACCTATTGTTGCACCGGAATATGTATTTGAAATTATAATTTGTGATGATATCAGCTTCAAAAACCAGTCGTCAGAGTACGCCACCATGTAAATGTATTTATTATATTGGCTGTAAAAGATTCTGACATAGCCGTAAGATTTAAAACATAGATCGCAATTTCGATTTCTTTGACTGCGACTTTTATTACTAACGGGATATTTATCTTGTAATGTTATTTTATCGAGGTACAATGGGTGCAAAGGGGCTCTACCAACATCTTTAGGGCCCCAGCGACCTCACCTGCTAGTGGCGCACCTGCTGATAAACGGACGAGGCTCGTTAATTTACGGTACCTATGGAGTGGCTTCGGCCCCTACGTGGGTGTCAGGTGGTACAACAGTGTTGGTCCGGGGGGGTACCACCGTGCAGCTGTGCTAAAGCCCCCCAAGTAACCCAGCCCAGGCTGGGTTGCGTTAGGGGTTCAGCAGCTGCACCGCCGGGCCCGGGGCGATGTAAGGTGCAGCAGGCATGGGACCAGTGGGGGCGAAACGGAGTCTAGTGTGGGTGGTGTGGGTCGATTCGCCGGCCAGGGAGACCCTTAGCAACGGCGTTGCCGCAGCCGCCCGCAACACAGTCATGGGGCCCGCCTGGGGCCAACCACCCCAGGAGCCTGCCTGCATCAGGATTATGCCTGTTGCGCATAATCCTGATGTGGGATCGCCGCTCCGGGTGGTAACCAGTGTGGGGTAGCGGCGGCCTTGCATCAGGGGGGTTTGGGAGCCCTTCCGTCCGGCGAGTCGGCTCCGACCTAACCACATGGTTCTAGACAAAGCTAGCCCCTGCGCTTTGTCACTTACTGCTGCACCAAATGTCGCCCTGTCTTCACGCTTATTCTTCAAAATCTTCAATGGCAGTGCAACAAAAAAGAAATAAACGTTACACAGCGGCCCTAGGAAACCCCACAACTTCACATTTCGAGGTGGAGTTCACTAACGTCCGTGGACTCCATGCGAACCTCGATACCGTCCACCACCACCTTGAGACGGCACGGCCCGCTGTGATGTTCCTCACGGAGACACAAATACGCCGCCCTGACGACACGTCTTACCTGGTTTACCCCGGCTATGTCATCGAGGAACAATTTCGAGACAAAGCCGGGGTGTGCGTGTTCGTTAGGGCGGATGTTTGCTGCCGCCGGTTGCGCTGCCTAGAGAACCCCTCCAATTCCGTCCTTTGGCTGCACGTAGACCATGGCTCTATGAGCCAGATCTACGTGTGCGTCTACCGATCCCACACAGGGGATTCTGAGACAACAAAGCTCTTCCAGTACCTCAGCGATGCTGATGACGCGCAGGTGCGGTTCCCGAACGCTGACCTAGTATTTCTGGGGGACTTCAATGGCCATCACATTGAATGGCTGGGGTCCCTCAAGACTGATCATGCGGGTAGAGCCGCCCATGCGTTCGCTCTCTCCCACGGTCTGACCCAGATGGTATGCGGGATCACCCGGATACCAGACAGGTCAGATCACGCGCCCGCTCTGCTGGATCTACTGCTGACGAGTCGCCCAGCCCAGTACAGTGTTTCGGTAGGAGCCCCACTGGGTAGTTCCGACCACTGTGTTGTTCACGCTGGCATGAAGGTGTCACCTCCTGCAAGTCCTGTACAAACGTCACGACGACTATGGCACTACTCGTCAGCGGATTGGGACGGTCTACGCGATTATTATGCGTCCGTCCCCTGGAGCCAGCGCTGCTTTGTAGGAAAGGCTCCTTCGGATAGTGCTCCTGCTATTGCTGGCGAGATCAGTTTAGGGATGGATTATTACATCCCTTTCACTGATGTCGCCAGTATCCGCAGAGCCCGTCCCTGGTTCGGGCGAGATTGTGCCAAAGCTGTTCGACAAAAACAGTCGGCATATCGCGCCTGGATCAGGGCCCGGGCTGTGCGCGACCCAAACGTGGGCCACCTCAAAGCAGCGTACAACCGGGCCACAAAGTCGAGTAAGAGGGCCTTTAAAAAAAGCGGATGCCCAACGCGTCGCGCGGCTTGGTCAGGAGCTCACTTCCCATCCCACGGGCAGCCGTGGATTCTGGCAACTGGCCAAAGCCATGCAATCTAACTTTTGTCAGCCCTCGCTGCCACCGCTGCGTTACCCAGATGGAACACTGGCTCACAAAGCCCAAGAGAAAGCGGATATGCTCGCAGACCTCTTTGCGGCTAATTCCCGGGTCGACGACCGTGGCTTGCAGCCCCCCGCCATCGCCAACTGTGGCCACACAATGCCTGATATTGTTATCAGGCAATGTGATGTACGGGCAGTGCTGCGGTCACTCGACACGCGGAAAGCCAGTGGCCCTGATGGCATTCCGGCGGTGGTGCTACGAAAATGTGCAGCTGAGTTGTCTCCAGTATTAACGCGTCTGTACCACCTGTCATACTCTTCAGGGCTCGTGCCGGAGGTCCGTAAGGAGGCGAACGTACAACCGATCCCCAAGAAAGGGGATCGGTCCGATCCAGGCAACTATCGACCCTTAGTTGTCACCTCAGTCATTTGCAAGGTGCTTGAGCTCCTTATAAATAAGCAGCTTTTGCAATTCCTAGAGGATCACTCGCTAATCAATGATCGACAATACGACTTCAGGCCAAAGCGATCAACGGGTGATCTTCTGGCATTCGTAACGCATGTCTGGGGTGGGGCTATGGAAAGGCACGGCGAGTCCTTGGCTATTAGCCTGGACATCGCCAAAGCCTTCGATAGGGTCTGGCATGCTTCGCTCCTTTCCAAGCTTCCGGCATATGGTCTACCTCCTCAACTGTGCAGCTGGATTGCCAGCTTTTTAAACGAGCGCCGAGTTCTTCTGCATATCAATGATATGCTATCCCTCGGGAACATTAATTGCTATGCAGATGACAGCACACTGCACGGGAGTTACTCGGTTCGTCCGACGGCGGGGCGATCTGAGATTGAGGAGGAGAGACGACGACTCGTGGCTGATCTCGACCGTAACCTCGACAGTATCTCTCAATGGGGTACCGAGAACCTGGTCGAGTTCAATGCCCGCAAAACACAGGCGTGTGCATTTACTGCGAAGAAATCCCCTTTCCTTCCCCTACCCTCTCTTCAGAATGCATTATTACCAATGAAGGACAACCTTGATATCCTTGGCATAGACGTTCGTCGAGAGCTCAATAACAAAAACTACATCGAAAGATGTATAGGGCTAGCTTCGCGGAAACTAGGAATACTGAATAAGGTAAAGAGATTCTTTACACCGGACCAGAGGTGTCTGCTGTACAAGACGCAGATTAGACCCTGCGTCGAATACTGCTCTCACCTCTGGGACGGCTCCGCGAAGTATCTGCTGGACGCTCTCGACGCTATGCAGCGACGGGCTATCCGTATTATAGATTGTCCGGAGGTAACGGGAAGCCTTGAGCCGCTAGTTCAGCGCCGAACAATAGCTTCCTTGGCCGCATTCTACCGTATTTACCACGGCGAGTGTTCTGAAGAGCTCTTCAATATGATCCCACCCTCTTCCTTCCGATCACGAACGACTCGTCGGGCAGAGATGCCACCCCCACACAGTGGATAGCATGTTCGCGAGAACCGAACGTTTTAAACGTTCGTTTCTCTGCCGAACGATAGTGGCCTGGAACGCCCTGCCTGTGCACGTGTTTCCTCCCACATATAATCCTGGGTTCTTTAAGCGGAGCGTGAAGAGGCACATCAGTAGGTCGTCAAGTTGAGGGCCACTCTCAATAGTAATATGTGCTGTGAGAGTGGCCCACAATCGCTAGACGTCGTCACGACTTACCACCAGGCGGGCGGCGTCAATTTGGCGAAACAAATATAAAAAAAAAAAAAAAAAAAAAAACAATATTTCAGTATTATTGCAGGTGCCATGTTCACGTTACGTTACGTTACTTTAGCTGTGCTTTTGTAATATAGGTAGTTGGTTAGAGAATTCAAACCGCGCCGGTTCGATTCCCACCTAAAACCATTCAATTTTACGATTTATATTATAGTATCAAAAGGTTAACAAGGATTTTAAAATTATCAATTTAATGGTTACCTTTCATTAGCTTTTGATTAAGCTTATACCTTTATGAATATACCTTTGTATTTCTCTTTTGTTGACCAACACGTGATTCATCTCGTATGACGTGTGTGAGATTGTTTGTGGTAAGAAAATGTAAGCAAGAACGTCTAATAACTAAACATTAGCTTCTTAAGTACTTTAGTAGATATTTGCGATGAGGAGACGATATACCCAGGTAATTATCTGTTTGTAATAGAATTACCTACTTTAGCCTATGAAACTTTATTACTTTTCAATCAACGTGTATTAGCTTATGTAAATTATAATAAAACTGTCTTGTGTCTGTAAATTTAATAGAGTTAGCAAAACTAATTTTGTGTAGCCGATATAAGAAGATTCAAGAAAATGTTTTTGTCAGTATGTACCTACACCTTCATCTCTGAAGTTACGGTATGGGTGTTTCAAAATCAAAATCAAAATATCTTTATTCATGTAGGTCACAAAGTAACACTTATGAACGTCAAAAAAAGAAAATGCTTCTACATTTACATTTACCGCCAGATTCGCAAGGCAATAGGTAGCGCCTCTGAGGAAAGAACCATAAATACAATGATTCTGTTACAACAATAAAAAGAGGGCAAGGGCAGTACGTGGATCATGTGTGGACCAAGTGAACTCAAAAATTGTGGATCTCTGTTATTCACAAAAAAAGTCAAATACTAGTTAAAGGTGCCACATAATCTCAAAGTACCCATACCTTACAATATCATAATAATAATTATTTAACAATAATAAGTGAGTTTCAGCCAGTTTCAGCAATAAAACAACATTTCAAACAGAAGTAGCCCCTATGTAGCTCGAGTGATGAGCAAGCAACTCATTGCCATTTCTCTGTATCGTTTAGATAATCTTTAATAGTATAATATGCCTTTTTAGGAGGTGTGTCTTAACAGCCATTTTGAATTTATTCAAAGGAAGGTAGGTTCATAATGTTTAGAGGAATTTTGTTATAAAAACGCACACCAAATCCTGCAAAGGAGTCATGAACCTTCTGTAAACGATAATACGTCCCAACCAATTTATGCTTATTTCTAGTATTTATTGCATGTATGTCACTGTTCATACTGTATAAATGTATATTCTGTTTAACGAACATAAAATTCGCATATATATATATTGTGATGCAACTGTTAAAATGCCTATTTCTTTAAATCTTTCTCTAAGAGAAACTCGTGCATTCAGTTTATAAATCGCACGTATAGCTCACTTTTGGAGTATAAAAATTATCTCAAAATTCTTTCACTAATAATAATTAGTAGCTGTTATCTTTCTGAGTGTTATAAGCTACTTTTTAGGGTTCCGTACCCAAAGAGTAAAAATGGAACCCTATTACTGAGACTTAGCTGTCCGTCCGTCCGTCTGTCTTGAGCTGTATCTCATGAACATCGATAGTTAGAAAGTTTTAAATTTGACACAGATGATGTATTTCGGTTGCCTCTATAGCAAAAAATACTAAAAAACAATATAAAAAATATTTCAGGGGGCTCCCATACAACAAACGTGATTTTTTCTTTTTGGTACGGAACCCTTTATGCGCGAGTCCGGCTCGCACATGGCCGGTTAATATGTATTGTGCTCCCGTTGGAAATGGAATCTTTCAATGAGACTTTTAATATCGGCAACATGATCAGAGTACTATAAAGTGCTTTTCATTAGGTACCTTTATGTTTCTTTAACATGAGAATTATCAAGAAATCTTCTAATCTAATCTTCAAAAGAATCTAAATCTAATAAAACAAGATCTAGGACTCAACTCAGACTCACCTGCGTCAATAGTCGGGGTTAGGTATCTGACGAGAATAAAAGTTCCCAATAAGCGGTAATAACCTCGCCACGTGGGACTAAGCATTTACTGGCGATTGGTCGTATATCCTCGGCTCACCACTTCGGAAAACAGGCGTGAATTTATATATATAGGTATGTATAGGTACAGTTCGCTAGGGGTAAGTGGAGCTTTGCATTTGTGTGAGTGACCACGAAGAGTAAGTAAAAACTCTTTTTGTAGCTGTACAACACATAATGTGTCGAAAAGAGGTCACATATACGTTCACGTACCTACACTTCACTTACACAAATGCAAAGCTCTGCTTATCCCTAGCGAACTGTATATGATTATTGTTTTGTGTCATATTGATTACAAATTCATCATAAAAACTAGTATCAAATAGCCATATAATTATGTGAGCAGTAATTTCGAAAGGATAGCGAACATTGACTGTGTATTAAATTTATTCAAATATATCACCGAAACACATTCAACCCACACATATGTGACCAAATTTAGCATAAATTGATCACACGAGTGATTTATGAATAACTATTTTTAAATAATTGATTTCGATTAACTTTTGTTATCACCTTGAGGTTTTGTTTCGATAAAAAGTAAAGTAGATATCATCTGTCAACATATTCACATTATTAAAAAAACTCTGAAATAACTGTACTTATCTAATGAAAATAATGTTCTCTAATATACTTTACCATATTCTTTGCAAAATTACACTTATAACCACATGTTTAGAACTAAGCTTGAGCTAAGCCAAGTCACACTATAAATTCCAAATCAAAGATTATACTTAGCATAGGCTTAGCTAAGATTTTGCTTAGGAGAGCTTGAGCTATGTCTAAGCACGCTCTATTTTTATCCTCATTCGGGTTGATGCTCCTACTACATCACTAGTGCTAATAGTGTTAACCAGGGTTAATTCCGTGTTCTTGTGCATTTATTAAATATTTAGGCACATTGAAATTAGCGCATAACTTCACGCGTGGTGTATTAATTGCAGCATCTTGCTGGATATGTTGTGTGTATACTATAAATGTAGTTACTGATGATTGGAAAAGAGTGGCCGGGAGATTTTATTTATTTTATTTTATTTCATTTTTATTTTATTTTTATTTTATTTTATTCTTTCAGGAAAACTTACAGCTAAAATACAAAACAAGATAAAGATAACATAAAAAGGCCAATTAAAAGTTTCCACATGTAGTACTTAAGTAAATATAGAAATCCCATGATGGTAGACAGTGCAATTAGTACAATTTAGGTAGGTAATAAATAATAATAATAAAATTATTACAATAGGCAGGTAAATATTTACCTCAAGAAGCCCTGAAACTAGGTACACTACATGCCTTCAAAAAATGCCATGCTTAATCTAACCTTAAGCTGATTAATGTTCATGCAAAATAAGTCCAAATCATGCGTATGACAAAGTGAATTGAACGCTCGACACACTCTGATTAAGTATGAGTTCTGTCTATAAGTGCAAGTTGTTATAGGCACATACAGTAGCTTCGGTCTCCTAAGACGCACAGATGACACACATAATCCAATCCTACTAAGCAGCTCTGAACAATCGATCGAGTGATTCAACAGTTTGAACAGGAGGGTCAAATCGGCTATGCTTCTACGTTCATATAAAGGTAGAATCTGAAACCTATTATTGCCAGGTTCTTTTCTCACGACTCCACCCTTTGCTTTGCGAATCTGGGTTTAAATTTAAATTCTTATGTGCTGGCGTTAATACGCGTTATTTATAACCTGTTAATAAATATATTTGACTTTGAGTAAAATCTGCAATTAGTGACAATTACTTATTTCCAATACACATTTGATTAAAACTCCGGTTATCGTTATACTTAACTTCGTATAGTTGTCCAGTATGTTTTATTTTGTTTAGATTATGTATCACCAGGAACTTTAAAAAAAAATCTTCCTTATTACGTAGCTTTCACTAGTCTTTTTCTTTGTTTCAATTATGTTTCCACCTATTTCAGAAAATACCAGTCTCTTTCACGCATCTTGGCACACCCGGATGAGTTTCGTGTTATCCTTGGAAGCCTGGCCTTGTCGGACTTTCCCATATAGACAGACCTTAAATTATTAAGAAGGATAATATGATGAAAACCTATGTAAGTATGTATAGGTACACGCTGTTACTACTCGTAGTTTGTATAGCGTATATTTATTTTTTTAGTTACGTCCTTAGTGAATTATTTAGTTAAGACTAACCTGAAGGATCGATCTAATAAAAGAGTTTTGATGACCGGTTGTTTTTAGGAAGGCCTAGGCCCAGGTGCAGTAGTGGGTGTCAAATGGGCTGAGATAATATCCTCCTGTAAGAAATGTATCCTGTAAGAAAAAGTACTTGTAAAATAACTACAGTAAAAATTTTCAAGATTATAATATAGTTACGCTCGTCTTAAGGCTTGGGCGAACCAAAAGCAGGACAGGCGCAGCTCCTTAGCAGGGCAGGTCAGTTGCGTCGCGGTTGATGTCACACCAGAAACATGAGCAGTCAGAAAGCAGTTTGAAGGCGATCCTGCTTAATAACCGCGTTATGTGTGTCGTATCGATCGCCACACTCAATACACTTCGGTTCGGACTACGAAGAGGAGCTATTGTTGCTTCTAGCTTTGAGGAAAAAAAAAGAATATGGGTTCATTCACGATATAAATAAAAGAAGAGATGAATGTGGGGAGTACCATCGTCTATGTCGGGAATTAGAATCTTTTGAAGATCGGTCCATTTGGTTCCATGATAAACTTGTAAAAAATTACAACCGTGTACAACCTGCACTGCGTCTATCCCACTCAACTGCTCTAGTGTGACTACTCAAAATGGCGGAGGTAGTAATACAACGTGTGCTCACTGCGGCCGCCTCGCGCCTGCGCTGCCACCGCCCCGCGTCTGCGCTGCTCCCGTCCAAATGTTTTGTTGAATAGCAGTGCATGCGCGGCGCAGTGGCGGAGCAGGTAGATTAAGCGGGCCCGCGTTTGTTCAGTGTGTCATCCCTCATTTAGCTACATTATTTACTAACGTAGACGCACTGCTATCGCACTGCTCCCGCACTGCAACTGCTTTTGGTTTGCCCAAGCCTTAAAGGCCTGGGCAAATCAAAAGCAGGACAGGCGCAGCTCCTTAGCAGGGCAGGTCAGTTGCGTCGCGGTTGATGTCACACCAGAAACATGAGCAGTCAGAAAGCAGTTTGAAGGCGGTCCTGCTTTATAACTGCGTTATGTGTGTCGTATCGATCGCCACACTCAACACACTTCAAGATGTTAAATGATGTTGTTGAGCTATCTTCCCCCATAGTCGCATCTTGTAAACCATATTTCTATAATATTTATCTTTTAAATCATATAAACATTTATTTTTTCACCAACTCAATCAATTTTTCATTTGGTTCCATGATAAACTTGTAAAAAATTACAACCGTTTACAACCTGCGCTGCGTCTGTCCCGCTCAACTGCTCTAGTGTGACCACTCAAAATGGCGGAGGTAGTAATACAACGTGTGCTCACTGCGGCCGCCTCGCGTCTGCGCTGCCACCGCCCCGCGTCTGCGCTGCTCCCGTCCAAATGTTTTGTCGAAAAGCAGTGCATGCGCAGCGCAGTGGCGGAGCAGGTAGATTAAGCGGGCCCGCGTTTGTTCAGTGTGTCATCTCTCATATAACTACACTATTTACTAACGTAGACGCACTGCTACCGCACTGCTCCCGCACTGCTACCGCACTGCTCCCGCACTGCAACTGCTTTTGGTTTGCCCAAGCCTTTAGTCAAAGGCACTAAGTACAAAACACACTTTAGACAGACAGACAGACACATATCATATATACTATATACCGAAGAGGTAGGCAGAGGTGCATTACACACCCACAAGTGGCCAGTATTTTTAGTCCCACGTAATAGGGGGCAAGCCTATTGCCGTCACCGGGCACATTTATAATGGGTTATGTCCAAAATGGCCGAATGAATTTAATAAAAAGTAGCAGCTATATTGTAATTTTGAAAAAAAATTAAACCCGTTGCCTTGCGATGAAATGTTGATGAAAGGCAACAAAATCATCTTACGTGCCAGCCGCTGTGGCACAGCCAATTAAAGTCCTGGGCGTCTCGGACTATAAACATACTTATCTACTTTAAATATTATATTTTGCAGCCATATACAATCCTTTAAACTTACTTAAATGTATAAATAAGAATCTCTGAAATGTATGTATGAACATTCCTTGTGAACAATTGATAAATATGGATATCAGGGTTATGGATCCAGGCGCTCCCATCGCCCAACATCGGTACAATGTTGGAAGACACAACCTTGCGCATTGCCACTTGCCTTCGGCTGGGTACACCTTGTGTATCCCCGCATCATTGCACCTGTAGAGTAGCTGTCGCTAATCTGGGACACCATGGTCTTTCTTGTAGCAGAAGCGCAGGTCGTATACCTCGGCACGCTTTTCTAAACGACATAATTCGTAGGACTCTTTCCACCACAGGTCTTCCGGCCGTACGTTTTTTTTTTTATGAATAAATTTGAGTGCGTTTGACCGCAATCTTACCTGATGTTAAGTAACGATGCGGTCTAAGATGAAGCACGCAAACTCAAATAATGCCTATTTACTCTTGCCTTGAAAATCCCAAGATTATATGTACGTGAACCAAATGGTTTAGCACGAAGCGATGGAAAGAGACCGGACGGTATGTCGTTGCTACCGTGGAAGATGGGAAGGCCTTTGGTGTGGGACGCTACATGCGTTGACACCTTAGCACCTTCACACCTTCCAAGCACATCCCGATGTGCCGGCGCTGCTGCTGCATCGGCTGAAGACCTCAAACGGCGTAAATATGCTAACCTAGCAGGTGATTACATATTTGAGCCGTTTGGGGTTGAGACACTGGGGTCATGGGGTCCGAGTGCTCGCCGCCTTTATAGAGACATTGCTGAACGCCTAATCGATGCTTCTCAGGACCAGAAGGCTGGCTATTTTCTGGCCCAAAGAATAAGTATCGCCATCCAACGTGGCAAGGCAGCCAGCATTCTGGGAACCATCCCAGTCGGCAATGACGCGGAGGATTTTTTAAACGATATTTTGTAAAGTAATTATTTTTAGTATATAATTATGTATACTTTGTACATTTAAAAAAAAATGATAATTTATAAAACATATAAATTTATAAAATTGCAGCTGATGCAATGTGGTCGAAACTTCAGACAATAGAATACACGTAAAAATTGACACAACTACCGACTTCAAATTATCGAAATAGGACTAAATAACTGTCGGAATGGGACCAAATTGAAATGGAACGACTTGGGAAGTATTAGCTTTCAACAAAAAAAATATTTTCAAAATCGGGTCGCCCAGTCCAAAGATGTAGAGATGTAGAGGTAACAAACATAAAAAAAGACATACAGTCGAATTGAGAACCTCCTCCTTTAAGTAAAAATATGGGGTGCGCATTGTCTTACATAACTTTTCAACTCCTATCATCGGAGGTCCGAAAATGTTTCTCATCCCATTTAAAATTATAATGATTGGTATTAATAAAAAAAATTAAAACTAAATATTAAAAAACATAATCATTTAAATTCATAATATCACAATAATACACTTAGTTTTTACTAATATTTGTTTTAATATATTTGTTTATACTAATGATCGAAACTCATAATCATTCGAAATAACTATAATATTAAGAAAGAAATTATAAATAGATCACAAAAACTGATGTCATTGGCGGGACTCGAACCCACGGCCTTTCCCTAACAGAGGGAGTGCTCTGCCAACTGAGCTACGATGACCACTACCGACAAGATCGAATTTTTACTTCATATCATATTCATAATTTCTACATCGCGCTATTAAGGTTAGCGTTGAATCCACCTACCGCAGTTCTACCGAACTAACGGTACCAGTGTATCGTGTTACAACGATTTTAAACACTGAATTTTAGATGAATCCTTACCAAATCCGTATATTTTTGTATTTCAAAGCAATGAGTTTGCTTAAACTATTCTTAAAATATTAAGAAAGAAATTATAAATAGATCACAAAAACTGATGTCAGGTTGTAAGGTTAGCGTTGAATCCACCTACCGCAGTTCTACCGAACTAACTCTTAATATTTAGCGGCCGGCGAAGCGCCAGATAAATTGCTACCAGAAACGAGATGCTACCAGACAAGTAGGTTAGGTTCGAACTGTGATCACAACAACGCGCGAGCCTAACGAGCGAAGCGAGCGTGCCGCGGCAGCGGCCGGCGAAGCACCAGATACATTGCTACCAGACATGTAGGTTAGGTTAGGTTAGAACTGTGACCACAACAACGTGCGAGCTGAGCGAGCGAAGCGAGCGTGCCGCGGCAGCGGCCGACGAAGCGTCAGATAATTATCTGTTATAAAGTAAGCTATTCTGAACAACGACATTATGAGTTGAAGTATGTTCGTAGTAACAACATTATTAATTAAAGCAATATGATAATAAAATGTTATGAAGAAAAAATATCTGAAAAAAATGGATTTAAACTGGTTTAAATTATAATCACTAACTGTTATGAGTTCCGATGATAGTAATAAAAATGTATGAATAAAAAAAGTATGAAAAATAAAATTATGAAGAGTGATGATTATGAACACAAATCGGTAGTAAGAAAAATAATAGGATTAAAAATTTTATGTGAGCCAATATGGACCCAATAATATGATATATTGTAGATTATGAAACGAGAAATTGTGTAAAATTAAGTAGATTGTTATTGTGGTAGGTTGACATAGGCTATTGATATTTGGTTTATGTTTGTTCTTGTAACACAAGAACAAAATTAATATAAAATAACATAAGCTCAAGGATTGTGAAAAAGGCGAAATTTTTTTTTGAACGAGGCAGAGCGAAGTATTTTAAATGAGACTGAAGACTGTGAGAAATCTTCAATTTATCGGGCATAAAATGGTAAAACGAGTTTTTAAGAATTTGAAAAATATTCACAAAAAAAAAAATTTGCGGTACGAAGTTCGCCAGGTCAGGTAATAAAATATTTCGTGAATATTAGTTGGTTATTATTCCATACTACCCACATAAAGAAATCGATTTTCTTATGTTATGTTGGTAATAAAATGTATCGAAAAAGAAATCGTGTTCTAAAAGGCAATAAAATATGATCTATATTAATTTAGTATGATAAATTGAGAAACTTAAATGGATGTACTAGATTCTACAAAGTAGGTAGACTTTTATAGAACTTTAAGCAAAAATAAGCATAATATTCTTAAGACTGTATAGGTAAAGGAAATAGAAACAGTTCAGTGCTATAAAATTAATAATAAATACATAATAAAATAAAAATAAAAATGCCTTTTATTTCTTGCAACAAGTTAGGTACAGTAATAATTATAAAATTAAAATAGTTTCTAATCTTATGTTAAACCTATTAGGTATATAAATCTAAATTGTAGTTTTGTATATTATATGTAATTAAAAAGAAACACTGTACTATTATAGGATATGGTTTGCAAGAACCCCTTTTCGAGTGAAGGCCTCCTCCAAAGAGTTCCACTTTTCCCTATCTTGTGCGACATTCATCCAGTGAGAGCCAGCCGTCTTCACTATATCGTCATCCCATTTCGTGAGCGGTCTACCTCTGCGACGTTTACCACTTGGACTGGTCCATGACGTCACCCTTTTCGTCCATCTCTCGTCCTGTAGTCTTGCCACATGTCCCGCCCATTTCCATTTTAGTTTCTGAGAGTGATATAGAGCGTCGGTGGATTTTGTTAATTGTCTTATTTTTGAGTGACGGATTTTTTGTACTCTTCGTATATTCAGCATAATTCGCTCCATTCCTCGTTGGCAGGTAGTAATTTTATGTTTTATTTCCGAAGTGTACTTCCAGGTCTGACAGCCATACAATAGGCACGGTAGGAGACAGGTCATCATTACTTTAGTTTTAATTTGTATGGTCAACTCACTTTTAAATATTTCTCTCAGACTCCAGTATTTATTCCAGGTTAGTTGTATTCTTCTTTCTATTTCTAAAATATTGCTTCTTCTTCTTTCAAAAGTTATTTGCTTCCCCAGATATATATATTTTTTTGTATATTTGAGACATTTATTTTCGATTAAAAAAGATAGGGCCACACGTTTCCAACTTCACTCTACCTGTGCTATTATTATACATACTTTGGATTACCTTTATGTATTCGTTATATACTCCTTGTTCTTCCAGCGTGTCCCATATGCTTTTATGGGCTACGGTATCAAAAGCTTTTTTATAGTCAATGAAGGCTATATTTATATAGAATCCTTTGTTGTTCTTGATATTTGTCTATTAGTAACTCCAAGGTGTAAATGTGGTCAATCGTTGAAAAGTTCTTTCTAAATCCCGCTTGTTCAATGGGTTGTTCACGTTCCAGTATAGCACTTATTCTTTGGTTTATAAGAGAAGAGAATAATTTATATAGACATGGGAGCAAACTAATTGGTCTGTAGTCTTTAGAGTTATTACAGATTGGCGACGTGAAAGATTTTATTTTGTTAAATATGGCTATGCGTAAAATTGACGCTGCTACCTCACTTGCTTTTGAAATGTTTAGAAGAGATAAGGAAATTCCTTCATATAAGGATTTTATCGAATTCACTAAAAGTCAAGTAAAAATATTAGACCGTACCGCTGCGTCGTCATCGCTGCAAACGGGCCGCTCGCGTTTCGGATCAGTGAGTCAGCAGCCTAATGTTACTACTAAAGGCACAAACAAGTCGCACACATTTGTTGTTAGTAATAGCAAGAGTGCCGAGCTTTGTTGTATGTGTAACAAATCTGATCATCAACAATTATATAAATGTTCAACATTTAAATCACTCCCCGCTAAGGATCGTTTTGATTTTATTAAATCCAAGCGAGGTTGTATAAACTGCCTAAGTTTATCTCATTCCGCATTACACTGTAAGTCAACATATAATTGCAAATCATGTAAAAGGAATCATCACACTTTGTTGCATTTTGATAATAGCCATTCCGATCAACAAAAATCATTAGCTGCCACTCCAGCGCCGGTTGGTCGTAGTGAGGTTGCGTCTCACACACAACCCCAAGCCTCGCCCAAGGGGGTAGATGTTACGCCGTCAGTGTCGCTATGCGCCTATGGGACTGGACAGCACTGTGCGATTCTTTTGTCAACCGCCCAAGTTAATATTTTAAATCAATTGAAACAAAACATTTCTGTACGATGTTTAATTGATAACGCCTCTCAAAATAACTTAATTACCGCAGCCTGTTGTGAACGGCTTAAAATTAAACCTATTTCGCTTTCCAATTCTTTTATTAAAGGCATCGGATCCGCATCACAAGCAGTTCGTGGCTACGTACAGCTGCTTGTAACCGCTAAAAATAAAAATTATTCTTATAATATTACCGCTTTGGTTGTGGATAACATAACCGACCGTATGCCTTCGGAGTATATTGACACTGCAATAGTGCAGCATTTAATGAATCTACCGCTCGCAGATCCACTGTGGAATGTTCCCAGTGAGGTTGAATTAATACTCGGCGCTCAGCTGTTCCCGCATTTGTTATTAGGTGGTCGGGTCCTATGCCCCCCGTCACCGTCCGCTATTGAAACCGTCTTTGGTTATGTTTTAATGGGTGAAGCGCCCACTACCGCAAATTTTAATAATAATAATAATACCGCATCTAATAGTTTACATACCGCTACTTTCTTCACCAGCTTTGAGGACGAAAAGAGCCTCCATTATCTTGATAAGACTTTAAATAAGTTCTGGGAAATGGAAGAAATATCATCCAAAGGGTTTCTAAGCCCTGAGGAAAGCCAGTGCGAGGATATTTATACCTCAACCGTGTCACGTGACTCCACTGGTCGATATTGCACCGCGTTACCTTTTTGTCGAGATCCGTCTGACTTAGGCGACTCTCGCTCAGTTGCCGTCCGCCGCCTGCTGTCGTTGGAGCGCAAGCTACAGGACCCGGAGCTGAGAGCCAGCTATAATGAAGTCATACAAGACTACCTCGACAATGATTATCTCTCCGAAGTCCCGTCTGTCAGCGAGGATTATTCGCAGGGGTATTTTATACCGCATCATGCCGTTGTGCGACGTGACAAACAAACCACGAAAGTTCGTGTGGTCCTGGACGCTAGTGCTAAATGCCACAATGGTATTTCACTTAATGATATTCTTCATACCGGGCCTAACCTTCAAGCGGACATTTTTGTCCTATTACTTAATTTTCGCTTATTCGAGATAGCTTTAATCGCTGACATAAAGCAAATGTATCTCAGAATTCGTCTCATACCTGAGCACCGCAAGTATCAAAAAATCTTATTCCGCGGTAGTTCAGGAATTTATTTATGACCTGGCTCAGAAATATTCTTCCTGGAGTAAGATTCTCCGCATTATATCCTACGTTTTAATATTTACAAAAATACTACCTCGTAGTGTCCGCATTACCGCATCTCAGCTCAACATAGCTGAAAGATATCTAATCCGCTCTGTGCAGAGTTTGAATTTCACCCAATTGATTAAAGATTTGACAACTAATAAGGCTCTTGCCTCACCACTTAAAAAACTAGATTTATTCATTGATGAACACGGCATTATAAGAATAGGAGGTAGGTTGTCCAATAGTAACTTACCGTATGAAACTCAACATCCCGTATTATTACCGAAGCATAATCATGTTACGCACCTTTTAATAGATTATTTTCACCGCTTGCATTGTCATACGGGAGCAAATGTTTTGAGTTCGTTATTACGCCAAAGGTATTGGATTTTGTCTTCACGAAACGTTATCAGACAACGCGAAGCTTTTTGCTTTAGAAACGCACCGTCTGCTCTTGAAACGAAAATGGCTGACTTACCTTCGTATCGCGTACAGGAAACTAAAGCATTTGTTCATACGGGTGTAGACTACGCTGGCCCTATAAGTATGACTCCGTGTCGTCGTCGTGGACAACGAAGTCATAAATCGTATATTTGTTTGTTTATCTGTTTGGTAACTAAAGCTGTTCATATAGAACTGGCTACTGATCTCTCTTCCGAAATATTTATTTCCGCATTTAAACGATTCATATCTAGACGTGGCCCTGTTTCGCATATGTATTCCGATAACGGAACAAATTTTGTAGGAGCCAAATCTCAGATCAATGATTTACTCACGGATCATCGCATTGAATGGCATATGATCCCCCCCCCCGAAGTCCACATATGGCTGGGCTTATGGAAGGAAATATCAGAAGCACTAAATTACATTTATACCGCGTGATTGGCTCACAGTTGCTCACATATGAGGAACTGCTAACCGTTTTAACTCAAATCGAAGCTATTTTGAACTCTAGACCGCTTTGCGTCTTATCTGAGGACCCATTTCCGGAGCCTCTTACCCCCGCGCATTTTATTATGGCTTCTCCTTTAACATACTTACCCGCTGTACCTCTTTCCGCGGAAACTAAGTCTCTACGCTCTCGTAAGGAGCTGCTAGATCAAATGGTCAATAGCTATTGGAAGAGATGGCGTTTAGAATATCTTAGCTCTTTACAAGTACGCCAGAAGTGGTGTACCAATACAGATAATGTTAAATTGGGTACTATCGTTCTGCTACATCAGGACGATGTGCCTCCGCTCCGCTGGCCCCTCGGCATCATGCAGGAACTTTACCCGGGGAAAGATGGTCGAGTCCGCGTGGTTAAGGTTAAAACCGCAGCTAGTTCGTTTAAACGACCTATAGTTAAGCTCTACCCATTACCTACACAATAGTATAATATGCAACATAAATAATATTAAATTTAGCTTGGTTTGGGTAGGTTATGATAGTTTAATTAATTCATGTATACTTTATACACTTTAATTTTATGGTAAATATTTTTACCGCTTTCTTTGATAATACTACGTATCATCAAGGGCCGGGAGGATGTTTGCGCCAATGTGTTCTCAGCCTTTACACGTAACGTGTGTAATCGTCCTTATAATCCTCCCACCTGGACCTTTATGTATTCGTTATATACTCCTTGTTCTTCCAGCGTGTCCCATATGCTTTTATGGGCTACGGTATCAAAAGCTTTTTTATAGGCAATGAAGGCTATATATAGAATCCTTTGTTGTTCTTGATATTTGTCTATTAGTAACTCCAAGGTGTGAATGTGGTCAATCGTTGAAAAGTTCTTTCTAAATCCCGCTTGTTCAATGGGTTGTTCACGTTCCAGTATAGCACTTATTCTTTGGTTTATAAGAGAAGAGAATAATTTATATAGACATGGGAGCAAACTAATTGGTCTGTAGTTTGTTATGTCGTATGGGTCTCCCTTTTTGTAAATTAGAATTATGTTTGACTCCGACCATTGTGTAGGTATGCTAGCACATTTCAATATACTGTTGAAGAGATGAGTCAACGGTGGAGTTAGCAAAGTTTTTGCTGTTTTGATATTTGATCTGGACCCGGGCTTTTATCAATTTTTAGTCTATCTATTGCTTCCGCAACCTCTTTGATATCAAGTGGTTCAACAAGCTCTATTAAAGGACTATATTTAGGGTTGCGATCGGATGGTACGCTCTCGTGATTCTGGACGCTATATAGAGTTTTGTAAAATTCGGTTGCTATATTTAGGACGTCTTTGCGGTTATTTAGTGTTTTCCATCTTTATTTAAACCATCTATCCATGTTTTGTTTGTTCGTAATTCCTTAAAAGCTTTTTTCGAACTCCCTGTTAAAACTAAATGTTTTTCAATAGTGGTTATTCTATATCTTGTGTAGTCATATTTAATACGTTTGCTTATTAGTTTATAAAGAGCAGATAATTAGTTTTTCATGGCTCTAGTTTTATTTTTCGTTGTTTGTAGTACCTGTAGTAGTTATAAGTGCTCTAGTGTTTTCTGATAATATATTTTGGCTTCTGCGTGTTAGATATTTTTGCGTTTTGGAGGCTTTGTATGATGATATTTATTATTTTATCGTAGTATAGTTGTACTGAAGTGTTTCCTTGGGACTCTAGAATATCTGGAAGGTAACTCATGATACACTCCTTGTATGTATTTATTTCATCTTCATTCTTCAAGGTAGAGCTTTTATTGGTTGTATATCCGGTTCTCTTCCTTTTTAGTTTCGTTAGTGTTAACGTGGCTCTGACTGGTCTGTGATCTGATGGGTAGTTAGGATTCAAAACTTCGATATCTTGTATCAAATCTGGTCTGTTTGACATGATAAAATCGATCTCGTTAAGTACTCCGTTTGGCGATCGCCAAGTCCATTTGCGTTGTGGTTTCTTATTAAAAAAAGTATTTAAAATTGCAAGTTTGTTTTCAATGGCGAAATCGATCAGTCTCTGTCCTCTACTGTTTCTTTCCCCATACCCATATTGTCTCATAATCAGATGTTCGTCTACTCTAGGTTGGCCAATTTTCGAATTGAAATCTCCCATAATAATATACACTTTGTGTGCTAAGTCTATAGCTTTATATAAATTGACGTAGAAAGTGTTAATTTCTTCTTCTTTAGCTTTCTTTGTTGGTGCATAGGCTTGAATTAGTGACATTTTGTTTCCTTGAATATTTAAGTTTAATATTGCGACTCTATCACTAATCCCCGTGAAGCTTTCTATGTTTTTCTTGTGGCACGAATTAATTAAAAATCCAACTCCATACATTCCTTGTAGTAGTCCTGTATAACAGAGTATTAGTTTATCATATTCTTCTATTTTTGTACCAACTCTACGTACTTCAGATAAGCCAATAATATCAAAGTTTATATTCTTTAGAGCTTCGTTCAATTCTAGTAGACGTTCATAGGATAACAGTGTTTTGACATTATATGTTAATATATATAGCTTGCTAGATGTTCTAGATATATCGTTTGAACTTTTAATTCCCTTTGGAGGGTTTTGGTCGTGATCTTCCACGGTGACCAGCCGGGTTGGAAGATGGTTTCTGTTGCTAGTATACTTTATTTGATCTATTACATCTCTGTGAGGGGTTAGTTGCTATATATGCAATATATGTTTTGATTGTTATTATCCTGTGGTTGCAAAGTGTTGTTGGAATTTTTATTAACAAGATAGTTCAGGATACCTGGTTTTAAAACTCCTTCCGAGACACTATTTGACCTCCGTACCGGTGATGAATGTTGTTGCAGTGTTTTATTTTTTTTACTAGCTTGTGTATTGCTAAGGCCTTGTGAATGGGGACTGTTCACCGGTGGGGGAGTGAGTGTTCTTTTGTTGGTGGATTTTAATATAAGAAGCTTATCGTATTTTATAATAGCCTTATTTCCTTTCTCATATTCGTTTTTCACTTCTTCTCGTAGTTGTTTCCTTTTTTGTAATACGTCTTGTGGATAATCCTCTTTCATATAGAATGGCGTGTCTTTTAATAATCTTTTTTGTTTCAGGATACTGATCTTTAGGCCTAGAGTGGCCAATGTTATAATTATTGGGCGTGGTCTTTCACTTTTCTTTCCTACCCTTTTGACTTCCTGTATGTCTCTGCATTCCAAGTTAATGCACAGATGTTCACTTGTAAATGAAGCTATGATTTTTTCCAACTCATAATATGATGATTTCTTTTCATCAATACCGAAGAAAACAATGTTCCTTTGCCTACATTGTTTTTCTAAAAAGTAGATTCTTTTTTCCTGGTTGGCCACTTTTTCTTTAATTTCCTCATGTTTTTCTTCCCAAATCTCGAATTTTTCTGCCAAAATTTTGTTAATATTCATTGTATTGTATAATATAATATAATTATATTGTATAATCTATACTTATAATAAATCTGTAGAAGTGAAAATTCTGTACATTGAAGATATCAAAAAAATTAATGGCAGGGGGTGTTACTAGACTGACACTGAACCCAAAAATGTGATTAAAAAAAATTTTGTCTGTCTGTCTGTCTGTCTGTTCAGGCATCACGCAAAAACTACTGGTTCGATTACGATGAAACTTGGTATAATTATTCTTTAATATCCTGGGCACTACACTGGGTACTTTTTATCCCGGAAAAGTATATACAATAAAAAACAAACTTAATTTTGCGGTTCGATCCCTTGACCCGAGTACTGTACCAACCGCAAATAATAAGTTTGTCGTAGGTTTTTTTTATTTTTTATACTCGGTTCGCCAAATTGACACCGCCCGCCTGGTGGTAAGTCGTGACGACGCACGTCTAGCGATTGTGGGCCACTCTCACAGCACATACGATAGAGAGTGGCCCCCAACTTGCGACCTACTTATGTGCCTCTTCACGCTCCGCTTAAAGAACCCAGGGTTATATGTGGGAGGAAACACGTGCACAGGCAGGGCGTTCCAGGCCACTATCGTTCGCCAGAAAAACGAACGTTTAAAACGCTCGGTTCTCGCGAACATGCTATCCACTGTGTGGGAGTGGCATCTCTGCCCGGCACGCGTTGTTCGGGATCGGAAGGAAGAGGGTGGGATCAGATTGAAGAGCTCTTCAGAACAGGTTACGTCACCCGCAGTGGAGTTCACTATTAATGGTTTTTAGAACTTTTGTCTGTTTGTCTGAATGTTTGAACACGCTAATCTCAGAAATGATTTGATTTTTTGATTTGAACTTGCGGTTTGGTTTTCAATCGCTTCATAAATAAAAAAGTTATGTAGATCTAAAGTAACACGCAGGCGGAGCTGCAGGCAACAGCTAGTATTCAATAAATATATATAAGGATGAAAGAAATAACCGCCAAGATGAATGGGACCTATACCAGGCCTATGTCACTCGCCTAACATTCGCAAAAAATACGTGACGTCAGCGACAACTTGAAGTTGTAAGTCAGTAAGGGTTGTCTCTTGTTTGTGACACGGCATTGACCATAGAGTTGATAGGTATTGAGGCATTAACGTCATAATTATTGGTCAAATTATGCTGGTACTTTACTGACAACCCTAACGTTCGAATTATGTTCTATGTAAACAAAAGAATTTGCTTTAATTAACGTCGGAGTGCAAGTTCTGTATGTAAGTACTATTACAGAATAGGGAATAGTACTTGTACTATACCCTATTCTGTGCCTATACTAGCTCATTTGCTTCTTGTAGGTACAGTGTGTTGACCGAATGCTCAGACATGTTACATGTATTATAACAGGTATGATAACTTTAGAGCCTTTGTAGTACTATTTTCCTTGTGAGAATTGTGGTTAATCAACGACCGACCCACACACTACATTACAGTATACATACATTACATCTTTGTTCAAAAACCATGGGTCTGTACGCCATGTAGGGTACATTTTACCTAATTTATATTTCTATTAGAAAGTTCCTGAAAGCTTGATAAACGCTCGCATACAAACACAGTATACGGTATTTGGTTATGTGACGATTTTTATTAAATCGCACTACCCGTAAGCCGAAAAAAATGTGTGTAGGTGTATACCTAATTTGAATTCTGGATGTTTGAAAAAATGTCTTTCAAAAAATAGCATTGAAAATATAAATTTTTGAGGTGGTATTTCCTGTGGTGCGGGTCAGATGGTATAACCTCTTGTAAGGTATAGTTCGAAGGCAACCGCATGAGGCCAGTAGAATGCCGAACCAATAATCGTGACTGTAAAACTGTAACGCACAGCTTGAGTTCATGCCTATTTACATACTGTCTAAAATAAAAATGTGGTTTCAAAATTAACATAATTATTCTAAGCAATTTGTTATGTGCTCAGTATGTCTAAATAAAATATGTATTAGTATCATTGGTATGCGTTGCATGAATAAATGATGCTTATTGCAAACTTGCCGCGCCTGACGCCTACACGTCACCGCGAACCGTGTCCTCGTCATGCATGTCATCTCTAAACGATTAGTAAAAACTTAGGTATGCTTACACAATACATGGCTTCAATGTAGCTAAGCTGTTGTCGCGGGGTCGAGGACCTTCCACTTATTGGATTATTATGTAACTCCTTTGTTTATATAACGTTACTTAATAATTATAGAGATTTTGCACGAGTCTAACATAATAAACAGGCATAAACCGTAAAATGCAATCGAAAATGAATTTGTTCTACACCATTGAAATGGTTTTAGTTTTTATATTATTAAATATATTCAATATGTACTAAGATGATCAAAGATTGCAGTCGGGACCGAACGATTCAGCGGCGTCGCTCAAGGTGGACCGGACTATTCCGAAGCCGGAACCGAACCTGCACATGGAAATTGTGCGCTCACAACATATCGCAACTTCCAAATTAAAACTCGTTCTTTTGAATTTTAAATTAAGATTGAAAATGCATTGCAAGCTTCTTCCGACATATATTGAACAGAAAATGTAAAGTTCTGTATCAGTTTTTGTCCACACTTTTATTAAATTAAGCTACAGTTTCAACTTTCCAGATTGATTTCGGCAATTTCATGTCAAAGGTTCATTTGGCAGTACATTTCATTGGACTTGTTCAAGAACAATGACGTTGTTGGTTGTATTGATACGAGTACATCAAACAATTGGAATGCAACTAGTAGTTTCAGAAATAATTCAATTAACCTCTATAGCTGCAATCACGGTTCAAATAACATGGTAAAGTTGGTCGCTGGTAAATATTTACTTCCAAGCAATCTACGTTGGTTGGTACACATACATAATATGAATTGAGAACTAGGCTTCTCTATGTAATTAATTTTTAACTTTTAACAGCACTAGTTAAAAAGTATTTTTTCCAATTCAAACCTTTTTAATAAAGCATTGGATAAATTTTGAATGGATTTGATTGAATTTGATTTTGAAATTTGATTGGATTGAATGAAACATTTTACGTTCAATATACATCATCATTATCATCTCAGCCCATTTGAGGCCCAGTGCTGGGTTAAATATACGTAAATTATTGAACTCGATACAACACAGAGAAAGAAAATGTAGGCTGAATTCATGCACGCTCACCAGGATCTACCTTTTCATATTACCCATTATATTTTTTTCTGGGGTAAAACGTTTATCTATCAGTTACCTATAAGTGTACCTTTAAGCAAAAGTAGTTCTATAGTGTTGAGGTATAAACATATAAACAAACTAACATCCAAACGGTTAAATCTAATTAGTAAATTTATGGTAATGAATATTGTTTGCTTAGATTATAAGAGCGAATATAAAGTGTTTAAGTATTTATAAATTAACTGAAAACATAGTCGTACTTAAATTAGCGACATCACAATATCTCGTTTTGCCCAACAGCTCAAGTCAGCTCAGTCTCAAGGCTGTCACCGCGCTGCTGTTCGATTTAACTTGATTTACCTGGGTCTACATCTCTACATCATATAAAAGTGGTTAAGTACAGCCAACAAAGTTCACTTAAAAAAATACAGATACGTAAAGTTTCTTAGTTAACAATTTGTTTTTCTTTGTGACTATTTGTTTGTTTTGGGAACATACGAGTATGTTCATATTTATTATACCCTTATTTTGGCTATAACGCCATATACCTACACATTAACGGACATGTGATTAGATCTTGATATGTGAGTTGTTCCTGTTTTTGAACGTTTAAAAATCAAGTTGTTGGTATTTGTATGATATATGGGTGTTGAGTATATAATTATCTACATGTATGATATTTTTTCTCTATTATTATAGCAAGTATCATTCGCTTTCACTGTAGCCCATCAAGTGACGATGTGACAGCATAATTAAGCGCGTCGAACATAATCACGCACGGGTCGCGTGCACTCGCCTGCCTAGAGGCTGGACAAAAGAGCGGTCGTGACCCCGCCTGAACTGCCGGATGTAAAGAAAGTACTCAACATTGCTATCTTCCGGAATCACACCACATTATGTCCAACGTCAAGTCTCATAAGGAAAAAACATTTAATAAGAATGCATTCATGTCGTCCTGTAAAGAGAATTTCTAAGATGTAATTACTGCATCCCAAAATTTACAGTTATTTAGATAGGTATTGTTAACGTTGTACGGAAACGTTATTCGTAATAATAAAAAGCCTGATGAACAATTATATTCACAGCTTGATTAAATAATTGCAATACATCATTTGCTAGGAGTAGTATTTAGTGAGTTGTGTAACAGTGAAATGTCTGTTTTATGATCGTGTTATATCGGTGTTGGATGTGCATCGTGTTTTGTCGGGCTCGGTGCGGTGACGAACGGCAATGCGGCCACAGTGGGCGAGGTTAAGCGATTGCTTAGATCCGCGTTCACCTCTCATTGTGTAACCGCATCAGTCGCGAGGAGGGGCGCCGCCGCCACCACCCGTGGGAACCGCCGAAAGCTCACTAACGTTATGCGTAGCTTCCGCCGTTACGGCCGCATTAACTTAACGATGCATTCGCACGCCACCATATCTATACGCAACGTGGCCAAGTTGCACACACCACACCACACCCGTCTACAAATTAATTTGATTGTCATCTTTAGTAACAGGAAATTATCATGTTGATGGTGCAAAACCATGCCACTCATACTGTATTATCTAAAATGACTGTGTCTAGTATTCCTTTTCCGACACTAGTGAAGAAACTAGTGGGGAGGGACTTTATCGTTGTGTATTTTATAATATACACGACTGAAAGCGTACAAAAGGCTTTGTGAAAGTTGTGATATGAATTCATATTGTTTTGTAATTGTTTCTAAGCAGTACAAAGCGGTGGAATAATTCATAAGTGTTGTTATTCCCAATAGTGGCGATGGTATTCTCCGCGACGACAGCTGAATAGGGCAATGATGGCAGTGGTGCAGGGTGAGGGGAAGCGGGCCTGAGGGCGGAGCACCTGAGCGCGCCCTGACCTACGACCCGCGGTGAAAGGCGCCCGTGCGGCCCATTGCCGCCGCACCGTACACATCGCGCAGTTTCGTATAGACTGACCGTATTCTACAAACAAAGCAATGACCCAGTATACTTATTTCTCATTTCAGGTTAAATTTGGTTGTAAAACGAAAAGAGTTCAGAAGTTTCATTTGTTGGCTGTTTACCTAAAACGATTTCATTATGTGTTACAAATAATAATATGTGTAACAGTATGTATTTCATGCTTAGGAGACATAATGTAGAGTTATTTTATGATTTTGATTTTTCAAAGATAATTTATCTTTTCACATATCAAATCCAGCAACTCAGGCAGAATGAATTGAGGAAACTGTTTTTTTAGTAAGTGGCATTTTTATATATTTTTTGGTATTTTTAAAAGATTTGCTCCATTGTCATTATTATGCTACTTATACTCGCTTAAACTTATGACCGCTTTTGGAGAAATGTCACGGTCCTGGAAACTTTCAATACAATGTCACGAATCATTATAACGTAATCCAGTTTATTTAATTTGTCTTTGCAATTTATGGTCAGATCACTTAATGAAAAATGTGAGATCAATTAGCTAATTAAATAGTCAAAAACTTAATTGTATATACCTACACAGAAGTGTCTGGTATTTTTATCCCATTAATAAGACATAAAAGTGTTTTGACAAACTTCATTTACTCTGATTAAAATTAAAACACGGGACACACCGAACATGGGATTGAAAATAAAACTCTTTGAGGTTTTAGCAACCCAACAATGTACCTGTTGGCCTCGTTCCAACTTACTTCTTTTCAAAGAAGGTGATTCTAATAATTAAAAAACTCAAACATACATAACATTATCACATCTGTTTCCCCAAGGTTAGGAACGTCCATATTTCGTCAGTAACTTTTTCTTTCCTTGCCTCTAACTGGCACTCGGCTCACTCAGTGCCAGTATTCGGATTCATCGGGAATATCAATAATGAAACAGTAATTATTGGACACTTTAGTTTTTAGAGGCGTGTTAGTAGACAAAAAAAATATTCTCATCAATAAATGTTTTGTCTTTAACAAATCAATTAGAGAACAATATTATATGAAGCAAATTGTTCGATCGTACGTGTCCACATGAAATCATCGGTAATGATGCAACTTTCACGTTCAACTTACATGTTGGTAAATTAATCGCAAGGCACCGCTTACACGGGTAATGAAGATTGATGCCCGAAGAGCAGCATGACAATTAACGCCAAAGTAACATCATTTGTCATACCTATCGTCGCTATTGTTTTATAAAAGGTTATACTGTATGTACTGTTATATACTGTAACTATAGAAATATTTTTATAATTTCCTTAGTTAAGGCTGTGCGTCCCTCATGTGTATTAAGATCTTTAAAACTACGCAACGGATTTTAATGCGGTTTTCTTCAATGGATAGAGTGGATCTCGAGGAAGGTTTTTATGTATATAATTTCTCAAGCGGGCGAAGCCGCGGGCGTCCCCTAGTATACTATAAACTTGCAGCTCTAATACGTTGGAATCGAATTCAAAAGTATTTTGTGTTCATCCAGGCTTATATTTGCACAAATGTATAGGCGGATTAAGATGATTATACTTTTTCATTAGATTTTTGTATTATGTAGATCGTCTATGATGGATTTTCGGAGTTAGACAACGGTACGTGAATATTAAGTAGTTTGGTGTCTGACATAAGTTAATTTTAAAAACGAATATGTCTGGCTTACTGCTGAGTGCTAAAGCGATAAGTACCTACTGTTATTGTCACTTCACTTATTAACTACTTCTCAAATCGAAAAGGTTAACCGTGACAACATAATTATTTTTACATAAACGTGTTACATATGAAAATAACTATTAATATAATGAATGTTAATGTAATAAGTGACAGTAGATCGTAATAAATAAAATTACTGTCATAAAGTTTATTAGTCAATAAAATTATGGTGATTAATGAAAGTCCTTTTAATTAGTCTTTACCTTAAACAGTATAGTTAATTACATAGTTGACGCTACTTGTACTTACATGAATGTTGCATGTACTACGTGACCCCTGACCCAGATTTCCCGGAAAGTATTAGCTTAGGCACTCCCTCAAATCGCAAATACAGCTCGTTATTTCGAAAGCCTACACTAGTCGTTGCTGTAGGCTATTCGCAAATAGTCTATAGTTGGCACTCGCCAAACATGCAAAGAAGATCTAGTACCTACTTAGCGCCAGTGTTTTTAGGACTTCTTGTAATGTTCTGCAGAATTATTAGAATTATTAAACACAAATGACTTACGGTACAGATTGAAATTACGTGATGAGAAGTTTAAGAAATTTGCTAGATTGTCAGATTTCTATACTCGTACATGTATGCTGTGTAATGTTTCTTTAATTATCATTAGCATTTTTGCATAATTATACCTTCTAAGTTTGCATAACTCAATTTTAGTGTTTGTAGTTAAAAAAGGTTGCCTAGCGTGATGGAAACTTTTTAATGAGTTTCTGCCAGTCAAAGTGTTTCGTAATGGTTTTGAAGAAAAAATAATTTCAATTGAGCAATACAGTGATAAAAACTGGTTCAATACTTTTTAAGATAAGTATTCGCTACTTTATTACATACCTACAACTTCTATACCTACATTTTATAAAATAAAGTCCTCCGCCGCGTCTGCCTGTCTGTTCGCCATAAACTCAAAATTACTGCACCGATTTTCGACGAATTTTACTAATGGATAGAGTGAATCTCGAGTAAGGTTTTGGTATATAATTAAAATCTGTCACGGGCGAAGCCGTTTGCGTCCGCTAGTATAATATATTCTAATCTGGGATACTCACGAACACATTATACCTATATGGCTAGAATTTACTATTATTGTTATAAAACTAATTGTGTTCTCAAATTCTTGTATTTGCATTTGTCTTTATTAATTTCTAAAAAAAAACAAATATTATTTTCTAAAAGAAAGGAAAAGCGAACTTTTCCTTTCAACTGGCTTCTAAATCGACGAATAATTGTTTGTTGTCTCTAAACAATGATGCAAGCCATGACCCCGTGGTATACCTTTTCGTCCAGTCATGTTTTTCAAAGAAGCTTTACCTCGGATTACAGATTTCGCTATAATTTAATGCGCGCCAGTATCACCAGCAGGCCCTTAAACAATGTAATTTTGGACGTTTTTGATATATAACTTGGTATTCTATAATAATGTTTGAGTAATACTTTATAACATGTCCGCAAGTCAGTGCTAATGTGTGTCGAAGCACAGTAATGATGAAGTTTGTGAAATGTTGGTCACTGGATAGTTTTGTAAAATAAAAGACAACTAACCATAAGAAGCGTTTTTGTTACAATCATTTTATCGTATACAATGTGGTAACGATATTGATTCTTCATTGAAGTAAAAGTTATATCATCTACACACAGATAATGATAGACTGAACACTCCTTTCAATAGATCACATTGTGTATCGAGATGATGGGCGATAATTTAGAAGAAACTATCTCAACTCATTCGTACAAATGAGCTCGAAGTCATAGCCCCGAGCGTTTCCCACCAGAAATTGACACCTCGTCAGATGATGCTTACCAAATAAATGATTCAAATTAAACGAGCTAAATCTGTGTCAAGACTATAAAAAGGCATGTTTATTAAACCATTTATTTGCACTTTTTATTCACCATATTCGACAATATAATATTTAAATAAGTAGCATTGCTATCAAGTAGTAGGATTGATAGTTCATTTCAATTTTAAATTACGAAAACAGAGAATTAAAATAATGTACAATAGTAGTTTGATTTAAAACATTGCAATCAAACCAAATCGATCATTTTACAATATGCCATCCCAATTGTGCAACCATTGAGTTTGTTTCATAATATACGGTGTTACGGTAGATTGTAATTTCAAAACTGTATCGAAATAACATTCGTAACTATCTGGAACTAAATTTGATTCTAAGAAATATTCAATGTCACAGAACTATGGTACCTTATGTTTAAATTGAATTACAATGGAACAGCCCACGCGAGTGCGTCACTGTACAGGCGCACTTAGCGGCACGGCTTGTCTGACCATCATCATTGTCAAAATACTCGTGATGCGAAACAATGGTCGATAAACTACACTAGATAGAGAGAGTGATTTTCCGTAATTTTAATACAAATAATTGCGGGCCAGTAGAGTGGAAGGCCTTCGACCGGTCACGAACGTGCGTCTCCTGTTATCTTGACGCTTCTTATTATCCGAACCAAAGAATTGTCTCTTTATATTACGTCAACCAATTTGGATTTTTATATATTGGTAAATGTTGTGATTAAAGCACATGATGGTGCAAAAACGATACATTTAATATTAGGTAATATTACGTAAGTGACTACGAAATTTAACAAAATCAACAAATAGAATAATATTGCCTTCTAATATAAGTACCTAATTCGTAAATTAAAGAACATGAGGGTGCAACTTGCAAGTAGCGTGAGAATTCACAGCTTTTTAGATTTCTAACTTCTAAAGTAGGTGTTGGTTATGCTTTTCGCATGTTTCGCGATTTTTCAGCCAGTTGATGACCGATTTTAACAACTAATTTTCGTTTCGTTTCACATAGCTATTTTTGAAGGAATACATAGTAATTATAACCCAATTGCTTTTATATCTTCTAAGTATCCTATCAAGCACATATGGGTATCTACTAAATGTCCCCCACTCGCTTTGCTTCTGTTTTACCAGTTATATTACTCTAACTATTGAAAGTGACGTATCGCATAAATATCTGTTCGCCTTAAGTAGATATCACTAAACGACAAATGAGTAAGTATCTCGTTAATTCCAGGAAATATGCTTTAAGCCGTCTTAAAAGCAAAAGTCGCGCATTTCAAAATTGTGATGAAATTATTTTAAACGTTGACATTGAAAAAGACAAGTTAAAATAATCCGAGAATTCCGAATGCCCTTCACTTACACAGTTCTGATGCATTGTGATGGTCGGTACATTTAGGCCGTATGAACTCAAGCCGGCTTCTTGTATCCGCCAAGGATAACGCAAGGATAACGCGTGATTCTCTACTAGTTAATATTATAGGTAATTAACAAATACTTAATTAATCAGAAGCAATTTAATGAATGCCAATTTTAGCTAAAAACTGGGGCTGCGATTTATATCTCCTAAGTGGTTCCATTTCCACTACACTATTTTTATCAAAAATATCGTTATAATATTAACCGCAAATAAAAAGATTTGGCTGGAGTTAAACTTGCACCTCTGACTAACTGAGCCACCAGGACAACAACCTCAGAATTAATGTGATTCATCTTTTAACTGCTAAGGCTACTCGTAGTACCCCACACAGTGCCGGCACATACCTTCAGGTTTTGTTGCACGGCACGTTCCGCCGGCTTTTACTGTCAGCAGTTGCTGCAAAAGCCGCTTAACAGACTGAAAATTTGTGTAGGTACCTACTACTTACTACAGAACGGGACACATTTTAAGCACTTGCTAAACTAAATTTAAAGATTATTATTTTAAATTAATGTAAAAATGGATTTCCTTTTATTTCATATTTATGCTTAGTTACTAAGTCTGGTCCGAGACGCCCAGGACTTTTTTTGCCTGTGTTATATCGGCTGGTACGTAAGATTTTGTTGCCTTTCATCAACGTTTCATTGCAAGGCACAGGTATAATTTTTTTTCAAAATTACAATATAGCTACTACTTTATATTAAATTCATTCGGCCAGTGTTCGGTTAGTGTTATATATATATATAAAACAATGGTAAGTAAAAATTTTTTTAAGAAAAAACTTTTTAGCATTAATTAATAGCATTAATTTTTCGCAGAATCAAAAGGACAACAAAACGTCGACAATTGTTTCGCCTCTAAACGAGGCATTATCAAGACTGTCTCAGAGAGAACAGCAAAATTCGTGGTTGGAACGTGTTTGCTTATAAGTAAACGCGTGCAAATTTCATTATCGCGATGTAGGATTCTTTACAATAACCAATGTGGGTAGAAACCTCAGATCATGCTAACTAAGTTCCAAAAATAGGTATTCACCAATACTTGACCTTATCTGTTTGATTTAATTACTGTCTCTTGATAAGTTGCATAGAAAACCCAAACAACACATACAAACCAACAACAGTTAATGTGTCTGTCTGTTCGCAAACAGATTAAGTAAGGGAGATGTGTGAAAATCTATTTGTTCATTGAGTAAGGTGTCCGCATCTCTTCTAACTATTTCTAGCCTTTCCCAAACACTTAACTTGAACCCTTTCTCACATAACCGTAAAACTTTAAAAGTGTTACTATTGTTCAAGGAATGACCAGTGTCAAGAAGATGCTTCGCGAAGAGGGACCTTTCGGGACAACCATTGCGGGACGCCGCTCTATGTTCCTTATATCTAATATCGAAGGACCTGCCAGTCTGTCCCACATACTTCAAACCACATTCATCACAACTCAACAAATAAACACCTGATCTGCGTGAGACCGACACCGAATCCTTGCCATTACACAGCTCCCTCAAGGCATTCTGAGTTCTAAAAGCAACAAATATATTACTTTCCCTCATGATCTTAGCTATACTCAACGAGACGGGACCCACGAACGGCAAACAGGCCGTGTACTTCCTAGGTGGATCTTGAATCGGATATAATAAATGAAAACTAGCCTTTCTACGTTTTTTATTTAATAATGAGTGAACCATTCCTACGTCATAGCCATTACTTTGTGCTATGTAGCAAATGATGGACAATTCTTCACCAAATGCCTGTGGGCTCAACGGTACCGCCAGTAACCTGCTCAGTAAGCTGTGGAAAGCTGCCATTTTATGTTGCCATGGATGATTGGATGAGTAAGGAATAACTGTGTCTGTAACTGTTGGTTTCCTATAGATACGGAACTCATGAACACCGTTCCTTCTAGTAATTGAAAGGTCCAAGAAATTGAGAGTGGAATCTGACTCCAACTCTAGTGAAAAATCAATTCTAGGGTGTACTGAGTTCAACTTGGAGACAAGGACACTGAGCTGACGTTTTGTTCCTGTCCAACATATAATAATATCATCCACATATCTAAAATAGTACAAGACATGAACGTTCCCAACTATGTGGTTAGTCTCGAATGCATCCATAAATATTTCAGCTATTAAAGGACTGAGTGGCGACCCCATAGCCAGACCATTCCTCTGTAGAAAAAAACTGTTGTTGAACTGAAAGTAATTCTGAGTCATACACAATCTTGTTAGGTTATAAATTTCCTCTATTTTATTAAAATTTACCCTTTTTATTGTTAATTTGTGTCTCAAAATATCTAATACTTCATTATACGGTACGTTAGTGAATAAACTTTTCACGTCCAAAGACACAAGTTGAGCATTGGACGGTAACTTAATATTTTTAATCTTGTTTATGAGGTCAGTACTATTTTTTATAGAAAATTTTGGGTTAAAATCTATTGCTTCTTTAATGATTGTGTTCAAAAACTTCGACAAATTATATGCCGGCGCGCCCCTGTATGCGACAACAGGTCTAATTGGGCACCCTTCCTTGTGTATTTTTGGAAGGCCATAAAACAACGGACAACTGGGATTCATGTTTATCAAAGTTTTATGCAACGAAGAGTTCTCAGGGAATAAATAAGACGTGGATTTCAAAGCAAGCTTTAGTTCTGCCTGGAACTTAGCTGTAGGATTGAAGGTTAAGTGTTGAAAATCATCAGATGAAATGATGTCATTGACTCTTGCCATGTAATCCTCCCTCGGGATCAAAACCACGGTGTTACCCTTATCAGCCTTACTCAGAACCACATCCCCGTCCCTAAGTTTGTTGCGAATCGACCTTTGTACAGTCAATTCGGAGTTAAAAGTACCAGACAAACAAACAGAATCGATTTTTTGTGCAACCAGTGCCTTCAACATTATGTCACCCTTATTTCTAATGATTGCCACCTCCGCATCTACTGCCAAAGGTTCTAAAGATTTTTTATTGTTAAATGATTTAGGTATGGAATATTTTAAGCCCTTATTTAAAAGGGACACCTCACTGTTGCTGAGATGAATATCAGAAAGGTTCTTGATTCTGGGGTAAAATGTATGATTAGAAAACACCTGCTCCCTTCGATCAAAAAACTCGCCTCTACCCACCCTTAGATTAAATAATTTTTTTGATTGTATTAAAAATTTTTTATGTATAAATTTAGAAGCTAAATCTCGTGCCTTTTTATCCAACAAATCAAATTCTACTCTGTGTAAACTGAATGACAACTCAGAGTGTAGAACCTTTAAATGCCACTTCAAATTGTCTCTCACTCTAAATAAACTCCTAATTTCTGAGTTTAGCCACACTGTTTTTGCTTTTAAAATAGAATTCCTAGCCGACACTGAGTTATTGTTTGTTTTTAGGCAGATGTACCTTGGAAACACCCCAAAGCGCTTACACTCTTGATTGAACCAAAGATTTTGACTTGCTGTTCTGTGGAGCTTGATCAATTTTATATATAGTTTAGCCTGGGTAGTGATGCACACTGATCTCAAATATTGGATAGAAACAGGCGTTACTTGGCGAAAATCCATGACAAAACAATGGTAAGTAAAAATTTTTTTAAGAAAAAACTTTTTAGCATTAATTAACTTGGAACTTAGTTAGCATGATCTGAGGTTTCTACCCACATTGGTTATTGTAAAGAATCCTACATCGCGATAATGAAATTTGCACGCGTTTACTTATAAGCAAACACGTTCCAACCACGAATTTTGCTGTTCTCTCTGAGACAGTCTTGATAATGCCTCGTTTAGAGGCGAAACAATTGTCGACGTTTTGTTGTCCTTTTGATTCTGCGAAAAATTAATGCTATTAATTAATGCTAAAAAGTTTTTTCTTAAAAAAATTTTTACTTACCATTGTTTTGTCATGGATTTTCGCCAAGTAACGCCTGTTTCTATCCAATATATATATATATTTATATATATATATATATATATATATTACAATCGTTTTTAAACTTTAGCGCTTTAATGTTTGGCAATTTGGGTGTGTAATTCACCTCTGTCTACCCCCTCGGGGATATAGTTACTAATTAGATATCTATTGCAAATGTCACCGATGCCAACTACATTCACACATGACACAGAAATTAAAATATATCAGTAGGTAAAGGCTGGGTATTAGTGGGACTATAAAATATTAAGGCAATCCTGTCTGAATCAAATGCGAAATCGAATGATACATTTAAAAATTTCGAAATGACATCTCATATTTTATAAGCCACATTCAAAAAGTAATCAAATGCAGATCTGGCTAATGCAGTCGGCATGTTATATATCAGTCATCTGGAAATAATGGCGTCTATAGCTAATACTAGACACGTTGACATTATACTATCGAAGTAGTTCAAGTTGCATTATGAACAATTAGCCAGTGAAAGTATTCATATTTATACGTCAATGCTCGTCAAGCAGGATGCAATTCCTCGGGGCCGAACTCACCACGTAAAGTGGTAGGTATTGAATTAGGATTAGATTAATAGAACCTTTCAATCTAGATATAACGCTTCAATGATCAGCCTAGATTAACTATCTAGAATCTAAATACCAGTTTCCCAGAGATCACGACTAATAAATGTTTAGTTACCTAATTGTATTTTTGGAGCGTACTAGTGACTTCATACTTACCTCGGAGTTAACGGTGACTAAGCTTTGTGTAGGTACGTAAAAAAATTAAAGCCTTCCTTATAGAACGCCAATGAGGAATCACTAGAGCTTGTTACAAACAGTTAAAAAATATACGAAAATTATTTAAAGAAATATTTTTAATTTCCGACGCAAACATAAGTTTCTTATAGGTTTTTTATCTATGAATGTGTGTGATCTAACAGCTTGTAGATAAATTAACTGTTATATTTAGATATTTGCGGTGTGGTTTCCATCAGCTGCTACCTATATCAACTATAGCTGATGTAACACCACACCATTATTAGACGCGTTCAGATAAATTAAAGATATGCAGGACTTTGTGGATGTGAGGATTACAATGCAACTGGAACTTACATTCAGGTAATAAAATAATGAATTATATCAATTTACATAAACGAAAAACTATGCAAGTACCTATACTAACATTAATATTTATAAAAAAATCATTAAAAACATCCTTTGCATCATAGCTGGCTGGGAAGGATCCTACGATACTGGTATCGTTGCCAGGTTCATTGGCGATACCAATTCTCTGAGCTAGGAAATCGCCAGCCTTCTGGTCCAAAGGTCCATCGATCACGTTTAGCAATATCTCTGAGGCAGCGAGCGCTGAAGAGACACAAGCGCTCGTTTAATTAAGAATAATTGGTTTAGAGAGTCAATTGATAAGTGTAAACTGTTTGACAACTGTATCTATAAATAAGGAAGAAATACACTTGAACAGGCGGATGCAGCGCTGTCACTCGTAATTCCTCATAAGGGTTAGGTCGACTGAGTCATCAACATTCAGTTCAGTGGGTAAAGTTCGTGTAATAGATGAGTGGTACGATTGCGAGCGACAAAGCATCAAGGCGGGCGAACTCCGTGGATGTGGCGTCCCGAGGTGAGAAGCGTGGTAACAAAGCGTGAGATAGCGCGCCAGATACCGTCGACGACCAAACACCCGGCTCTGTTCTGTTACAGCTGAATTTATATTTAGGCCTTTTACAAAATAACGAAACATCTTTTTAAACTGAACTTTAGCTAACTCAGTAGTTACTACAGTTAGTAGGTACCTACTATTATGTATTTTAGCTTTTTAACCGGAGTTTGGCCACAGAGTATGGCACATTGTTTGAAATCCAAATATAGAAACAAAATTTTAATGCTGCCAATACTATACGTATTTGTAAAAACGTGAGCTACATAAATTTTTAATTTTAGTGATAGATAAGTCACGTACTTCACTTTGCACTCTATACTTACATACTATTGCCTATTCTGTGACTCTGCGTCCAGTTGAGAAGCTACATCCATAATCAGCCAAATCCTGAATATCGGGTGTGTGGACAATTATTTCTATCAACGAATAGCATGTGCAACTATCCTTCAAATAAAAATGGATTTCAAATATTTCTAAACTATAGAATATGCATGATTTGCTCGTGGTTTTTATGAAAGTTGTAACCTAATAACATTAATTCGAATTCAGATTGTAGTTTCGACTGCGTACTTGGTACACTGAGTACACAATTAATTCCAGGAAAGTTATTGGATGATGGCAGATTATAATCCATCTGTTACCTAGCTGTTAAATAGTAAACTAGTTATCCCAGCGAACTTTGTATCGCCTCAAATATAAAAAAAATAAAAAAATAAAAAAAATAAAAATAAAAAACATATATATATAAAATATATAAAAAAAAAAAAAAAATTAAATGTATGTAAATTGAAAAACGTGACGGACGGACAAATTGTCGTAAGAAATATATAGATAACTAGGTATCGAAATTTATAACTAATTAGCGAACGCCCGCGTAGCGTACTTTTAAAGATCTAAGCATAGGTGCATAGGTGCATACGGAACGGGCGACTTTGTTTTATACTATGTTATGGTAAAATGGTTAAAATAATCAAGTATAAGTATTATCTTGGTCGCTCGTTAATTGAGTTTACTTTTAATCTTTGCACAGCGGTAATATTCAATGGGTCGTATAATAACCACATTACTCGTAACTTCAATTCTCAATAATACTGTCATAACTTAGAAACTACTTTGAACATTATAATTATGTCCGATATAAAACCATTCCAAGTCCACTAGTTATTACTCGTAAGATCCTTATTAACTGCAATAAAAACCTCATTGGAACGTTGTACATTACAAATACCTAAAATTATAATATTATAAGTATTTAAATATTATTAAGTTCACAAACTAAAATCATGTATGATAAGATAATATACGAGTATTAAGCTATGTATATCTAGGATATTAAATTATAATGGTCGCAGGGGCCTTCGATTAGGAAGCATAGTTTTTATATCTATAGTCATAATTGTTGACTATTATTATTTAAGTGACACGGAACAAGAGTATGTAATTTTAGTGATTTTCATACAAAATGCCTTTTCTCGGCAAATTGGTATTCGTAATAACTATGATCTGTACCAGTTTTAAGTGGTTTCTTGAATACCGATTTTCGAGTCAACACCTTCTTATAATTAATGCTCGTCACGCGATCTCAACACCAATCAGAAAATAAAGCTTAATCGATTTTCGCAAGTACGAGTTTACACAACAAACTATAGTGGCATTTCTCCGCGCCCTCGGCGACACGACATCAACCTTCGCGTTGACGCTCCATTTCGCTCAATGTTTTCACACTGGACATTATCTTTTCTCGTTACACTTTACGTTTATCGAATGCTTGCTTTAATTTTGGGGGTCATGGTATGGCCATCTGTTGAATTTAAGGCTCTGATTACAATAATTGCGCGATGACTATCTGGTATATTGCTGCAATTTTTTATAACTTTGGATGTAGGTACTGGCACATTTCATTTTTTTCTGAAATTCCAGATCTTTGATGTGTTCCCCTAAAACTATCATACCTATAAGTATATACTCTTTACTAAACATTATAGTAATAGAGGCAAACGGTACCTACTTATACATGATACCACACATGATACCTACAGGTGTACTAGCTTGGGTGGTCGGTCGCTTGTCGATGTCATTATTGTTAATTGAATTAATTATCAAACTTAAGTACGAGTAGTTCTTTTGTGCTGTTACCAAGGAAAAAAATATAATTTTACTTTTTATAACTGAATCCATGAACAATTTTTTACAGAAATTAATTGCTGTAATTAAACGACAAACCTTCTACACCCAACATATCCTACAACCTTGATATCTAGGGATTATAATACACATAACAACACCTGCCTTATGCAACTTCTACCTACCAACCAGAATATCAAATATATCTTGTTAAAATTATGTTGACCTCATCGCACACATATTTATAATCAATCAATCCTTAAAATCTCGGTCCATATATGTACTCTTTGGGAACATTTTTACGGCAAACTGAGTGAGTAATAGTAGGGTACATTTCCCGTTAATGATACGCTTAGCTGGCGGAACGTGTAAGGAATTCGATCACCTCCAAACATTAAATTTACAAAACGTTTCTGAGGTTGCAAAGTAGGGTAGAAATTACGCACCGTGATTACAAGAGGCGTGTTCTGTCATTACGCTGTCGGGGTACGATCAGTATAGTTGCTGTATCATACTCGTAACAAGCTTCAATCCAACGTGAAGCTGACAGCCGCATCTGACATGTCATGAAGTGCCTGTACTACTGCATAATATGTAGTTTTGGCTGCAATTAATGCATTGTAGCAAAATTTTCTGGCAAATCATTACTTACCTAGTATAAAGTATAAATCAGGTCCCGTAGTAGCTCCCGCTGTCGGTACGCTTAGAGCTTTTAAAAACAGCACAACTGAATTTTAATTTAGTTGCCTACAAATTATGGACTGATTTAGGAGAAAGACTTTTATATGAGTACATCGTGCAAAACCGAGGCGGGTCGCTAATAAATAACAAATGATTTATTGTTGTTTCAGTACTTCTCTAGTTAGGAAAAGGCTTGGCGGATAACTTCTCTAAGATTATCATTATAATCTCACAATATTCTCGGTTTCGACGACTAAGTAGCTATAACCCGACAAGACTTTGATTATTTGTATCGTTGTAATCCTACCTACCTACCAGTAGTTTATTAACTACTTTTAGAGAAATTCCTTATTAATTATTTGTGTCCTATATTAATTAGCGGTAAGTAAAGACAGTAATGTCCTAAAGTCATTACGAATAACACTTCAGAGGTCAATAACAGAATTCACTTATTACTTGTAACGTGCCATTGACCACATTCGAACTTCGCTCCACAGTAAATTTATAAAGTCGGGTCATTTTCGAAAACCAGGGCTCGAAAGTGAAACTACCCGCGCATTTATTACCGAGTAAAATATGTAGATTGCTGGCAAGATAATAATGATATGTGCTTGTGGTAATGAAATTTCCCGCCGTCAAACGGTGCCAAAGTAATTTGCATTGCTTGTCTCTGGCAACGAGTGCCCCAAGGGCCGCTTTCGAGCTTGCGCAAGGCGTTAATGAGACTCACTCAACTTTTTATTGGGAGTAACGCTTGCGGCTAGGGTGGCCCGAGTTCACTAGTGCAGGATCTCTTACTGGTTGCACCACATCTTCTCAGCGCCCTGCTGCACGAGATCGAACGCTATTTGGTCACAACTGTAAATCTTAATCTCAAAGAAACAAAGCATACAACACATTCAAAATGTGTCTTCACAAAGTCTGCAGTATCGATGCCATTGTTTTATAGAGGAATACACCCATTGTTTCATAGTGTCGTTGAACAAATGTTTTCTGTGTAGGTAATCGTGGATAACCGATGATGACATTTATTTATTTTGAATTCCTCATAAACTAATGGGTGCAAAGGGGCTCTACCAACATGTTTAGGGCCCCAGCGACCTCACCTGCTAGTGGCGCACCTGCTGATAAACGGACGAGGCTCGTTAATTTACGGTACCTATGGAGTGGCTTCGGCCCCAACGTGGGTGTCAGGTGGTACAACAGTGTTGGTCCGGGGGGGTACCACCGTGCAGCTGTGCTAAAGCCCCCCAAGTAACCCAGCCCAGGCTGGGTTGCGTTAGGGGTTCAGCAGCTGCACCGCCGGGCCCGGGGCGATGTATGGTGCAGCAGGCATGGGACCAGTGGGGGCGAAACGGAGTCTAGTGTGGGTGGTGTGGGTCGATTCGCCGGCCAGGGAGACCCTTAGCAACGGCGTTGCCGCGGCCGCCCGCAACACAGTCATGGGGCCCGCCTGAGGCCAACCACCCCAGGAGGCTGCCCCACATGTTGCGCATAATCCTGATGTGGGATCGCCGCTCCGGGTGGTAACCGGTGTGGGGTAGCGGTGGCCTTGCATCAGGGGGGTTTGGGAGCCCTTCCGTCCGGCGAGTCGGCTCCGACCTAACCACACGGTTCTAGACAAAGCTAGCCCCTGCGCTTTGTCACTTACTGCTGCACCAAATGTCGCCCTGTCTTCACGCTTCTTCTTCAAAATCTTCAATGGCAGTGCAACAAAAAAGAAATAAACGTTACACAGCGGCCCTAGGAAACTTCACATTTCGAGGTGGAGTTCACTAACGTCCGTGGACTCCATGCGAACCTCGATACCGTCCACCACCACCTTGAGACGGCACGGCCCGCTGTGATGTTCCTCACGGAGACACAAATACGACGACACGTCTTACCTGTGTTACCCCGGCTATGTCATCGAGGAACAATTTCGAGACAAAGCCGGGGTGTGCGTGTTCGTTAGGGCGGATGTTTGCTGCCGCCGGTTGCACTGCCTAGAGAACCCCTCCAATTCCGTCCTTTGGCTGCACGTAGACCATGGCTCTATGAGCCAGATCTACGTGTGCGTCTACCGATCCCACACAGGGGATTCTGAGACAACAAAGCTCTTCCAGTACCTCAGCGAGACGGCTGATGAAGCGCAGGTGCGGTTCCCGAACGCTGACCTAGTATTTCTGGGGGACTTCAATGGCCATCACATTGAATGGCTGGGGTCCCTCAAGACTGATCATGCGGGTAGAGTCGCCCATGCGTTCGCTCTCTCCCACGGTCTGACCCAGATGGTATGCGGGATCACCCGGATACCAAACAGGTCAGATCACGCGCCCGCTCTGCTGGATCTACTGCTGACGAGTCGCCCAGCCCAGTACAGTGTTTCGGTAGGAGCCCCACTGGGTAGTTCCGACCACTGTGTTGTTCACGCTGGCATGAAGGTGTCACCTCCTGCACGTCCTGTACAAACGTCAAGACGACTATGACTACTCGTCAGCGGATTGGGACGGTCTACGCGATTATTATGCGTCCGTCCCCTGGAGCCAGCGCTGCTTTGTAGGAAAGGCTCCTTCGGATAGTGCTTCTGCTATTGCTGGCGAGATCAGTTTAGGGATGGATTATTACATCCCTTTCACTGATGTCGCCAGTATCCGCAGAGCCCGTCCCTGGTTCGGGCGAGATTGTGCCAAAGCTGTTCGACAAAAACAGTCGGCATATCGCGCCTGGATCAGGGCCCGGGCTGTGCACGACCCAAACGTGGGCCACCTCAAAGCAGCGTACAACCGGGCCACAAAGTCGAGTAAGAGGGCCTTTAAGAGAGCGGATGCCCAGCGCGTCGCGCGGCTTGGTCAGGAGCTCACTTCCCATCCCACGGGCAGCCGTGGATTCTGGCAACTGGCCAAAGCCGTGCAATCTAACTTTTGTCAGCCGTCGCTGCCACCGCTGCGTTACCCAGATGGAACACTGGCTCACAAAGCCCAAGAGAAAGCGGATATGCTCGCAGACCTCTTTGCGGCTAATTCCCGGGTCGACGACCGTGGCTTGCAGCCCCCCGCCATCGCCAACTGTGGCCACACAATGCCTGATATTGTTATCAGGCAATGTGATGTACGGGCAGTGCTGCGGTCACTCGACACGCGGAATGCCAGTGGCCCTGACGGCATTCCGGCGGTGGTGCTACGAAAATGTGCAGCTGAGTTGTCTCCAGTATTAACGCGTCTGTACCGCCTGTCATATTCTTCAGGGGTCGTGCCGGAGGTCTGGAAGGAGGCGAACGTACAACCGATCCCCAAGAAAGGGGATCGGTCCGATCCAGGCAACTATCGACCCATAGCTGTCACCTCAGTCATTTGCAAGGTGCTTGAGCTCCTTATAAATAAGCAGCTCATGCAATTCCTAGAGGATCACTCGCTAATCAATGATCGACAATACGGCTTCAGGCCAAAGCGATCAACGGGTGATCTTCTCGCAACGTAACGCATGTCTGGGGTGGGGCTATGGAAAGGCACGGTGAGTCCTTGGCTATTAGCCTGGACATCGCCAAAGCCTTCGATAGGGTCTGGCATGCTTCGCTCCTATCCAAGCTTCCGGCATATGGTCTACCTCCTCAACTGTGCAGCTGGATTACCAGCTTTTTAAACGAGCGCCGAGTGCGGGTCCTCTGCGATGGCCAGGCTTCTCGCTTCTTGCAAGTGAATGCCGGGGTACCGCAGGGGTCCGTACTATCACCAACTCTCTTTCTTCTGCATATCAATGATATGCTATCCCTCGGGAACATTCATTGCTATGCAGATGACAGCACACTGCACGGGAGTTACTCGGTTCGTCCGACGGCGGGGCGATCTGAGATTGAGGAGGAGAGACGACGACTCGTGGCTGATCTCGACCGTAACCTCGACAGTATCTCTCAATGGGGTACCGAGAACCTGGTCGAGTTCAATGCCCGCAAAACACAGGCGTGTGCATTTACTGCGAAGAAATCCCCTTTCCTTCCCCTACCCTCTCTTCAGAATGCATTATTACCGATGAAGGACAACCTTGATATCCTTGGCATAGACGTTCGTCGAGAGCTCAATAATAAAAACTACATCGAAAGATGTATAGGGCTAGCTTCGCGGAAACTAGGAATACTGAATAAGGTAAAGAGATTCTTTACACCGGACCAGAGGTGTCTGCTGTACAAGACGCAGATTAGACCCTGCGTCGAATACTGCTCTCACCTCTGGGACGGCTCCGCGAAGTATCTGCTGGACGCTCTATAGATTGTCCGGAGGTAACGGGAAGCCTTGAGCCGCTAGTTCAGCGCCGAACAATAGCTTCCTTGGCCGCATTCTACCGTATTTAGCACGGCGAGTGTTCTGAAGAGCTCTTCAATCTGAACCCACCCTCTTCCTTCCGATCCCGAACGACTCGTGCCGGGCAGAGATGCCACCCCACACAGTGGATAGCATGTTCGCGAGAACCGAGCGTTTTAAACGTTCGTTTCTCTGCCGAACGATAGTGGCCTGGAACGCCCTGCCTGTGCACGTGTTTCCTCCCACATATAATCCTGGGTTCTTTAAGCGGAGCGTGAAGAGGCACATCAGTAGGTCGTCAAGTTGAGGGCCACTCTCAATAGTAATGTGTGCTGTGAGAGTGGCCCACAATCGCTAGACGTCGTCACGACTTACCACCAGGCGGGCGGCGTCAATTTGGCGAACCAAATATAAAAAAAAAAAAAAAAAAAACTAAATATAAATAGTACTTGCTTCTCTTGTCACTATTTTAATAAAATTACACGGTGGTTCAAATGGTTAAATTTAAAAACTGTTCGTAAAATTAATGTCTGAGAGAGTTTCGTAACTTTAAAATTCAATTTAAAACTGTCAAACAGCGTAAAAACGCTAATCTAACGCAAACTTGAGTTGTTTTAGGTTCAGTCACTAGGGTATTGGTATCCAAGATTAGAGATATCACGAGCCCGTCATATTACCTGCTCCGACTCTCTAAGATTCTGTGTAGACCTCATATGCAGCACTTGATTAGAATTAGGAACAAACACTTGTTCTGCAATAGAGGCCCATAAAATACTTCAATATATTTAGAAATAATGAGCAGGCATTTCCTCCATTTCCTTTACAACACAACCAGAAGCGTCATTGAAGGCAGGATAATATAGCAAGGACGTATACCTTTACAGGTATCGGTTGTAATGATAACAGTAGCCAATATTTCAGTAAATATACGTTTCATATACAAATTTTATGTCTCACTTCGCAATTAACGAAATTGGTGCAGTTTTCATGGGGAGGCTAAATTGTTGTTAAGGGCCATAACATTACAATTTCACGGAAGAGTTTGTTGGCCACCCCGTAGCTGCACGCAGACGATATTCTCATATTTGTTAAATCATCGGACCCTGTAATTTTGATCGATATCTTTATTGACGGCTCAAATTTATTGACCATTTCTTTGCAAACCTACGTATCTTGTGCATTCAATATGGCAGCCATGAAGATGTCGCAATTCACTATACGGGCCGACCGTCTTGGGTTGATTATTGCTATGGATTCGTTTTTCAATGGCCATTTTATATTATGAGACTGACATACTTAAATTTATTTGTGGAAATTGAAATTAACTTCGTTCATAATGTACCTTAACTGATCGTCAGGACAGGACGTCTTAATTATTTTAACTACAGATACAATCGATGGCAAAGAATTAAAAGTAATTAAAATACGCCCATATTGACAGTAATTACTATGTTGAATGTTTTAAATGATGTCTCAATATCTTAAGACATGGTCACCCATCCTAAGACCGGCCTGGCTTGATGTTGCTTAACCTTTGCAATGTGCTAACCTAGTCGACTGTATTAGTAGAAGTTGGCAGTTATAAGTTTTTTAATAACTTCAGGGATGAGTATCATGAGATAGGTACGGCCATAATTAAAGGGTTAAGGCTCATGTGCACAAGGTGGCCTACAAGTTTATACATATTTACAGAAATTAGTAATAATTAAAATACAGCATAGCGAAATTTGCTCAATTCAACGTGACGTACTTTGTGACGAATTAAAAAAAACACAAATTTGCTAACCTTAACAGCGCGACCTAAAAACTATAGGTAATAATGACGCAAAGATTGGATGATATCGGTCGGTATTGGTCATCGTAGCTCAGCGGTTAGAGCATTCCCCTTGATAGGGAAAGGCCGTATGTTCGAGTACTGCCAATGATATTTTTCAGTTTTTGTTATTTATTTCTATTTAAATATTTCAAGAATAGTTTAAGTAAACTCATTGCTTTGAAATACAGAAATATATGACAAAAATAATAAGAGGCACAATAGAGGTATACAACTAAACTTGGTTCATGGATATCTATTCTATGAAATCCGTTAACCGTTGTAACTTCTCTACTACATAGCCTACTATATAATATTGAGTTTCATTGAGTATCGAATCACTAAGTAGCACACCCGCAAACAATTGGACAAGTTTGTACCTAAAAGGTATGGCAGTAAACACCCACAGTTTATCGATTGACAGTACGATTGTCATTGTCACCAATAGAACGATACAACAACAATTACGGTTTTCCATAACCTTTGTTTTGAGTTACGACATTTGCCTGCTGAGTATTGATATAATGTAATGGTGGTGGGTGGATGTAAGCGCAGCAGGCTCTGGCGGCGTCACCGCGACGTACGAGCGCCGCAACCATGTCACATGATGTAGCTTCATGTTCACCACAATCGATGCTATTTCATCGATGTCCTTATCTTAACCTCACTGAAACAACGGTGCTGTCCGCGATGATTTATTAGTACTCATTCTACTTTCACCCTTCGAAGAAACATTGTCGTTAGCATTTGTGACTATCATCATATAATTATAAACTCGACTTGTTTACTGGGATAAAGTAAACAAACATATACTATAATATCTTCAGAAACAATGTTAATGTGGAGGATATTCACGAGTTAAAATGAGCGTTAACTTTAATGGAATATTTGGGGCCATTTGCACGTTATCGAAATGCTTGTTAATCACCAGTGCTATAAAAATTCGTTACTGTTCGATGCCATTATTCTTATTTGAGGTGACCATAGTGTAGATGTTAATGACTGAGATACTGTTCCGTTTATCGAATAATTTCATTTCGGATCCCATTTCGTAACTCAGTTAATACCTACCCAAAAAAAGTTTATCTCTGATTTGGCGAAACGTTAAGATGAAGCATGAAAAGAGAAGAGTGCCTACCTTAACGGAACGAATTAAGCAAAGTATTAATATAGTTTCAGATACTGCCTCTGTTAAATGTGTTGGAAAATGTTCAACTATATGAAGATTTAATAAATTGTAACAAAACTTTCAACTGGTAGAAACAAAAAGACTGGTGGCTGTGGCGTAGCAGTATCCCATTAAAACTACGTTCGATTGCTACGCAACTTTTTCATTTAGGTAGGTACCTACTACATAATTATGGAAGATATATATATTAAATATGGTACTTACATTACACAAAAAAAAATTCTGTGTGTCTCTTTCGAATCTTTGGAACGGCTGGACATATTTTAATGTTACTTTCACTGGCGGATAGCTGATATAATAAGGTATAACATAGGCTTATATTTATCCCGGGAATATATTTCCGCAGTAATCGGTAACAATGAATATAAACTTTTTTCAGGCGGGCGAAGCCGCGGGTTATAATATGTGTGCCAGTATAATATATGTGACTATCTTAACCTCGAGGCTGTAACCTTATATGACATTCGACTATTTACGGAGAATTACAATGAACTTTATGTTATCATCATCGAAGATTAAGCTTTGTGATATAGTTCCCAGAAATTAGTTAACTGTTAACGATATTATGTATAAAAATACACGTCAAAACTGACACAACAATCGACTTCAAATTACCGAAATGGGACCAAATATCTGTCGGAATTTGACCAAATTGATATGGTATCACTTCAGAAGTAGTAGCTTTCATTTAAAAAAAATCAAAATCGGTTCACCCAGTCCAGAGATATGAGGTAACAAACATAAAAAAACACAGATGAATTGAGATCCTCCTCCTTTTTTGAGTGTCGGTTGACAATCGTTATCAGTCGCAGAATATGTCAAATAGAAAACAGTGGTGGAAATGGATAACGTTATCTATACTATTATAAAGAGCAAAGATTAGTATTTTTCTTTGTAAGGAATAAAATCAAAAACTACTGTGCCGATTTCAAAAATTCTTTCACCATTGGAAAGCTACATTCACCCTGAGTAACATAGGTTACTTTTTATCCCAGTATTGTGTTCCCACGGGAACCGGGAAATCACGCGGGCGGAGCTGCGGCGATCAGCTAGTCTGTAATATAGTACAGTGAGGACATTTATAGTACCCGATACATTACCAAGCAACGACAATCACTAATGTATCGCCGTAAGCTTGATCACTGAAAATAAAATATAAACTCGTGGTACAGTTACTTGCCAGCAATTATTCTGTAGTGAAAATACAATACTCGTTATTATACAAACGAGTATTTAAATCAGTCAAGACTTTCAATGTGCAAAATAAATGATACAATAAATTATTGGTCTAAACTAATAAATATGTATATGAGGCGACACTGATGTCTTACATAAATGCTAATTTGAGCACTTGAAAGTAAAATATTTATCAAGAGCACAACCATTCTATAATATGTGCCTCTAGGAATCAATTACAATGAAATTATTGCTCACTAGCTGTCCCGACGAACTTCTTACCGCATCAATTTTTGTAATGTTCCGCCCCACCTTTTGTTTTCTTCTTTTAAAATATCCTTCTCCTGAAAATAAAGAACACAACAAAAAGAATTAGCGAAATCGGGCCAGCCGTTCACGCGTGAAGGCTTGACCATAAATAGAAGATATACAAGGTACTATACTCCAGGATACATGGGGCACAATAAAAGTTTTGCACTTCTAGCTAATCGGAACTATTTGAATTTGGAATGTTATATTTTTTTAAACGTTGCAACCTACTTAGTAATAAAAAAAGAATTGGCGGGAAATCATTTGTCAATTGTTTTTTATCACACATCAAAGTTCTACGTTTGCAACGAAAATTGAATTAAGTCGAAAAGATTTTAGAGCGATGATTTTTTTATGATTTGAAAAGTTCTCTCTCTCCGCAAGACTCTGCCGCTCGTCTTCAAAATGCTTTTGGGACAGAAGCACCTTGTTTGAGCACCGTGAGGCGATGGTTTGCTGAATTTGAGAGAGGTCGAGGTTCTATACATGACGAATTTCGTGAAGGGCGGCCTTCAACTGCTGTCAACGAAAATAATGTGGCTACTGATAAGCGGTTAATAAAGTAAACCGTGTGCTTCAAGCTGTAATCCTCATATTTTGGTGCAAAGGGGCTCTACCAACATCTATAGGGCCCCAGCAACCTCACCTGCTAGTGGCGCACCTGCTGATAAACGGACGAGGCTCGTTAATTTACGGTACCTATGGAGTGGCTTCGGCCCCTACGTACCAGGTGGTACAACAGTGTTGGTCCGGGGGGGTACCACCGTGCAGCTGTGCTAAAGCCCCCCAAGTAACCCAGCCCAGGCTGGGTTGCGTTAGGGGTTCAGCAGCTGCACCGCCGGGCCCGGAGCGATGTATGGTGCAGCAGGCATGGGACCAGTGGGGGCGAAACGGAGTCTAGTGTGGGTGGTGTGGGTCGATTCGCCGGCCAGGGAGACCCTTAGCAACGGCGTTGCCGCGGCCGCCCGCAACACAGTCATGGGGCCCGCCTGGGGCCAACCACCCCAGGAGGCTGCCCCACATGTTGCGCATAATCCTGATGTGGGATCGCCGCTCCGGGTGGCAACCGGTGTGGGGTAGCGGCGGCCTTGCATCAGGGGGGTTTGGGAGCCCTTCCGTCCGGCGAGTCGGCTCCGACCTAACCACACGGTTCTAGACAAAGCTAGCCCCTGCGCTTTGTCACTTACTGCTGCACCAAATGTCGCCCTGTCTTCACGCTTCTTCTTCAAAATCTACAATGGCAGTGCAACAAAAAAGAAATAAACGTTACACAGCGGCCCTAGGAAACCCCACAACTTCACATTTCGAGGTGGAGTTCACTAACGTCCGTGGACTCCATGCGAACCTCGATACCGTCCACCACCACCTTGAGACGGCACGGCCCGCTGTGATGTTCCTCACGGAGACACAAATACGCCGCCCTGACGACACGTCTTACCTGTGTTACCCCGGCTATGTCATCGAGGAACAATTTCGAGACAAAGCCGGGGTGTGCGTGTTCGTTAGGGCGGATGTTTGCTGCCGCCGGTTGCGCTGCCTAGAGAACCCCTCCAATTCCGTCCTTTGCCTGCACGTAGACCATGGCTCTATGAGCCAGATCTACGTGTGCGTCTACCGATCCCACACAGGGGATTCTGAGACAACAAAGCTCTTCCAGTACCTCAGCGAGACGGCTGATGAAGCGCAGGTGCGGTTCCCGAACGCTGACCTAGTATTTCTGGGGGACTTCAATGGCCATCACATTGAATGGCTGGGATCCCTCAAGACTGATCATGCGGGTAGAGCCGCCCATGCGTTCGCTCTCTCCCACGGTCTGACCCAGATGGTATGCGGGATCACCCGGATACCAGACAGGTCAGATCACGCGCCCGCTCTGCTGGATCTACTGCTGACGAGTCGCCCAGCCCAGTACAGTGTTTCGGTAGGAGCCCCACTGGGTAGTTCCGACCACTGTGTTGTTCACGCTGGCATGAAGGTGTCACCTCCTGCACGTCCTGTACAAACGTCACGACGACTATGGCACTACTCGTCAGCGGATTGGGACGGTCTACGAGATTATTATGCGTCCGTCCCCTGGAGCCAGCGCTGCTTTGTAGGAAAGGCTCCTTCGGATAGTGCTTCTGCTATTGCTGGCGAGATCAGTTTAGGGATGGATTATTACATCCCTTTCACTGATGTCGCCAGTATCCGCAGAGCCCGTCCCTGGTTCGGGCGAGATTGTGCCAAAGCTGTTCGACAAAAACAGTCGGCATATCGCGCCTGGATCAGGTCCCGGGCTGTGCGCGACCCAAACGTGCGCCACCTCAAAGCAGCGTACAACCGGGCCACAAAGTCGAGTAAGAGGGCCTTTAAGAGAGCGGATGCCCAGCGCGTCGCGCGGCTTGGTCAGGAGCTCACTTCCCATCCCACGGGCAGCCGTGGATTCTGGCAACTGGCCAAAGCCGTGCAATCTAACTTTTGTCAGCCCTCGCTGCCACCGCTGCGTTACCCAGATGGAACACTGGCTCACAAAGCCCAAGAGAAAGCGGATATGCTCGCAGACCTCTTTGCGGCTAATTCCCGGGTCGACGACCGTGGCCTGCAGCCCCCCGCCATCGCCAACTGTGGCCACACAATGCCTGATATTGTTATCAGGCAATGTGATGTACGGGCAGTGCTGCGGTCACTCGACACGCGGAAAGCCAGTGGCCCTGACGGCATTCCGACGGTGGTGCTACGAAAATGTGCAGCTGAGTTGTCTCCAGTATTAACGCGTCTGTACCGCCTGTCATACTCTTCAGGGCTCGTGCCGGAGGTCTGGAAGGAGGCGATCGTACAACCGATCCCCAAGAAAGGGGATCGGTCCGATCCAGGCAACTATCGACCCATAGCTGTCACCTCAGTCATTTGCAAGGTGCTTGAGCTCCTTATAAATAAGCAGCTCATGCAATTCCTAGAGGATCACTCGCTAATCAATGATCGACAATACGGCTTCAGGCCAAAGCGATCAACGGGTGATCTTCTGGCATTCGTAACGCATGTCTGGGGTGGGGCTATGGAAAGGCACGGCGAGTCCTTGGCTATTAGCCTGGACATCGCCAAAGCCTTCGATAGGGTCTGGCATGCTTCGCTCCTTTCCAAGCTTCCAGCATATGGTCTACCTCCTCAACTGTGCAGCTGGATTACCAGCTTTTTAAACGAGCGCCGAGTGCGGGTCCTCTGCGATGGCCAGGCTTCTCGCTTCTTGCAAGTGAATGCCGGGGTACCGCAGGGGTCCGTACTATCACCAACTCTCTTTCTTCTGCATATCAATGATATGCTATCCCTCGGGAACATTCATTGCTATGCAGATGACAGCACACTGCACGGGAGTTACTCGGTTCGTCCGACGGCGGGGCGATCTGAGATTGAGGAGGAGAGACGACGACTCGTGGCTGATCTCGACCGTAACCTCGACAGTATCTCTCAATGGGGTACCGAGAACCTGGTCGAGTTCAATGCCCGCAAAACACAGGCGTGTGCATTTACTGCGAAGAAATCCCCTTTTCTTCCCCTACCCTCTCTTCAGAATGCATTATTACCAATGAAGGACAACCTTGATATCCTTGGCATAGACGTTCGTCGAGAGCTCAATAATAAAAACTACATCGAAAGATGTATAGGGCTAGCTTCGCGGAAACTAGGAATACTGAATAAGGTAAAGGGATTCTTTACACCGGACCAGAGGTGTCTGCTGTACAAGACGCAGATTAGACCCTGCGTCGAATACTGCTCTCACCTCTGGGACGGCTCCGCGAAGTATCTGCTGGACGCTCTCGACTGGCTATGCAGAGACGGGCTATCCGTATTATAGGTTGTCCGGAGGTAACGGGAAGCCTTGAGCCGCTAGCTCAGCGCCGAACAATAGCTTCCTTGGCCGCATTCTACCGTATTTACCACGGCGAGTGTCCTGAAGAGCTCTTCAATCTGATCCCACCCTCTTCCTTCCGATCCCGAACGACTCGTGCCGGGCAGAGATGCCACCCCCACACAGTGGATAGCATGTTCGCGAGAACCGAACGTTTTAAACGTTCGTTTTTCTGCCGAACGATAGTGGCCTGGAACGCCCTGCCTGTGCACGTGTTTCCTCCCACATATAATCCTGGGTTCTTTAAGCGGAGCGTGAAGAGGCACATCAGTAGGTCGTCAAGTTGAGGGCCACTCTCAATAGTAATGTGTGCTGTGAGAATGGCCCACAATCGCTAGACGTCGTCACGACTTACCACCAGGCGGGCGGCGTCAATTTGGCGAACCAAATATAAAAAAAAAAAAAAAAAAAAAAAAATTGAAATCACAATGAAAACGAATTTTGACTACGCTAAAAAATAGTCATGAAATAGTCATAAATAGTCGTACTTGTAAAAAAAAAATCGTCGTATTATAGTTTCGGCGTTATAGCTATAAGTTAATGAGGATTATGGCTTGAACGTCAAGCTGTAATCCTCATCTCTGGTGCAAGCAAACAGTAAAGCCTATCGAATTGGTTTAGATTCCAAAAAATAGTCATGAAATAGTCGTAACGACATGCCAAATCTCAGAAATAGTCCTTCAAAGGTTCCAGAGATATATAAAGGTAACCTGTTGACGATTATGGCTTGAACATTTGAAAACTTCAACTTTCTCCGGAACACCTGCGATTTTCGGTTTAAAGTTTATGCCAAAAAATAGTCGTGAAATAGTCGTATGACGTACTATAAATTTGAGCTGCTTTAATTTGAAAAAACAAAGTTTTTGTTTGCCCTACATTTGTATGGAGTACAGTCGTGTACAAAATTGGTATGCTACTGAAGTACGACCACGGACATTCTAATGCTGTTTATGACATTGTCACAGGAGACGAAACGTGAATTGTGGATTTATTGTTTTGAACCCGAAAAAAAACAGCAATCTTGTGAATGGGTGTTTGAAAATGAGAACAAGCCAACAAAAGTGAGGCAGGCGAGAAACGTTGGTAAAAAAATGATCGCATTTTTTTTCTCAGCTACGGGTCCCATCTGTACAATTCCACTTGAAGATCAAAAGAGTTGCCGAGTGGTATTCTACCATTTGTTTATTCAGAGTGTTAGAAAAAGTTCGCGAAAGACGACCCAAAAGCCGCGTTCTCCTACATCATGACAACGCTTCTTCACACACGGCCAACAAAACTAAGTCATTTTTAGCTTCCGAAAAAGTACAACTCGTCACCCATCCTGCGCATAGCCCCGACCTAGCACCCTGTGATTTCTGTATTTTCCCCAAAATCAAAGATTTGATGAGAGGTTTCACTTTTACCAACTCCGAAGAGGCAGTGATAGCGTTCAATCAGCACGTAGAAAACATGCCTTCAGATCTGTGGTCCTCCTGTTTTAAAAAATGGTTCGATCGCATGAAAAAATGTTTAAAATGTAAAGGAGAGTATTTTGAAAAGCAATAAACATAATATTTTGGTTTTAACATGTTGTTTTTTTAAGTTTCGCAAAACTTATAGTGTGACGTATAGTTGTGGTCCTACCTTGAACTGTCTGTACTGTGGTCTGTGATTTGAAATAAAAATTAATTGAGCAGTAAATTCAATTTTATAAATAAGCTTCCAGTTTTTTTCCCGCGATGCAATTGAATGGAAACTAAAATGTCAGTTGAATTATGAAAGCGATCGATAATGAAAATGTTGGTACGCATACAGGCCAGTAGAAAGTGTCTCGACCTCCGTGAGCTTTCATTAATTTGGCAACTCGGCGCGGGTCACTTGAACTTCAGGTCACATAAATATATCGGTACCTCGCCTCTGATACTACTATGTTTGTTAATATACTGCCAATTATAATCAAAGTACGTACACTTGCCAGTCACCAATATAATATCGATTTCTTAATCTTTTTAAATCGACCAGATATCCTTTTTTCCGTATCTGTAGATATCATTTTACACGTAGCCGGAATGTTATACATTTTAGTCAATTTGTTGCTGCTATTTACGGGACGTGTTAAGTATATTATCGTAAAATACAAGTGAGTATACTAAATATTTACCGCATATTATGTTCATATTTTTTTTTGTTAACAATGACTGTGTATCCAGCACAAGTTGTATTTACAATATGAAAGTATATGCATAGTGAGTGATTGCGAAACATAGAGATTGTAGAGCCGAAATAGATTCCCACGGTGCGGCCCGCGGCCAAGGTACGATGGTGCAGCGCTGTCGTCCATCAATATCATTATCTATTAAAAATATCGCGTCATATTGTTCACTATTTTGTATAAAGTTACTTTCCGCATCGACTTCGTCTTGTTATCGGGGAATATCTCGAAACACCTATAAATCATAACAATAGTAATTATGAAACACTCAACTCTCGCGTGTTCGGATAGCTTGCGAAACGATTCGATTATAACATTGTTCTTTTGCATAAACAAATGAGAAGCGTCGATCATATTTGGAAAATAAGCTTTCGAATGTAGGCCGTCCAGATTGGTGAATTATTTTCATTGAATTTGTTACTTCTGACCGATTATATTGTATTCAGACAGAAATGTTAAAATTGGATAATTAAATTAAATTTAAACTTAGAAACCTTGTGAAAGATTGAAATTAATATCATAAATAACCTGATCACCTGATGGTGATAAGCGGGCTATCGTCAGTTGATCAGGATGTGTAATAATGGGCTATAATAAGCACGACAATCACGTTCCAAACGCGCCTTCGCATCTACGACCAATTCCATAATTCTAGAACTTAGATTCTGTCATATTGGAGACAGTAGGGCCTAGATTCGCCAATCCGCTTCTATGATTTAAATGTCGATAATATTCATACCGATCTTCGAGTGACACACACCGTCTCCACTGTTGTAATTTGTCTAAAATATTATATGATTAATAAAAAATACGTAAAAATCCGTAGAAATCGTGTGTTTGTCAATTTAATAAATATATTGAAATATAAGTGTGGACGATAAAAAGAATTAATAAAACACAAACAAGATATTTATTTTCATTCTTGTCTGTCGGTGCATGAAATTTCATCAATTCAATTTCAATCAATTAGTAGTTCATTCAATTTCAATCAGTAGTTTTGTATTATCAAAATCGGATGGAACGAAAAGTTATCGTTATATAAACTGTTCCACTCAGACGAACCTGCTGGCATAATAAAGCTACTTATATATTATGCCTAATTTCAAAGGTTATAAGGATTTTTTAATGCATAATTAATTAATATTTTTGTGTATACGTATAAAACTACTGTTAGTGGTACATAAAAGGTAGTCTTTCAACATTTAAACTGTGTATATGTTGTGGGCAGAGCCGTTACTTGGAAGAAAACAATTGGACCGGTCTTAACGCACTACTATGTAGCACAATAATAAGTAGTAAGTAATACCCACACAGTTAGAGTGTTTGTATGCCACTTGTTTTGGAAGCAATAGTAATATGAAGGAAGGTGCATACTTTTTGTAGTAGTAAAACTAGGTCTCAGCGTCCCCACTATCTGCCTCTTAGGGCAGGCAGTTGGAGGGGCGGTGACGCTGTAATTGCATCTCAGTCCTGCCTCGTCCTAGAAAGCTCACCTCACCGCATCGTTATGACCCTTAAGACTGATTTATGTGCGTAATAAATATTTTTTGAAAGTTTGAGTGCGATAATAACTACATTAATTTTGATTAATGACAATTTCTTAAAAATAATATTCCAGGTTGATATCTGAGTGGAGGTTGGTAACGACCTGTAATGACATGAAAGGTAATATAATTTAATTGATGCTGAAGGTACACCCAGCTCGATTATGCTTGTATTACTTCAACGTTCTTGCTACCGAGAGGTACCGCGGCTATTTCTAGAAACCAATATTTAAAAAGCTGTTTAAAATAACCCCTGCTCTTTCTACGGCTTTAAAATCAATAAATTTCAACTTTGATTGCTTTATTTTCACTTCGTATCGGAATCGACTGATATTTGATCAGACCATCTTTCATCGTTTCTTATCTCTTTGGTTCAGTTAGTTGAGATTCATTTAATAAAGTTAAACCTATAAAATAATATTTTACATTGTCCGCGATCAATAAATAAACTTACGTGATCATAACATGAAATAATTCAATTGGAAATGTATGTACATGCGCTTTATTTCTCGTAAATATAAGCAGCCCATTGCGATAGTGTAGTATTTGTCCCGAACAAGCTTATTTTGCGAGGAGAAATACATTCCGAATAGTGCTTATCACGAGTAGCCGCTTCGGGTGGCGACACATTCAGCACATTTGCAATCGAGATATTTCGCATTACCATAAACAGTACAAGGCGGAGTCCACGCCGTCTATCGTGCTACGACATATAAATTATTCAAAATAAAGTATCGGTTAACCTCTGACCTAGCGCCGCGAGTTACCATGGAATTGCCAGGAGCACTGTCAGTACTGAGACGCGATCGCAACGGGCTTCATTCACTCTACCACAGTAATATAATAATAATAATATGTTCTTTCAAGTAAATGTGATTCTTCAATACGTGACTGAAAGCCTCGGGCACTTACGATGAATCCAGATCTATTAGAATAGACATTTAAGTTTGGAGATAAATTTTGCAACTACGAGAATCTACGAAATACTGTGCGAAAACGTTGATAGAAACTCATTTCATAAAACTTGTCCAGAGTAAGCTGAGGAACGTCGAAATAAATGTCAGCTATAAACCCCCTTTTATGTAGGTAACTATCTATTTGTCTACAGGTGTGACCAAAATACAAAAAAAACTGCATTAACATGAAAAAAGTAATTCAAAAATAAATAATAAAAAACTACAGGCACGTGAGCTAGTTAACTATAAATGAACCGCTTAACGTACGAAATTCTTATTATGAAGAATTTTGCGATTAATGTGGAGCGGCGATGGAGTGCGCACCCGGCAGGAACCGCAGGACGATACTTATTTACTTAACAGCTTTCGCAAAACGGCCATTACGGATAACTGTACTAAATAATTACTGCAATGTGCTTTTCTATTTCTATGCGCGCGTGCGCTTCCACCTGCCGTTGATCACTGTAATTATTTACTATGCATGAATGCGGCGCGAGGCGGCTGTCTAGGACGACTCGGACAAAGAACGGTCACTTCTGCAACGGACTGCTCATGGACCGGTTCCGATATCAGCATAGGCGTGCTGCATAGCAATATCAAAAGGAGCTCATTAATTCACATACATGAAACAAACGAGTCCTAGACAAGAATGAAATAAAAAACAATTTACTGGCTGCATAAATTTATTAAGTCACTAGGTACTTGAATATTATTATCTGTACAAAATTCGACTGGTTTAACTGGCATTTCTGGTATCTAATTAATACATTATTTTCTAGTAAGTAGGTAATACGGTAGTCATTTCAATGTCATAAAATCACTATTAAATCGTATTTTGGTTTTATTCTAAATGGGTAACTAACTAAGATAGAAAAGAAGATGGAGTAATAGTGAGAAGAACAATAAAAGAAGTAAGTATAGGTACTAAGTTCGAAGGTTTATCCTTACAAGGGCGCATTCGAGATGCCCGGCAAAGCAAGCTAAGGCGACCATTAAAAAAATATATACGGAGTTCGAAGCAAGCAGACGTTGATATTGATAATATTTGTATTTTTAAATAAGGGTTGCCAAGATAAGGTACATTGCAAGTTGGTGTTTCATTGCTTATAATGGTGTGCAAAACGTAATAAATACTTATATAATTTATTAAGTACGTTTTGCAAAGTTCATATTAAATAAGTATTTAATAAATAACTACTTGAGCCACCAACACAATCTTTCTTGTTTTTTCGTGTAATAATAACATTATTTTATTTTTATGAAGTGACTATCATTCGTGTATTTATTTACTATTTTTTACTTTAAATACTTAAATATATAAGCTGTCTGTGATGTCTTTTGTACCTAAACATTTCACAAATGAGATTCTGAAGCTTGAGAAGCATGTTAGACATCAGTGAGTCGTATTTTACAACAACCATGGAAAGGATTTTATAGAATACCTATATTTGCGATTGGGGCCAGGTCAAGAGTATGTCTCCTAACTCCACTAGGAAAACGGCGTGACTGAAATGTCGACAGTAATTTTCAACCTTATTTTAATCGAACTTCATACTTTCGCTTTTTAGAACTTCAGTAAGCGTTTGACCTTTCAAACGCTCATGAAACCGATCATGAAAATTAATTACAAGATAACATTATAGCATTTCCAAAAACTATGATTACATGTCATTAATTGATTATTTACATTTGTATATTGTTGATTATAATTATTCGTCATTCATTACAATCCAAAATTAATTAGCATCCAGTGTAAAGAATTAATTAAATTATAATATCGGTGAATTAGTATGGAACATTAATTGATTAAAATTAAAATCTTGACGTAATGATGAATTAAGTATCGGTCTGCATCTTTCTTTGTCGTGTCCTTTTATCGGGTTACCTACTCATGATTTTGTATGTAAATTACTGTTGTAGTATGAGATCAGAAACAATTATCAAATTTTTTGTGTATGATTATTTCCTCGTATTTCATAGCCTTGTCAATATGGATGTCATATTAGCAGTGACGACTCTAGCTAGACCTTGAAACATATTGATGGCAATCACGAAATGCTTCAGTATGTGAAAGTTAGTTAGAATAGATTTAAAAATTCCTTTGCAAACCAGGCTTGGGAATTTTATATCATGCTGTTGGAACTGCGGGCCTGTAAACTTTATTATTCATGAACCCACTGGTATGTCCTGATTTAAATTTTCAGAATAATATGTAGTGCTCAAATACCAGATTTGGGCCCTACTAAAAGTGTTAACACTTCTTATAGTAGATAAAAAGTGTGTTAACTTCATCTGACAAAAAGCTATCTGAGTATTTCAGTATTCTATTGCCTTCATCAATGTTATAATTAGGTATTTCAAAGTCAAGGTCAATTTAAGGTCCAGGAAACGTCCCCCAACATGATGTATGGATAGGATAATTTCAAAGAGTATAATCTTTGCCACTGAAGGTACAATGAAATTATCTCGTTTCACGGCAATACATTACTCAAATCGTTGTACCTATCTATTCTGTACATTTTTCTAACCAACATACTCCATCATAAATAACATAATATATTTTTGGACATGCTCATTAAACTAATGTTCATGAATATGTATAACGTTTATTAAGCTGGTGCCTCCAGCAAATTCATATACCGCCGGATATTTGCATTTCTTCAATAAATCTTTGTTATATTTATTCATTGGTTTGAATGTTCAGAGACTATAACAAAGGCCATCTCATTGATATAGGTTACAACGTGAGAGAAATATTAGAAAACATTTTTGAAGCCTTCTGCTTTGGTATACATACCTACTTGAGTGTTTATGTTATTCTCTCCAAACAATATTGTATTTCTATACATGTCACAGTTACAATTGGCTTCATAATCAAGCCCTCTTTTCCTTCTCTAAATTGATGTGTCATTAGCTGTTTAAATTTAGAATTTAACAACTCATTCAATCAACGGTTTGCCACATCATATCATGAAACATAAGATGTGTAGTTTCTTCATATAAATAGCATATCGTTAATAGGCATTCCAAAATATCAGTACAATGAGATGAATGTTTCGGTGACGCGCGGGCGGGGCCAGACAATTGAATAGATAAGTGACTTTCTAGCGAACTAAACTATTGTGAGCATCGTGAACTGTTCGACAATTATATGGGAGTCAAACCTTGTATGGTACATATTATTGAATAATATGCTAAGGAAAAGTTTGAGATTTCGTTGTCTCTATATGGACAGCCACAAATTTTGTCGATATCAAATTCGTTAACAAAGAATTTTACTTCCTAGTTGTCAAATATGGTTTGCAATTATCTTTTAGTTCATTGTCATAAGATTACAGGATGAACAATTAGTTGTCAGATTTGATCTACCGAGTATAACAATTATGTGAATTATAATACAACGTTAGTTCACTAATCACCTGCGTCATTTGTATTATTATGTGATCACTGAGTACTTACAAACTTTCCTTTTGCTTTTATTCTTCTTTTGACATGTAAACTGCTTCTTTCGGCAAAACTAAACCTTACAAAAATTTTGAATTTGGTCGTACAAACGCTTTTTATACTTTGTTAAAGTTTTTGTATGCTTAACGTACGCTCAGTGCAAAGCAACACACGTGTTTAAGTGATTAAATTATAGGTTTAGAGCTTTACATAATATTAAAATCAGCGTATCAATCAACAGTGAATAGTAATATATACATATATATAAATGTTCGAAGACACTTGACGTGAGAACCAGTGTGTATTTATAACAAGCGTGTATTCTATATATAACGGTGGCAATCATGTAAAAACCACAATATGAGTGATCTTTTAATTTTTCTCAAGTTTTATTACTTTTTGACATGTCAGTAAAAAGTTCTCATAGAGACTATGATATAACAATAATTTCAAACAATTATAGCTAGTAATGTCCACTGGTGGAAAATCGACGGTTAACGGTAGGTATAATACAAGCGTTAAAAGCGACAAACGAATTTTGATACCTTGCAAAATTTTTAATCAGACATAAGACGCTACCGACAGTTAAACCCGTGTATTGTTCTTCAAAAAGAAAGTTTTTATATCTTTCTTGATTGTTTAACTATACTTGATTGACTGACGGTAATCAACAAAAATTATAAACGCTACCAGCTATTGACGTAACGCGCTTTCGGTTCACACAACACGTTACTTGGTTTTAAAATACTTCTTCTGTATATCTTTATCGATAACAATAAAGTATTGATTTAAAAGTTGGAGTTTGGGTGTTACGATGTAATATGTGTATATTTAGAGATATAACTATATGTCAGTATGTTAAACAGTTGTCTAGATCCCACACCACAAGCTTATAGCTTAGTTTGGGGTAGATGCCTTTGTGTGAGAATGTCCTAGAGTGTATGTACTACTTCTTTTTTAAGTTTTTTTATTTTGAATATTGGAAACTTACAATCAGAATAACTGCAACATTACTAAGTAATTTCTTCTATATAATGTACACACGTATTCTTTAAAAAATGCTATTAGTTACGGGAATATGACATGCTGGTGGACGATTTCGAACCACACACACGATTTTGCATTCCCGTTTCGCCTCTGAAGCTAATAATACCACCCACTAATGCGCCATGTTAAATAATGTAGATACCCTATTTTGTTCTTATCCCATATTCGTACAAAGTTACACAAATCGTAGATTCAATAATAAAAAGATATCTATTTGAACTTGGTTGGGTTAGCCTTAGTTTCCCCTAATGCCGAGTAAAATCAAGTTTCATTATTGTAATTTCAAGAAAAGGGATTTTCAAATACCTAACCATACTTTTGTTATTTTCAATTCTAAGGAATTGAAAATAAGTATTTCCAAAAGTCCATTCTTAACGCATCTTAAATAACTACTTTACGATAAGCACACCCTCAATATCAAGTCTCTACGAACAAACGACCACTAGTTTAGACTGTGCAATATCCGTCAGTCAATGAGTTTTTTTTCTAAATTTATTTTTTGTTTTCTATAATAATAACAATTAATAATAAAAACAAAACTTTTGAAATGATATTACAAGCAACAGTCTAATGGTAGGTAGTTACTGTTACATGTACGGTACTAGCTTGCATTTTATTGTAGTTCGTAATTACTAGTGGTTCCGTGAACCGTAGACTTCGGGAGCGGCTTTGTTTAGAAAATTTCTTTTTCAATTTTCTTTATTACTCTTTCATTTGTCATCCAATCCAAAAATATCATTCACATGTTATTCATTGTAAGCAAGGAGTGTGTGTGTAAAGTTTCATGCAAATCAGTTGTTATCAACTGATTTGCATGAAACTTTACCGGCCGTATTTATATACGGCCTCAAACATGATCTGACAGAACCCGTAGATGTAGAGGTACAGACGAAAGAAATTCGCCCCAGTCTGCAAGTTGAAACGGAGACTTCGGTCGCTTCGCTCCCTCAGTCAAATATAATTTCAAATTCGAAGTTGTAATAGTTATTGAGATAGTAGTTACAGCTAAACATATTGTACTGGAACCGGTAGAATCGTATCATCTTTATATTTAAACCGTGATGCGAATATTTGTGAATAACATGACGTTTGTACTATTGCGTGTATTATACTCGTAGGTATATGAATAACTAACAAGCTAACGACCTGTCAGGGCAATACGTGAGGACACCCAGAAATCAATAATTGTGTGTTTTGTTGAAAATATACCTATGACCAAAACTGTCAACTAGTGACTTTTCCTAACTAACTTGTAAACAAGACAGTAAGCGCTGGTTTTTTTTAGGAAATTATATCATCACGAAGAACTTAATGAATGTTTTATGATAATTAGATAACGTTTGGTGTGGTGTTGTGAAAGTTGAATAGTATCAATGATCGTACACCATAAACCCGCTCAGGTAATATTTATTTTATTTATTTTAAACCTACTTCAAAAAAGAGGTTTCTCAATTTGACCGAATATTTTTTTTTATGTTTGTTCGCGGCTATCTACGAAGCTATCTTCGTCGTTTATGAACCGATTATAATACTTTGTTGGAAAGGAGATACTTCCAAGGGGGTCCAATTATAAGGAAACCAGGATCTGATAATCAGATCATGGAGTAATTGTCAAAAATTGTAAGGGCCACTAGTGCGTTTGTTAATTTTTTCATTAGGTACCTATTATAAAGGGCTACCATTTAATGAAGGTTTGGAGTCGATCTGATGAGGGAGCCGAAAGTCAGTCGAGAGAACACTTCAACGACTTACAGCAGTTGCGTTGTGTTTGGGTTTGATTAATTTGTATTGAAGAGAACTTTACATATCCCAACTTTTTAGTTTACGGTCAAAGTCGGTTTTATTTGTTCAAAATTATTATTTAATTTGGTTTTCCAACACCTCACATACATGCCACCTGTGTCAGCCGAATAAGGTTCTGGCAAAAATACTCTAAGTGCCCGAAATAGAAATAGGCTTGCCCCCTCTTACGTGGTACCAGCGGTTACTGGCTAAACGTGGACGTAATGAACGCCTCTGTCTACCCCTTTGGAGGTAAATACGTGACTTTGTGTTGTTTGATTTTATTGACTGAGCGATCGAAGCGTCCAATCAAGTAAAACTGTCCAATCTCGTAATGTAGATTTCTAGATTGGACAATTTTGTTTTCGTCCGTAAGTCTGTCTGTCTGTGTTTTATACAATCTTTACGAAACTTGGCACAAGTGCTCCTTGATTTAAGATTTGAGTGATAATATTCAACATGAGCTTTTTTGGATTAGGGGAAAATGGGAAACAAAGTTCAAATAATGTTCTTCACGAAACTTGGCACAAGTATTCATTTAATTGAAACAATTTTATCATCATGATTTGTTTTTGAGTTGGGTACGGCTATTGGGGAGTTTTCAAAAATACTGTTTTTTATGTTTGCGAGGTCTTCTGCCCGACCATACGGTGACCACAGGTTTATACATTAAGAGTGGAAATTGTCATATTCCAAACATAAGTATGAGATCTTAAAACATTATGTTTAAAAAAAATTGATACGAGTACCCACATTACTAGTAGGTAACTAGTTGTATAAAATATCTTGTTGCTGTGTTGAAATTGAAACATTCAATAACGGCGTAACGACGATCTTGGCCGCAGCTCTCTCATAAATATTCAGTAGTGTTGTTATTAAATAAAAGTAAAAGTATGTTCTCATCAGTCTTTAAGAAGAGTTTTGATTGATTGTTTTTAACAAATTGTGGCTTATGTCAGTCTAGGAAGTAGCAGTAAGATCCGTACACAGCTAAAACCCCTGCAGATATGGTACAGGTATTGCAATCCACGTTCTTTTACACGCGTAATGGTTTAGGATTTAGAAAATTTTAGCAGCAGTCTGTTAGGTTCTGTCATAAGTGGCTTAAGGTTAAAGGATTGACACCATGAAATAAAAATAAATAAAATAAAATAACGTTTATTATCTTTGAAATTTTTAGGAAATTATTTAGATTCGTCAAAAGTTGGTGTGACTCTACCGAGGGTTCCAAAATGCAACGAGACTGAGAAGAGCCCTCAAGAAACTAAGTTCGGCTTTTTTCAAAATATTTCATCTTAAATCTAATACTAAGTTATTTAGAAAGGAGCAATTCGTGTTACAACCAGGCAGCCTTGTCATCTAAGAAATCATTAATACTAAAATAAGCTTTATGGCACAATTTACTTTTTATTAGTTTTTTAAATTTATTGACAGATAAATTTGCTATTTCGGTTGGCAATGTATTGTACATTCGAATAAAGTTCCCCGCAAAAGAATTACTCACTTTATGAAGCCTAAATTTAGGAACAGCCAGTTTATCCTTTTTTATTAAGTTTAGATTATGATTATCACTATTTTTCACAAATTTATTTTTGTTCTTGTGGGTATACAAAAAAATTTCTTAAATATACTGTGAATACACTGTAAGGATGTTAATATGCTTAAACTTATCTCTTAATGTCTCCCGAGACCCCATTCCATAGATAGGCCGGACAGCCCTCTTCTGCAACACAAAGATGCATTCAATATCGGCAACGTTACCCCACAGTAGTATGCCATATGTCATGATACTGAGGAAGTAGCTGAAGTAGACAAGACGCGCCGTTTTAATGTCTGTAAGTTGTCGGATCTTTTTGACAGCATAGGCTGCAGAACTAAGCCTGGCCGAAATTTTCCCGATATGAGGCCCCCATTGCAATTCGGAGTCTAACGTTATGCCCAGAAAGACAGTGTCACCGACCAAATTCTATTATATTATCCCTAACCTTAACACTGGTTTTAACAAGTCTTACATTAGGTAAGGTGAATCTTACACATTTAGTTTTATTTTCATTTAATAATAAATTATTAGCACAAAACCAGTGGACTATCCTAGAGAGGGCAATGTTTACATCGTCAAGTTCGCGTTGTCCACGTTTAACTTTAAATATTAAAGAAGTGTCATCAGCAAACAAAACTACCTCGTGGTAGTCTCTTATGGGGTGAGGGAGATCATTAATATATACTAGAAAAAGAAATGGTCTAAAAATTGAACCCCATTGCTACAGGAGAACCAGGTGACTGTTTACCATTGATCACTACTTTCTGGACCCTATCACTTAAGTAAGAATTGACGACATTCAAGGCCGTCCCCCGGATTCCGTAATGATCAAGTTTCTTAATTAAAATCTGGTGCTGAACGCAATCGAAGGCCTTAGATAAGTCACAGAATACACCATAAGCATCATATGACTCCTCCCAGGCCCTGTATATACATTCTAATAATTTAATTCCGGCATCAGTGGTGGACCGACCATGAGTGAAACCGAATTGTTTTGTATGTAATAGTTTATTAACGTTAAAGTGATTTTGCATTTGATTAAGCATAATTTTTTCAAAAATTTTACTAAATGTAGGTAGTACAGAAATGGGACGGAAATTGGATGGATCTGAAGTACTACCAGATTTAAACCGGGGAATTAATTTACTAGATTTCATTAAATCAGGGAACACAACACTATCAACACAATTATTAAATATTATTACTAGTTCAGGAGCAACTAAAAATTACTTAGTTTTGTTGGCCGTGTGCGAAGAAGCGTTGTCATGATGTAGGAGAACGCGGCTTTTGGGTCGTCTTTCGCGAACTTTTTCTAACACCCTGGGTAAACAATTGGAATACCACTCGGCATTAACACTATTTTGATCTTCAAGTGGAATTGTACAGATGGGACCAAAAAAAATGCGATAATTTTTTTACAAACGAAGAATGTTGCAACGTTTAAAAAAATATAACATTCGAAATTCAAATAATAATAATAAATAAATAATAAATAAATATTTTTGGACATTCTCACACAACGTCATCTAGCCCAAATTAAGCTAATATAAGTTTGTGTTATGGGATCTTGACAACTGATAAACATACTTATATATTTCTAAATACATACTTAACATACATAGAAAATACCCAAACTCCGAAACAAACATTTGTGGATCACACAAATAATTCGATTCGACCCGGAATCGAACCTGGGACCTCAGGGGCGGCAGTCGCATACCACTGAGCCACCGAGGCAGTCAAAATAGTTCCGATTAGCTAGAAATGCAAAACTTTTAGTGTGCCCCATGTATCTAAGAGAATTTTCCACGTCTGGCACACCTTTTATACTGGGTGTTATGTAAGGGTTATATCAACCCGAAGCCAGCACCACCAGCTGGTCGACCAGAACCCGTTTCGATATGTGTCGACCGCCAAACAAGAATAAAAATCACTCAGAAAAAATAATATTATTACCAAATAAAACACTCTTGTTGGAACAACACTAGCTAAAATCAGCTGATACGGTCATTGACATCAAAGTAAGTAGTACAAATAAAGCGCGCCTGTGGAAAACCTTCTCTCTCCTCCTGGTTGGAACATTTGGTCTCTGTTTCGCATCTAACGATGCCGCCCGATGAGCTCCGATGTCTCCCGTTGCTCGGTCGCTGTTTGAAGTTTCCTTGAATTTATTTAGTAAGGTCAAATGTCAGTTCAGTCAGTTGCATTCATTGCTTTGTAAAGTGAGGTTGGTAAATAGTTGTTTAGTGTGTTAATTTGTGAGTTGTGTGTGATTGTGTTGTGTAGTAATGGCTCTGAGTAACAAAGAGTATTACGAGATGATGCTTTGTGTAGGAGCATCAGAAGGCTATTTGAGCGCTGCCCGGGAGTTGTACCGTGAGCGTTGATACCTAAAAAATACTGTGTATGCAGTTGAGTTCGAAACAGAGCAAGAAATGAAATTACGGATTAAAGCCGCATTTAGCACTGTGACACAAGAAATGCTACGAGCTATGCGGAGCAATATGCGCCGGCGAGAATCTTTGTGCATCGGGTGGGAATGCGGCCATTTTGAACCTTTCCTGTGAACAGGTAAGATTTCGTCGTCAAGCCGTAGCGTTGGCACACGTTTGTTTTGATTTGAAATATCTTTTTAAAATTTTTGATGAACTTTTTTTTTCTTCTTTGGCGGTCGCTACATATCGAAACGGGTTCTGGTCGACCAGCTGATAGGGCTGGCTTCGGGTTGATATATCCCTTTCGTAACACCCTGTATATGGTAATGTAAACATTACAACATGTTCAACATTTAAGTTTTGCATTTTGTCAAAGTATAGGGATAGTTCAGTTTTGTAAATTTTACCCCTGTTTGAGCAGAAAATAATTATTTTACTGTTTGAGTCAAAATTATATTCTAATATCTTTTGCATAATTTCATTTAAAGATGCACCTGGATAACAGTTATTAATAATTGAATAATAATTTGAATTGAATTGTTGTATCAGAAAAGAACCAAAATCAGTTCCAATATCATCACTAAATAAAATTAGTTTAGTATAACCAGTATGACTATTACTTTTTACACTGTCACACACTAATGAATAAGAAGGGGAGTAAGTTGTAAGGGAAGCCTGGTGCTCCAAAGATTGAGAAGGACTCGAGCAGTTGATGTTGCACGAGTGGTTATTTATGAAGGTATTAAGGCGCTCAGTATTATAATTAGATGTTTTGAGTACCTTATCTATACTTGATGAACACTTATTAAAGTCTTTTAGAGACCATTCATATTTCTTAGTTACATACTCTAATTCAAATTGCAAATTTTTTATTTGTGACTAAGCGTTGTGTGTCAGTGTAATATTTTAAATGACTTTGTTTAAGTTCTAACATATATAATTTAGCTTGTTCTCTTAATTTTAAACTAGAGTTAACATTTTTACACTTTTTGATTAAGATTCTATGATATTTTAATTGTTTCTTTGATTTTAAAATGAATTTCTTTAATTTTATGTATTTTTTTAGTTTATTCGTGCTGCAAAACAAAGCTAGCTTGTCCAGTTGGTATGAACTGTCATTGGTAAGATCTATAGTAGACAAGTCCAGGTTTGGAACTGTTGCAGAAGGAACAAACTGCGGAGTACCACTCATTAGCTCGTTATAAAGGTTATCCGTTTGTTGGACCACGACTTGCTCGGCAGCTGACTCCAGGTGTAGGATGTGCCATAAGGTAGTCCTCCTCAAGGTCCCTTCATACTCGTCACTGCACTCTTGAAACCTATCTACTATTGATTGAAGGTGGTTCCGCTGCATTACAATTTCATCATAACTAATATGAAGCCTAGCTAGTTCAGATTTTAGTTTTTTACTATCGTCTAAAGCACCTATCAACAAGTTTTCATTTTCTTCTCTTTCTTTTTCTAATTGTAAACAGAGCTCTGTTTCAGATTTGAGTTCCTGCAACTCCAGCTGAAGTTTGGGCTCCTCCTGTTGGCGGGATAAGGCTCTACGGCTACGGGTATTCATATTCTCGACAAATATGTGCAATTAAACGCAATTTAGAAAATACAAGTAAAATCAAAACTTTTCTGTACTTACGAAAATAGTTCGCCTGTTTTCAATGTTGAGTATATGAATAAACACTTATAATAAAATAATTTTACCTATTATAGGAGAAACATTATGTATTTACGTGAAATAACATTGAACAATACGGTCAGCTGATTCGTCACTTTTTAGCTTATTTTTACACTAATATACACAAAATTCTTTGAAATTATTATTTTTGCATTACTATTGTGATGATATTGGAGTTATCTGATGTAATTTGTATTTATTTCACTAATCAATTTATAGGAGCTAAAATTTTATGACTGTTCAATAGTGTTGCCAGACGCCGAAAAAATAATTTTTAATTTAATTAGGGATCATGTTATTAATGATACCTAATAATTACTTCAAAGACATTTTTTTATTACTACAAATGCTAATCTTTAGACACAGCTGGTTCCACTACACCAGTTAACAAGTAAAACTGACTTAATGAAGTCATGATATTAAATATGCATTCCTTTTTTATATATAACATTCTTTGTACTGCTAAGGCATCTTGTAATATACCTATAAGCTGTTGGAGATGCAGACGGTCAACTGCTATATTAACAAAGTCACAATTACAAAAAGTTACATCTATACGGTCGTAACCATTATAAGCTTTTGCAAGAAGTGGTTTTGTTCACTTGTATCGTATCTAGTACAAACAAGACAAACATCCAACGCCACCCGTCGTCGGTGCGTCATCGTATTGCGGTAGCGGCGCGGGCGCTTCAACAATCACGCTTCTCTCAGATATGTACATGTTAATAGCTACAATTTATCACACTCTTCGTTTTTAGTAACTGTGTATCATAACCCGCAAGCAACACGACTGCAAGGTCGTCGAGTAGTCACAGAAAAAACTCTCAACTTATATTTTTTATTCTATTTTTATACATGAAGAAAAAGAATATCAGAACAGCTATTTGGAAGTGGCGCGCTCAGTGAGACTGGTCGGTACAGGAAGTTAAACCGATTAAACAACAATAAGATTTATGTGTTTCGAATACTTTTTTAAGTTGCCATATTTTATCAGCCATTATATTTTTTGCATACAATACGAACATAACATTTAGTATAGAAGTTAATGTTTGCATAATTAGCATAATAAGTATGTTACCTTACAACGTTGCAAGCTAATTGACTTTAAGCTAGAAATAGCTTGACTACTAGGTATATTAATTATAATATCGTTAATTTATAGCGACAGCACAAAATTACGTATTTAACCTCGAAAAGGTAGTCAGATGCATTTATTACGTCCACATTTCGCTTTTCACTTAATTGATTCCACATAATAATTAGATACTAGTAATTACGAGTATCTTAAGCAGTACCGATATTTCTTTGAAGAGCTTTAAGAAACTCTTTTAACAAATTGGAAAATAAGGAGAAGGTTCTCAATTCGACAATGTCTTTTATTTTTTTTTTGTTTGTTACCTCATAACTTGTAACTGAGTGAAACGAGTTTGATTTTTTTTTTCATTTGTAAGTCCATGTGCATTTGGTCCCAATCCAACAATTATTTGGTCCAATTCCGGTATTAAAATTCGGTTTTTCGCTAAAATTATAATAATATCTATGATTTAACATTTCTTTTCGTAATTACCGAATACAGTTAGGGTAATCTCTCGATGTACAACTAAAAGACACAAAGCTTATAAGAAAATTATTACGACTATTCATGTGTATATCTTATATTACAAGTTAATTAATAAACTTTCAACACTTATTATGAACGTAGAACAATGACTGTAATTCAATATAATATATTGAATTACAATTACAACATTATTTATTCAAGTAACTATGACACAATTATGTCAATAATAGTAATTCAAAACCTATGTTATTTATACCAACTAAAACCAAAATTATTTAAAGTCAAATAAAACAAACGTATCAGTGTGTTTATTGCTCTACGATACGAGTAGACCAATTTTTATGATATTTTTTGCGTAAATTTGGCAAAACCGAGTCATGTGCTATTTTTACATAGACACGGCAATAAACACAAGTGGAGCCGTAGACGCTAACTAGTAACTAAACATCAGTTATTTGGAGAAAACACAGATAACTTGGTAACCACGTACGCGTTGATGTCTTCACTATAACGCTTTCGTTGGTTGAAATTCTAAAAGAGTACTTACATCAAAATCTGTTAAATCTATCAGATGATTGGACTATAAGCGTATTCTATTGTTTTTCAATTGTAAGTAATTATAATATTCAGTACTTCTGCCTGAATTGGTAAATATTTATTTAGAATTTAATGAGTGTACGAATTTCAAACCTAATTAATTTCTTATGTATAGTCACGTCAATCAAAGTCCTTCAAAAGTATGCTGTTAACTAATATCACAATGAGAGTTAAATTAATGATGGATATATAATTGGAGAAGTATACAATGAAATAATTGAGTGAAAATATTCAACCAATTCATTTGGACGCACGATTGGCACATACTTTACAATGACACACTTTTTTACCCTATCAAACATCGCATATTACTAGTCCGTAAATACAACTCTCTCGCATCGCATTCATTTAATCAGGCTATCTACTTTTAATCCCGGAATCAGGAACTAGAAAACAATTCCACGGGGGCATCAGAGAGCAATGCCGCGGGCGTGCAAAATCCCGCGACTTTGCTAGGCATTTAAATCTGTATCGATTGTATCTACTTAAAGTAAAGTTATCAAAATCAACACATGTCTAACCCTTTTGATATTTAAAAACCAATACTCGTACTTTTTTTTTCACTTTACATTTTATAATGTACATATTTGATTTGAGAACAAAATAAATGGACCGTTATGAGACGTTAGTACTTTCGCTAGGGAAATTGCATGTAAAAATTTCAAACAATTAATAATTCGAAATTTCGAATTTTCATGGGTATGCCGCTTATGCTCGATGACGCTTTTAACAGCAGTTGATAAAAATTCAATAAAAACCGTTTGGACGGTTATTGAAAATTCCTGAATTCCTCGTCAGCTATCTCACTTTTAAAATAAACGCTCGAGCTAACTTTGAGTGAAATAGGTCGAATGGTTAAGACTCTTCTCTCCGTACACACGTACGGACATTTTCCTGAAATTACTGTTTTCGACTCTGGAAAGCAGGGATCATGAGAAACCCAAAATCTCAAAATTGATTTCTTATACGGTCACAATACTTCCACTTATAGAATATAAGTGAAAGTAAAAACTATTACGCGGTGTCTCATTTTAAAACCTAGCGTGCTGTACATTGGAGGCAATTCATAGGTCATTAAGATGGTAGCCGATTAGTAGATTTAATAAAACGCAAAGCAGGTCAGTAGGTCCTATCTTCGGCTCTTAAACTGTACCCATAAGCCACTAACTATAGCGCTATACAACATAAAAAAACGTTATGCAAAATAAAGCACCTTTCGATTTAACGATATCTACTAAACGAGACGAGTTATCGTGGGATAGGATAGGTGAATGTTTATTTTGATGCTTTACTTTATCATAACGGTCTGGTTTATAATAAAACGATCTTTCTAATTTTGTAAGAGTATGAATTGAATATACTATTTTTTATATAACAGTTGATGGTTTCGGTGGCATAGTGTGAAGTGTGTACGCCTACGACGACAAAATATTAATAATATACACAAAAACCTTCCTCGAGAACCACTTTATCCATTGCTGAAAACCGCATCAAAATCCGTAGCATAGTTTTAAAGATCTAAGCACACATACGGAACGGGCGAATTTGTTTTATAATTGTAGTGATAGTGATTATGAAGTTTCGTTTAAGTACATATTAAGTGAACAAGTTTATTATTATATTTTAAGTGAAATGTGTTCCATTCATTTATATTTACAAAAAGTTTGCAACATATGATAAATAAGCAACTTACTGCAGTGCAATGTGTTGAAAAGCTCCAAAAGGGAGTATTGTATTGTAATGATTAATAGCTGTTTAGTTTAATATCTAATATAGATATAATTTTAAAAATTTCATTTACAATGCCATAAAATAGTTGATAACAATCGTCGGAACGCATTTAACGTGTTTTTTGCTTTGTGTTATGATGGTGTTATATCTTAATGTAGCATCTCTAAATCCATCTCGTGAATCAGAATAAATCTTGTTTGTGAGTACTCCCCTTTTAATAGTTGTTATATAATGGGTATTGTTAAATAGTGATTAACTTTATTATCATAATTAGAATATTTTTTCCTAACATACATATTTTTAGTTATTTTATTTTTATTTTTATTTTGGACATCACAGTGACGCCGTCTTGAGTGGTTGAGGACCACTTCTCCACAATACTATTGAAAGTGGTCTTGCTGGATGCGTTTCACGTTCCGCTTAGAAGCCAGAGTTGTATGTGAGGAAACACGTGCGCAATAATTGGCGTTTCAGTCCATCATCGTTCGGCAGAGGAACAAACGTACTCTTACTTTTTTTTGTATCATGGCTCTTGTAACAGGGTTGAAATGTCGGGTAATAAAGAGGTGTGTTTGTATATCTCTATAATCACGTAAAATACCCGTTTGTCTTAAGTTTATAATGACTCTCTACTCTCTCTTTCATCTTTTTGGCATCGGTTCTCGTAGTTATTTTTTCTCCCTATACGCTACGATTTTGAGTCGTTTACATGGACCTCATATTGTCTTCTTAAAAAAATATATTTGAGAATCACTAAGTATTGTGACCACAGTGTAATAATTGTTCAGTAATAGTTGCATTCTTGCAAGTCATAAAGTTCCCAGTCAGCATCTCGTTGACACACATGAGGACTCGCATGTTGAGTCACACCTCAATTTGGTTCTTGCAATCGGCTTGCAGGAAAACACTAAAGCTCAAATTTAACAACCGATAGCCATTTGAGTCAAATCACTCAGTTGTAAAATGGTAATTGATCGAATATGAAACCTGTTTCGTACTTTCAAGTTTCAGCTTTTAGATGTATTATGACATCTGTCTAATCTATCTTTATTGTTTATAGCAGGTTTATACTATGATGGTTTACAGTGAATTCCTTTATATATTGGCACTTAATCATTATTACCGCCTCCACTAACCAATATCGCTGATGAAGAAATAACTTTTCCAAAGACTTAATGAACCTTCATTTACTTCCAAATAGTCTCCCGCTTCATGAGTATCGATATCATTACCATTACCTGATATATTATAAAATAATAAGAAAATTGGTGAAAATGTTTGGACGTTTGCTACTCAATCATGCCGTAACTACTTACTTGACCGTCAGTATAGGAGATTTAAATCCCATTTAGTAATTAATAATAAATACCTACCTTACTTACAACATATCTGAAGGTTAGGTTAAAACATGTAAGCTATTTCTATTCTTTATTTTTATTTTAAGTGTAACGTTCAATTAAACCTAATTTTTAATGTCAGAGTCACGGCCCTAACAGTAAAACATATTTGCAGTAAAAAATAAGGTAGGTTTATAAAATTATTGTCGTTCATCTTTGAACATGTAGTACCTATACCAATACAAGTTTACTAGTGCCGAAACTTCGTCGTTTCCAGTACTAGCCTGCCGCAGTCGCGAAACGTACCGTTACGCTGCAGCATATATTTGAGCGAAGCGAGTTTAAATTCAAAATTCTGGCATCGTAATAACCTGGGTAATTCTGTAAGCTATTGATGAGTGCAAAAAAATCCGAAATCGGCCGAGTATTCGCCGAGAAACAATTTAACATAAATCGTTTGAAAAATAATGTGAGTCACCCGTTGAGAGCTCCGCTCGCCTTCGGCTCGCTTCGCTCAATAAAATAAACGTCAATAATAAAACTCATTTCAACCCTTTTTTATTTTTAAATTCCGCGAGACCGTGGCTTCTCCTATGTCCATTGCTGCAGGCGTCTCAGAAGGTATTTCCAGTGGCGCCCGGCGGACTTTGGCCACCTGTGTAGCCTCTTCGGGGGTTTGGTCGGAATGAAAATCCCGCTTCAGGTTGGGTTTTATCCCGCGTCGGTGAGTGAATCTGTTTGCGTGTTGTGGGCTGAGGCCCGCAGCATGCGACCCTACAAGCCTGCTTCTGTAAGAACGGGGGGTGGCTACCCCACCGTCCTCAGGCCCCGATCTTGGTGGTCGATAGTCCTGGGTGTAAATGAGTGTGCGGTGCCCTGGCCGCTGACTGCGAAACTTAGCAGGGAGGGTACGCTCCCTGCTAAGACCGACCCTCTCGGCCGACTCCTTCGCGAGCATAACTTGCTCGCAGAAGGACATGGCCGCGTTCCACCTACTCGCGCTGGAGACCATGGCTTGAAGCATGGTCTCCAGCAAAAGGCGTATCCACGTCCAGACCCACGAGGTCCCGGCGTTGACTCGCACTCATTTCAACCCTCAATAAAACACAAGCTAAACTACTACTATACTTAGCAAAACAAGTAAGTATACGAGTAGCTGTAGTTCAAAATAAAAATGAAGTTGAACCAGTCTAATTTATTATTGAACTTAACAAGCTTGTTGAATATATCTGAGCTTATTTGGGCATAACATGTTATTTAATGACTTTTAAACATACACATTATTAAAATTTATACAATGTTTTATTTCATGTCAGTGTAAAACAGTTCACTGCAATGAATATGAGATTTGATTTAAAAATTCACAACCACTTCATAGAAGAGATATTATAGTTCGCAAGTCGCAGCGGGGTTTCAGATGACATCTCGCAGCGTGCAGTCTTACTTCTATAACCTTTGCTCTTCTCGACACACGTCTATTACCCTTCGGTTCGTTGTATTAAAGCTCATTTTGCATTCTTCGTACACAACTACCTAAAACACTTTAGACTTTATTTCTATAATAGCAATTGAAAATAAAAGCGTAGATTAAAAATATAGATAGAGGTACCTCGTTATGAAATTAAGCAACCAAATGGATTTCGATATCTGTTCATTGTTTGATTCACTTTGTTTCGTCTTAGTGCGGTCGCGATTCGGTACGGGAGAGCGGCAGCGGCGCGGCCCGCTCTAGTGCAGGGTTATCGCGGCTTGGGCGCCCGTCACGGTTCCCACGGCTAGTGGTATTTTAAATACCTATTTATCTATGTACAGCGACAGGACCGAGGTGCATTCGGTTTGAGTAGCCTCTTCTGGATGGGTCAAGGATTTGCAGGTGAGTGCAGATCCGTGCTTGTTATTCGATGCGACGACCTGACCTCGTTACATGTCTTGCCATGTAGAATTAGATTGTAAGCACGATATTATTATAAAATATATCAGACTCTCCATTGTATTTTAATGAATTAATGTATGCAAAATTAAAAATAAACATCATTATTATTTAATTGATATCCGATTAACTTCCGTTTGCAATCACTTCGCATAAATATCCATCTCGTTATCGAGTTCTACTTAAATACATCTACATAAATAAACTTGTTTACTACTACCGTAGTGTTACTAAACTCGTATATTATGGCAAATCCCGTAATTGCAATTTTATATTTTCCTATACATATGGGAAAAGAATAGATGAAAATAAAGTATATACAGATGTGGACAGTCTATTTTCGTTGTTAGTCAGCTTTTTGTACGATAGAACATTTTTACTTACAGGATCATGGCCCTGGACCGCTCAGCGAGGGGGGTCTCGAACTCGTATTGACTAAAACTTACGGCACACTTCGGTGTCTCCATGAATTTGTACACTTGAATCCCAAAATTTTCCTGTCCAAAGTGTCCAGAGAAAAGATCGCCGCCTGTATTGGACAGTACACATTTCCTGTAAGTTAAATTAAAGAATTACTCATAAAAAATTGTAAAAAAAATAATGTGAACCTTTTTTAGGGTTCCGTAGTAAAAGTCTTGGAACCCTTATAGTTTCGTCATGTCCGTCCGTCCGTCCTCGGCTTTCCTCCCAAACGGTTAGTGCTAGAAAGATGTTTGGACGGATAAAATTATGAAAAATGTTTTTTTTGGAGTACCTCCCCAACAAGTAAAGTGGGGATGATTTTGTGTATCATTGGTCAAGTATTTTTGGAAGGTTGCTAAGACAAGTTTTTTATTTAGGTGTCCATTTGCGAGATATTCAACTTTAAAGCTAACACTAGCATTGTAAGGCAGACGGCAGACGGCGACAGAGTGGCGTGGTCGGTAGTGCATCCGCTTTCGACGCCGGAGTCTCGGGTTCGATTCCCGGTCGGGACAAACTTTGTGTGAAGACAGATACGTTTGTACCGAAGTCTGGATGTTTCCTATGTATAATATGTATGTATTTACAAAAAAAATGTACTTAAGTATTTATATCAGTTTATCTAGTACTCATATCACAAGCTCTGCTTAGTTTGAGACTAGATGGCGTTGTGTGAATTGTACTAACATATTTATTTATTTATTTTATTTAAAGCGCATTTTTTTTCGGGTAGCACGAAGTCTGTGAAAAAATTCATATTAATATGACTAAGTTAACCGTTCCAGTGGTATTCATTCATAACAGAATGTCACAGTGACAGACTGACACAATGACACTGACAATGTCGACACTAATGTGGCCCAGTAAAATGTGGATACTAGTGTCACTTCCACACTTTCCCAACTTGTTTTCTGCGTCTGGCAACACTATTGAACAGTCGTAAAATTTTAGCTCCTAAAAATTTATTAGTGAAATAAATACAAATTACATCAGATAACTCCAATATCATCACAATAGTAATGCAAAAATAATAATTTCAAAGAATTTTGTGTATATTAGTGTAAAAATAAGCTAAAAAGTGACGAATCAGCTGACCGTATTGTTCAATGTTATTTCACGTAAATACATAATGTTTCTCCTATAATAGGTAAAATTATTTTATTATACGTGTTTATTCATATACTCAACATTGAAAACAGGCGATCTATTTTCGTAAGTACAGAAAAGTTTTGATTTTAATTTACCGGTACCTAACATAACCTCGAACTACCTACTTGTAATTTCTAAATTGCACTTATTTGTCGAGAATATGAATACCCGTAGCCGTAGAGCCTTATCCCGCCATGAGGAGGAGCCCAAACTTCAGCTGGTGTTGCAGGAACTTAAATCTAAAACAGAGCTCTGTTTACAATTAGAAAAAGAAAGAGAAGAAAATGAAAACTTGTTGATAGGTGCTTTAGACGATAGTAAAAAACTAAAATCTGAACTAGCTAGGCTTTATATTAGTTATGATGAAATTGTAATGCAGCGGAACCACCTTCAATCAATAGTAGATAGGTTTCAAGAGTGCAGTGACGAGTATGAAGGGACCTTGAGGAGGACTACCTTGCTGGAACAGGAGCTACGGGATGCCCAGGGGCACATCTTACACCTGGAGTCAGCTGCCGAGCAAGTCGTAGTCCAACAAACGGATAACCTTTATAACGAGCTAATGAGTGGTACTCCGCAGTTTGTTCCTTCTGCAACAGTTCCAAACCTGGACTTGTCTACTATAGATCTTACCAATGACAGTTCATACCAACTGGACAAGCCAGTTTATTTTTGCAGCAGGAATAAACTAAAAAAATACCTAAAAATAAAGAAATTCATTTTAAAATCAAAGAAACAATTAAAATATCATAGAATCTTAATGAAAAAGTGTAAAAATGTTAACTCTAGTTTAAAATTAAGAGAACAAGCTAAATTATCTATGTTAGAACTTAAACAAAGTCATTTAAAATATTACACTGACACACAACACTTAGAGTCACAAATAAAAAAATTGCAATTTGAATTAGAGTATGCAACTAAAAAATATGAATGGTCTCTAAAAGACTTTAATAAGTGTTCATCAAGTATAGATAAGGTACTCAAAACATCTAATTATAATACTGAGCGCCTTAATACATTTATAAATAACCACTCGTGCAACATCAACTGCACAAGTCCTCCTCAATCTTTGGAGCACCAGGCTTCCCTTACAACTTGCTCTCCTTCTACTTCATTAGTATATGAATTGTGTGAAAGTGTAAAAAGTAATAGTCATACTGGTTATACTAAACTAATTTTATTTAGTGATGATATTGGAACTGATTTTGGTTCTTTTCTGATACAACAATTGTTCCTAAATTTAGGCTTCATAAAGTGAGTAATTCTTTTGCGGGGAACTTTATTCGAATGTACAATACATTGCCAACCGAAATAGCAAATTTATGTGTTAATAAATTTAAAAAACTAATAAAACGTAAATTGTGCCATAAAGCTTATTAAAGTATTAATGATTTCTTAGATGACAAGGCTGCCTGGTTGTAACACGAATTGCTCCTTTCTAAATAACTCTGTATTAGATTTAAGATGAAATATTTTGGAAAAAAGCCGAACAGAGTTTCTTGAGGGCTCTTCTCAGTCTCGTTGCATTTTGGAACCCTCGGTAGAGTCACACCAACTTTTGACGAATCTAAATAATTTTCTAAAAATTTCAAAGATAATAAAGGTTATTTATTTATCTTGTGTGTTGCGACACTTGTCACGTCATCGCGTCATCTACACCTAATGTCATATTGGGCTAGCATATGATAGGTATTAGGTGCAGATGTGACAAGTGGCAATACTAGTGTCGAGTGCATCCATAAGTGACACTAATTTCATCGTGTATTGGTACCATTAACTTATGTTAGACGTTTGTCTAGCCGGGCGCCATTAGAAAGCCGGGCGCCACTGAAAATACCTTCTGCGTGTGAACCAGAGGCGCCCGGGAACAGAGGTACGAGCAGAATTTAAAAAAAAGAAGTTTGTCTACGTAAGTCGTAATGTTTATATAATATACCTATATGTAAAACATGGTGTGAATGATTTTAACACCGTTTTAAAATAATTAAGGTAAGTCATAAGGACATTTTTAACGACGAAACACAGGATTTCGTCATTGCTTCGCGTCATGAAAAATAATTTTATTACACTTAAGTGGTTTCGTTTCGATACAAGGGGGTATTCCAAAAAAAGCGGGTTGTTAATAAGGTACATGATTCACATTTTGCACTGACTGCATTACTTTCCGGTGAAAAGAATGCACATCGGGCGATGGGCTGAGTTGAAAAATGTCCAACAGTAGTTTTATGGTGAAGCATGCCAGCGACAATGAGAAATTATATTTTTAAACTAGACTAGGTACTTATACTTATACTACAAGTTGCGATTTGTTTGAAAACAAAAATGACGTTGAATATAAGTGTCTCAAAAAATCAATCAAAAGAGCACTATCTCTCCTCTCTGTCGTGACTATCTTTATATATACAATAGGATTTACATTTATTTTTTTAAACTGGTAAAACCTTAAAAATCCCATGTGTACTGTAAATAAATTGACCGTCATGGGACGAAAATGTCAAAAATTTAATTCAAACTTTCATTCATGTTTGTTATTGTCAGGAAAAAGGTATTATAAAAGGAAAATAATAAAGCTGCGCGAAACATCAGGGAATTTGAGAAAACTTAAACGATAGTTATGACATAAGCCGGTCGGGTCACCTAGTCATCATCATCAACCATTGAGCGTTTTCCCAATCTAGTTGGGATCGGCATTCCAGTCTTACTGCGAGGTGGCTGAACTTAGATATAATTTTGTAATCGGGTCATTTAGAATTAGTATGAAAATGAACAAGTTAGTGAACCTAAATGCAATCGTAAACACTTATATTTGAATCCATAGCTGCATCTTATTACCCATCTTGTGTAACCTTGTTTTTTATTTTAAATTCCGCGAGACCACGGCCGCTCCCATATCAATTGCTGCGGGTGTCTCTGGTACACACCAGAAGGTATTTCCAATGGCACCCGGCGGACTAGTGTGGCCTCTTCGGGATCTTGTGTAACCTAGTCTAATCTAATCAGTACAACTTACCAATGTATCTGATATGGGTTTCGTAGTGATGCTAACTTTTGGCAGTTTAAATAATATGAGACGGATTTCAATCCTATTAGTTATACTTGAAGTTGGTGCACTTGAACATTATATTAGGCGAAAAATTAAACGCTTTCACATAATAGTGAGCCTTTAATAAATTCTCATAAAGGCTCATCATCATCTTTTAATAATACTGTTTCATAAGTGTTGGACCTTGGAAATAATAAATCATTCTTGCTAGGTAAGTAAAGTACCTATCACAAATTATACGTCTAATAGGAAGTGATGAATCTTAATTTCAGAAACTATTTGCTAATGCAATGTTTTGTGCATTAAATATTGGTTACAAATCGGCTTGCGGGCTTGCAAAAGTATAAATCTACTTCTTCGCTGTAGTTAATTTATTAAATCGATTATGTCTTTTGCCTTATCGTTTAATATGTGTTCTCATGTCTTAGCAGTTAAAAAGAACTAAAGTTTATTGTATTTCGTTTTAGATCTATAAAGTACAGCAGTCATCGTGAACTACCCGCAAGGTGTACTTAATCAGAAAACTAAACTACACAGTGGCTCTTTGTCTGTCTTTTTTCTCCATGACCTTTTTTTTTGGTTTTCTCATAAATAAGGTCCCCGTAAAAAAATAGATACCTGCACCAATTTGCTATGGTTCCCTATCAAAACGTAAAATAATCTTAAGAATTCTTCGCACGTACCTAATTTATAATCCATATCTAGCCTTATTTAAGATATATACGATTTACTTGACTAGAACTGACGGGAACCCTGAATATCAATTTGTGCGCTACAGTCATGAACTCTGTTTTCATTATACAGCAGTGACTATTTATGGTCCATTTAATAACAATGAAGGCATTACTGTGTATACTCGATAGTTATTTCGCTCGACATGCATTGGCACGATTTCTGTAATCGATTGTTGTGTGAGTCTTTTGATTATGTGAAGCGATATGATGTTATATTGAATTATGTTATAGTTAGTAATAAATATATTCGGAAGGAATAACAGTAATTGATGTTGTGGTAATGCCACTACTCTTCTCTGCAATTAAATGGAGAATCACAACTGACAAATAGTGATGTGTCGTCGTGTGTTGTACAATGTTTTCTCATTCTAATCGCATTGGGAATACAAAGTTGTAATTGCCTTGACACAAAAGTACTTATATGATCAAATAATTGGTTAATTTCTTGGAAATTTACTGAGATTATCTCACACTAAATCCAAGCAACAAATTAAGAGTCCAGTTTTGTGGTAATTCGATTAGGTACTAATTCTGCATATTGCAAAGTACCGACTTGTGGCATTATGTTAATATTTTGTTACTTCAAATATTATTAACCAGTCAGTAGTTCAACTATAATGTTAGGGTTTTAGTGGATAATATTCTGTTAAAAGCAGCAGTAAAATTATAAGATTTTATTTCGTAAGGAAAATCGACAATTGATAATTGCTTATTTATACAAAATAGAATAAAACAATGGTAAGTAAAATGTTTTAAGAAAAAACTTTTTAAAATTATATAATAGCATTAATTTTTCGCAGAATTAAAAAGACAACAAAACGTCGACAATTGTTTCGCCTCTAAACGAGGCATTATCAAGACTGTCTCAGAGAGAACAGCTGCTGTTCTCTCTGAGACAGTCTGTTTCGACGTTTTGTTGTCTTTTTAATTCTGCGAAAAATTAATGCTATTATATAATTTTAAAAAGTTTTTTCTTAAAACATTTTACTTACCATTGTTTTGTCATGGATTTTCGACAAGTAACGCCTGTTTCTATCCAATATTTGAAAATAGAATAAGTCTATTCACTAAGCTAATTACATGTTTCCACGACTAAGAAAATGTCATAGGGACTTACTTAGGCTTACGAACATACTCGTGTCATTGTTACATGGAAAGGCACACACCAATCAAGGTACATAAAATAATAAAAAGAAAATTTACAGAAGACACATTAATACGATTGTATCTCGATCGTAATGTCGATTGTAAGATGCCTACATTATTAGTGACAAATCAACCGTTTTAAAGAACATACTCCCTAAAAGTGCGTCAGGTTTTAAGTTAAAAATCAAGAAGGATATTTGTTACCTACTCCTTGTTGACGGAAATAGGCTAAATTGACTCATCGGTTAGGTACTTTTACCCCGTTTCTGAGTTTGCTTGGACTAAAGAGATTTTATTTAGTGGCATATAACATCTGTCCTGGTTGTTGAAACTTTAGTTTGAATTACAAAGTGGTAATACTGCCCTGTAACAGTAATTTTGTTGGTGATAGGTGGCTCTATTATCAACAAAATTACTGACAAAGTGTAGGTGAGTAATTCACCTCTGCCTACACCATTAGGGATAGATGTATGATGTATGTACATGTATTAAAGAAATCTTATTGGAAAATCTAAGCAATATTTACTATTATTCGCGGATTTTCTTGCATACGTTACAGTAGGTAATTCCTGTAGCTGAATTTTGGTGTCTGTACTATTACAAAATACACAGCAGACAGAGAGTTCCTATTAGTGGTAAGCCGGTGTAGGTACCTCCAGTATGTTTCAAGATAGCGTCACATTGAATGGTTCATTTAATTCTTCTATTCAATTTCTTATCTTTGAATATATGGTACTCTATATTTGTAACGTGGGAATCGTCATTGGTTCACTCAGGATTGCTTCGATGGCTATCAGCAAGAAAAATAAATTAAAAATAACATCGATAGTAGTTGATGTTATCTCCTTGAGCTTCCGAGCTGAGATTGCTTATACAAATTGATCTAAATTGATGTTACTATCAAGCCGACGGGGAAGAATAGATGTTTCGTTACTGCGCGAGTACATATAATAGTGATTTGTAGATCACTTTACTGACATATATACCTATTTATAAGCCACGTTATGCTGTATGTGATACGATTACTGTGTTTGCTATTTTTTGCGCAAGACAAATAATGGAAAACGATTATATTACTTATTTAGAAAACAAATGTGTATAGGTAAAAATATTTTAGAGACTTACGCGTACAGTACGCTAAGTTTAAGATATTTTTTTTTCAAATAAATAAACCAGAAAATGATGTATATATGTGCTAATATTTATATTAATGTGTTAAATGTAGTAAATATTTTATATAAAGTTTATATTTCTGTGAGTTTAATAGAATGAAAAGTATTTTATATCGTACATTCTCACCTCGCCTGTCTGTTTTATCTTTCCACTCCTTTTCCTCATCGTCAGTGGAACACTAAAATTTGTATTTTATTAGCCTACTAGTTGAAACACAAGAATCACTTGGTATGGCGATAACAGCTGACACAGCTGATAGCGAATACTTCCAAAGTACTAAAGTCTACGTCTTTATGGTCACATGACTAATAAAACAATCAAAATAATTTGGATTAATATCTTACACGAGCTTTTTAACAGTGTAAAATTTATAGTATGTTTTTATAGTAATAGGGTTATAATAATAACATAACCATTCAGGTCGTTGAGGACAAGTTTTTAAGATCACTTTTATCTCAAGGTTGATAAAGTGTCGTTTGTAGAAAAATATGACCCGGAAAAGTTTTTGTTTTTCATTTAAGCTCATTGTTGTAGCTATAAAGAGTGGAATACGAATTTAGCAAGCCTTTATATACAAGATAGAGTGCGGCCGCATGACCTCGCCGTGGAATAAATGCTGTAATTAAGTGAAATTATTATAATTCTGTTTCAGAATTAAATGGATGCCACAAAATCGGGCCCTTAAATAACCGTAAATTGACTAAATATTTAGTAAAGTATGCTCACTGTCGACATAAATGGTGTTGTTTATTTAATATGAGATTTTGTATTACTTTAACTTGGATTGTTTCTGACAAACAAAGTGGCAAAAACAGAATATGTAATATCAAAAAAAAAATTTTTGCTTTAAATGTCATCATCATTTACACTGTATGATTAATTAAAGTAATAATGTTCCATGTAAGCTATTAAAAACTAAAAGAGAAATGTAATAGGGCAATCTGTTACTGGAAGTTTTCTCTCTTAACTTATTTGGAACTGAAGCGATTTTGAGTGTGAGCGTTGATAATCAAAAGCCGTCATCCTATCTGTTATCAGTCCATTATGGTCACCAATAAATGACGCGGCTTAAAGTCTTAAACCTTTTTAAATGGGCGAGAGTCGTGAGTCTTCGCCGAAGTAATTAGCTGAGTTATTTGTGCAGCCGAACTGACCGTACTGTGCCACAGAACATTTAATAAAAGATAGTCTTGAGACAATGATTCATTTAAAGCTTACGTATATGTGCGATGTTATATAGTTAATTACGGTAGACTTGTGACTGCAGAATATGGAAGGGCTTTAAAATTTAATTGGCACCACACCTTATTAGTACTTACGTTAAAATATTCTAGTTATAATGTTATGCGGATGTTGTAAGAGTATCTACATAGGTACCAAGGAGTAGGTCTCTATGATAAACGCAATTCAAAACTAGAATGTCTTCAACAATATTTTAATATCGCACGGATCTTGTTTAGTTCCAGGCTATAAGTTACATGTATTCCAAACTTTAGCCAATTTCATTGAGCACTTACCTATAGAATATGAAGAAATTTATAGGTAAATATTCAATTTAAAATAATACCTATGAAATTGCCGTTCTGCAGTACTGGCCATTTCAAATCAAAATAATTTTTGTTTGGCTAAGAATTCTAATTTCAAATTAATTTTATTTTAAAAACATGGAATTCTTTTTCCAAAAGTATGTAGTCATTTGTTTATTGATTAGTGTTACGTTTTCATCGCATTTCATTCTTTTTCGTCATCCTGGATACGTTAAAAAATCGAGCAATTATGGAATATGAGTATCGTCATGGTAGCAACGCCGCACAAGCGGCACGCAACATCAACGACGTTTACAGAGCTAACACTACAAACCAACGCACCGCCTGTTATTGGTTTGCTCGCTTCCGTTCTGGAAATTTCGACCTGAAAAATGAACCTCGCTGTCGTCCGAAGACTTTCGTCGACAATGGTGAATTAAAGGTGATTGTGGAAGCCGATGATACACAATCTACGGCTGAATTAGCAGCAGCTTTCGACGTTAGCGTCAAAACAATATTGGTCCATTTGCGTCAAATTGGCAAGGTAAAAAAGCTTGACAAATGGGTGCCCCACGAACTCAATGATCGCCAGCGCGAAGTACGCGTCGAGACATGCCTTGCATTGCTCAACAGACACACAAATGAAGGAATGTTGAACCGCAATGTTACTTGCGATGAAAAATGGATTCTGTTTGATAGCCGCAAGCGCTCAGCAAGTTGGTTGGATCCTGGTTCAGCACCTAAACAATGACCTAAACAAAAACTTACCCCTAGATAAGTGATGGTCACTGTTTGGTAGTCTAGCGCCGGTGTGATTCATCACAGCTTCTTACCAAACGGGGTGAGCATTACTGCAGATATGTACTGTGAAGAACTAAACACAATGATGGAGAAGCTGGCACATCTCCAACCAGCATTGGTCAATCGCTCGTCTCCGTTGCTCCTGCATGACAATGCGCGGCCTCATACTGCACAGCAGACGGTCTCCAAGTTGCAAGAACTGGGGTTGGAAGCTCTCCGTCATCCGCCATACTCACCAGACCTTGCGCCTACAGACTACTACTATTTCCAGAATTTGGATAACTTCTTGGCAGGAAATAAATTCAATACCCGAGAGGCAGTACAAAATGCCTTTGAAGAATTTGTTGCCTCCCGTCCAGCTGATTTCTTTAAGAAGGGCATCAATAAACCCCCGCCCTGACTTCGGGTACGTCGTCTTCACTGATGCTATCCGCGTCGGGCAGAGACGGAGCCATGCGCGGAGGGACGTGCTCCTCCGCGCTCGTCGGAAACAGGGAGCCCATGACCCGCTCCAGCTGCTGCGGCTGGAGACTCTGGGTCAGTGGGGGCGCCCTAGGTCGGAGTTTCTCCCTGACCTGTACGTACGGGCGCCCCCATGGGTTCTGCCTCCGGCGAAACCTGGTGTACTGGCGGCGGGCGGAGATGCATGCTGCGCGCAGCTGTGCAATCTCCGGCGACCACCAGTACACCTGCTTCCTTGCCGGTCTGGGTGTAACCCTAGGCATCGCCGCATCACAGATTTGCGACATGGCTCTCCTGAACCACTCCGCCTCGGCATCCACATCGGCAGGCCGGTCCGGTGCCGGAATCCAGGCCTGCACGATGGATGCCTCCAGGAGAGCCTCCCGATCCAGATGGTGAAGTGCCCAACGCGGATCCGGGGGATTTTCTACCGGCTGTGGGAGGTCAGGTGGGTGGACGACATCGAATCGGATGTACCGATGGTCCGAGTGCGTCTCCTCACCCTCCTCCACGTGCCAGCCAGTAATACGGGCGGCGAGGGCAGAGGTCGCGAACGATACGTCCACGACCGAGCTGGTCCCCCGCCGCCAGAAGGTGGCGACATTCCCCCGGTTGAGGACCTCCAGACCACGTGTTCTGGTCCAGTCCTCAAGAAGCCTCCCCTTGTCCCTGGTTTCCCGGGAGCCCCACGCCTCACTCCAGGCGTTGAAGTCTCCCAGGAGCAGGACAGAGCGAGGACGGCACGCAGCGAAGACGACGTCGAGCTCAGTGAGCCATAGCTCAAACTGAGTCTCGTCCAGTGTCGGCGAGATGTAGGTGGCCACGACTGCCAACCCATCATATTCCGCCGCAACACACCCGCGGCCCCTTGCAATGATAGCAAGGCGCGAGTTGTCTGCGGCGGACCCCCCGAAGATAAAACAGGCCGAGCCGTCCTCGTCCACCGGGCTTCCCGGGTGGACGTAGTACGGCTCGGCGACCACGGCCAAGTTTATGGACCACTGCCGGATGCTCTGGTACAGAAGATCCTGAGCAGCGCGGCAGCGGTTCAAATTCACTTGCAGGATGCGGATATGGGCGTCAGACATTAATGGACGTCCATATCAGCATCCCGCCGAGAAACATCTGGCCGTGCAGTAGCGGCACCCCCACCGCTCTCAGCGGACGGACGAGGTTTTGGCCTCGAGGCGGCGCAGGTTGTGCTGCCGACCCGGTGGTCCGCAGTTTTGCCCTCCGCCACGCATCTAAAGCAGCGAGGCGGGGCATCACAGGCACTTGCCTTGTGACCGGGCCGGCTGCAGCGGAAGCACCGATCGCCCACGGTGACTTCCGCTGTGCACTGCACTCCGACGTGCCCCACCACCATGCACCGGAAACATCTGGTTTCCCGGGCACGAAGGAGGTGCACCTGCGCCTTTAGGAAGCCCCCTACGAGGAGGCTTCGTCCGTCCGTCACTTTCAGTGCCGCCGCAACGGGGCACTGGACGACTGTCATCCCATGACCAGTGGAGCCGAAGGAGATGTCTCCAGCCTTCACCTGGTCACGAGGGCAGCCGCCCGCCTCCACGACGGCGGAGATTACTTCCTCCGTCGTGGCCGCGTCATCCAGACCCGTGATGCGCAATGCAGCGCATTTGGTGGGCCTGGTGACGCCGACGGCTTCTGCGTCCAGCGCGTCCCTAAGCTGCGCTGCTAGGGCGTCAGCTTTAGGGCCGCTGGAGGCGCCGGAGACCTCGAGGAGGCGAGCCCCGGTGCGTGTCGTCTTGCACCGGAGACCCCCCTGGATATCGAGGGCTGAGAGGTTGACTGAGGACTTCACGGTCCTCAGGACATCAGCGTACCTCACACCCCTCTCCACACCCTCCGTCGTCACCGTAAGGACGATGGCTGTGGAGCGAGGAGCGCGGGGCCTCTTCGGCGCCTTCGCCGCGGCGGCTTTGGCCACTTTCTTGGCCGCTTTCCTGGCGGCCTTCGTCTTCCTCTTCTTGGCCCCCACTACCTCCCATCCCTCCCGTCCGGAGGGATGTAAAGGAGCAGCGGGAGCGTTAGAGGAAGAGGAGGCGGCAGGGGTGCCGCTCTTCTTGCCGCGCCCCTTCGCCTTCCGCTCCTGGGCCGCGGTCTCGGCCGGCAACCGGTACGCTGGAGCGGACTGGGGTGGAGCGGGGCGGCGGACAGCGGGTGTGCCGCTTGGTCCTGGAGCGGGAGAACCGCTAACAGCCGCCGCGTATGAGAACGCGGGACGTGCTAGCGGAGGGCGGTACGCCCGGTCCTCCAGGACCGCGAGGCGCCTCTCGATCGCCGTCAGGACCTGTACCATAGTCGGCACAGGCTGTGGCGGCGATCCGGGCGCCGTGTTGGGCACCGTGGTGGGCGCCTTTTTGGACGCCGTAGTTGGCGCCGTCGTGGGCGCCTTGGTGGGCGCTGTGGTGGGCTTCGTGGGTGGCGCCGTCTTCGGCACTGGTCCAGCCGTCGGAGGAGGAGGCGGCAGCATGGGACCGGGAGGCGCCTTGACCACCTTGGTCAAGTCAGCGACCTCCCGCCACAGGTCATCCATCTGCTTCCTGGAAGCAGCGAGCTCCGCCTCCAGGCTCGTCACCTGCTTCCGGAGCCTCGCCTCCTCCTTAGTGACGCTCCGCGCGAGGAGCTTGTTGAGGGAAGATTGGGCTTCATCCACCAGTGAAGCCACAATCTTCTTCCTCCCCGCCACGTTTCTGTTGCCCCGCATGGCCGCGTTCATGCGGGCAAAAACGGTCATCAGCTCCCGCGCGGGCGGCCCACCGATTTCCCGGCGACTTCGCTGGGACAGTTGGACCGAGGACGGATTGGCGGCCGCCTTCTGTACGCGTCGAGACGCGTACGCACCGTCTTGACCGGCACCTCCTCCTCCGAATCGGTGGAGAGGAGGGACCCCCACCCGGAGCAGCTGGTGCTACGGTCGCGCGGCGGCCCCCCCTTCTCCTCGAGGGTCCTCTTCTTCGTCGCAGAAGAGCGGCCCTTCTTCTTCACACTGCTGGGAGCTGACCCATCGTCAGTCCCAGCAGCATCAGTTCCTTGGGGCGTCGACATCGCGCTGCAGCTAGGCGGCGCGGCGCGAGCCCCCAAATCAATTTATCGGAGTCCGTGATGGATGCGTAAAGTCGTCGGTTGATACTGCCCGGGAAAGGGCAGTATCGGGACCATCGGGCAGGACGGGGTATCGTCGGGTTCACTATTCATAATGATCACAATTTTTATTGGCACCAAGTTCAGACTAAATACGTTCGGTCACCCAACTTGCCACTGCGTTACCGTGGTCAAGTTGGGGTCCAGGGCGGACGGCGAGGACGTAGTATCTAATCAGTTGGGGCCCCGCCCCACTAACATAACCTAACCTAACCTAACTTAATACTTTTAAACAAAATAACTTTCGCTTCATGAGTATTGCTCGCTGTAAAGGTATAATTGAGTACCTATCGCAATGAAACTGAGAGCTCTGCCATGTTATTCTTTGACACCATTAACTGAAAACGTTGTCTGTATTGTGACAAATTGTGCCATAAGTAGCTAAGAGATAATTATACCGATCGCCAAACTACTCGTTTCAACAGAGCAACAACAGTACTACGTCTTTAGTCACTACAGGAAGTTTTTTGTGACAACGGTAGGTGCTATTAGGCAAGCGGCAAACCCCCTGAAAAACTAAAATGACTGACCAATCAGTAAAAATGTGATTTCCCCAATTCAAATTTGTACTTTTTGTAAACCTTGGACCAAAAGGCGTCGATTGGTAAGAAAACAAAATTTGTGCGGTTGGGCTATTAATTGTTATAAACAAATTAATTTGTTAACTGATAAAAAGTTGGTTTTTATATTTGAAAATGATTTCTAAGGGTAAAACGGGCTTTAGCCCAAAGCCAACAAGCAAAGGTGATTTGATTTGATGAATTTGATATTCTTAATTTGTTTGTAAACAGACAGACACAGTAGTTAATAAATAAATATAAATAAATATTTTTGGACATTCTCACACAACGTCATCTAGCCCAAATTAAGCTAATATAAGCTTGTGTTATGGGATCTAGACAACTGATAAACATACTTATATATTTCTAAATACATACTTAACATACATAGAAAATACCCAAACTCCGAAACAAACATTTGTTTGTTGGTTTGTGTGTGTCACTTTGCATTTTCTATGTAATAAAGAGTAGTGTCTTATACTGTTGAATACCTATTTTTAAATTTTGTTAGCATAACTTGGAGTTTCTACCCACGTTAGTTATTGTGACAAATCCTACATCGCTCTAGTGATATTTACACATTCATACTTAAAAGCAAATATGTTCTGGCTTCATATTTTGCTGTTCTCTCTGAGACAGTCTTGATAATGCCTCGTTCAGAGGTGAAACAATTGTCGATGTTTTATTGTCTTTTAATTTTGCGAAGATAATGCTATTATATTTTAAAAAGTTTTAACATCTTACTTACCATAACTTTGTCATGGATTTCAATAATTATGACTTTAATGCCTCAATATGAACTCTATGTTCAATGCCGTATCAAACAAGAGACAACCCCTACTGACTTACAACTTCAAGTTGTCGCTGACGTCACGTATTTTGTTGCGATTGTTAGGCGAGTGACATAGGCCTGGTATGGGGCAGCATTGACATCTTGCTTTTATCATCTCATTAACAAAACATTATCGGGATAAACAGTAGCCAATAGCACTTAGTGAAAATATCATTTTTAAAATCGGTTTAGTAGTTTCGGAGTCTATTCAATGAAAACAAACAGATTATCATAAATCTAGAAGCAAGTACCTACATGTCGTTTAAAAATTCCATTACACTGATGAGATGTAAGATAGAGTCATCGTTTATTCCATAACAGTTTGAATGTTATGAGGAAATCAATTTATTAGCTTACCTAAAATAACACAGTTCTTACTCAGAACCTGGGCAGGTTCTGAGTAAGAACTGAACATTGTTATTCAATGCAGTGGGCACTGCATTGAATAACAATGTCTATAACTATGAAAATAAAGACTTCCATCGTTTCCAACTAAATGAAATTCTTTAATATTTTATAAAGAAAATAATCGTCAAATTACTTTTAAAATTATAACAAAATTAGCGTAAATTTTCCACGATACAGCAATGTAAACACTAATCTGTCATCATCACTAGTAATTGGTAGAACTAAAAGGAATAATAATTTAAAATGGCTATGAACGGCAGCTGGTCTTGGTGATATGCATCCAATCTAGATGTGCAGCCTGCGCAGACGTTCTACCTATAACAGAAGATCTATGTTAATATGTACCTACTCCTTTTTATTTCCAGCTTAATTGGAAATGCTTTTGGTTAATCGTTCTTTTAATAATGTAGACGTAAATTGTATGTTTTTACACATGCTCTATCTAGTTTCAATGTCCCTTTAACACCTTATTTCCATGAAATTATTATAAAATATATCAGATCGAGTTGATTATTTTTTTATATTATTATGTGAGTTCTTTATATGTTAATTTATCAATTTTATTAAATAAGCCTGAGTACCTTCGCAAAGTCTGGGGTACCTACCTATCCCTATACTTATGTAATAACTTTCCAATATGGGAGGCCTCATCGCTATGGACAAAATTTTTCGTTCCGATCCATGTTGACTGAATGCCAAGAGAATAGGAATAAGTGTAATAAAAGGTTCATCCCGGACTTCAACTTGTTGCCGCATCGAGTTCTGAAAAGCATAAATTAATTTTAGAAGTGAATAAAAAGTGTATACTTTATCAATATGATATTGATGCAGGTTCTTCTACACTCTAATAAAGTTGGCTTTCTTTTTCTAAACATTGCTATATGCAAATTTAATGTTTCTACTTTGCGTTTGCTGAGTTGAATTGGTCAGAATCGACCTATTAGTATAATAATTTCCTTTATCGGTAACCAGGTAGTGCTTAGATTTCCGTATTCGAGGGTGCGGTAAGCACAAGTCGGGAGACGTGGTGCGATGAACGTGTGCGATACTATTCATTAGGCGGGCGCACAGGGCGCTTACGCGTCAAATTAGCTAGAGCCGCGCTTAATTAGACAGTGCAACGTCGTCGCCGTCGTTGCCTGCCCGCATGCCCCCGTGCACTCTTCACCCCACGTTTTATTCAACCGCCCGCGCACTTGCTATGCTTATCTTACATTAAATACTAAACACAATTACGAGTAACTAGACTCTTACATCTTAGTTTCTGCCAACATTTAAATTGTTCATAGGCTGTGCTAAGCATGAACAATGGTATTAAGGTGAGTGGACGTTAACTACTTGAGAGGAACACATCTTACAATAAAATTAGAAATAGAATAAGCTTAACCGCAAAAAATGGAAAAAACTAGAGTACTAGTAGGTAATACTTTAAATCAGATCCCCGGCAAAGTTCGTTAGGAAAAATACGATATTATAATTTCAACTTCAACCATTTTTCTACGTTCCACACAACCTGAGATGTTATGACCTGTTATGTTTGCTAACCACCATTAGAATCCCTGCTAGTAAATAAAACTGTGAAATCACATCAGTAGCTTGTTAATTGAAGAACTGCTTCGGTGGTGTGGTCGGTAGAGTATCGGCTTTCGACTCCGGAGTATCGGGTTCGATTACCAGGTCGATCCTAATATTTTTGTGATCCACAAATGTTTGTTTCGGAATTGGGTGTTTTCTATATATATTATGTATGTATTTAGAAATATATAAGTATGTTTACCAGTTGTCTAGATCCCATAGCACAAGCTTATAGCTTAGTTTGGGCTAGATGACGTTGTGTGAGAAAGTCCAAACAAAAAATAGTTTTAATTAATTATTCAAACCAAACTGTAATGTATAAAACATGAAGTAGGTAGATAGTTATTATAATGATATAATCGATGCAAGATTGAGTATTTAATGAGCTTATCTACATATTAATATCAATTTATAAGCTCATATTATTCCTACTTAATTAAAAAAACAGTGAGCCTTTTTAAACCTATATAGTATATTAAATTTGAATAATAATTCTATCAACAACAATATATACGTAAGCTATATACGTTTTACTTTTGATGGTAGATATTATGTAATGGTGATTTCAAACTGATCAGTATTTTTAACAGAAAACCCTATTATATGTGAAAAAAATAAATTTATATTACACGTACACCTTTGATATTACAAACGTCTTAAATTATTTACAAAGCTTGCGCATTTAATTAATGAATAATTTCTAGAATCAGCTGCTGCTACGGTTACATGTATACACGCGAGGCTAAGCGTCCACGAACGGACACAGACACCCGCCCTCTAAGACTTAAGTCAAGAATAGTCAAGATCGCTCACACTGAATCCAATTAACAACTTGATACACAATAATTGTATCGTAACGTCTGTTGTCAATTATTTACAACTAGTTCGTTGCATCTTGAAGGTATTAAAAACTAGTTTTGCTTCTTCACACGTGACCTGATCCTATTTAAAGATAACTAGCTACCTGTAATTTTATTAATTTTTTTGTGAATAACTTCGATACGATACCGATGTATTTTGCGTCACTCATATCTTTTTTCGATGAATATTTTCTTTGCTTTTATTATCAACTTTTTTATTTCCGCTAACATACCTAATTAGTTATACGTAGGTACATACAGCAATTAAGTTTTACCACTGAGAAAACTGGATTACTTATTTTCTGTTGCTTACAAGTCTCGAGCTAAAAAGGGTAAAACCATTTATCGTGCGATAAAAAAAACCATTCTCTGCAAAGTTATATCAGGAAGTAATGTAAATCTTAAAACCACCACTCATACTCATAAAATCCATTAACACATTCCTACGAGTAGATAACATATACAGAAAGCTACTTATAGAAGGACAATTAATTTAATTACAACAACGGTTCTATAGGCAGGTGTATGATGTAAACTAGCCATAATTCCTAGTAACGAACTTAGCCTGGGGCGGTAGGTACCTACTGCATACTGCAAACTTTCTTATAGCCCGCAAAATTAATATTGCAAGTTAGTAACCTAGCTGTAGTTAATTAGCTAATCGAAAAAAGAGCTTAAAATGAATGAGATTATTAAAAAAGTCGAAACCGTTAAAGTCTACGCCCGCACCTTGAGTTATGATAAATGAAACGTTTAAATACACCAATTTCTCGCAACTTTATCCAACTACTTAATTAAAATGTCAATGTGATCTTTTATTTTGTAAGCTACTTATTGCAAACGTGGCAACACAGCCAGCATTCTGGGAACCTTCCGAGTCGGCAATGACGCGGAGGATTTTTTTTATGTAAATATTTTTAGTATTTTAGTATATAATTATGTATATTGTTATTCTTATTGTAAATAAATGCTTTGTTTTACCTTATTGCCAAAGAGTATTGTTATATCATCGAAGGCCTTAGTTTCACGCCACTATCTTTTCATACCAGTTTGGATCTTAAGCTAAAACAACATGCCATGTTTCACGCCACGTTCCGCATCTACAACAGAAAAGAAACAATGTAAATCGCTTCACGGAAAATATCGAAGTTCAGCCGAATCGCAGTTAGACTGGAAAGCCGACCCTAACTGAGTTGGGAAAAGGCTCGGTGAATGATGATGATAAAGTAACGAATGTAGAGCTCCATGTAACTTTGAATGTTTTTCTTATGAAACGCTGTGCAAATAAAAACTTAGCACTAAAATGATCATAGTTTAGACATAATACTTGAAAATAAATACTGTAGGTCACACCTGTCCCATAAATTAGAATTTACATCATGTAGTTTTTGAAATACTTAAATATATCTAATCTATAATTGCTACGTGATATAACTCAGAATAATAACTGACTTTGAGAAATTTCAAGTATATTTTACTCTTTAGAATACTAAAACCAACTGAATACCATTAGTAATACAATATTCTATTTATGTCTATTTTTGGTAAATATGCATATAAACAAGAGTACCAAGGAAATATGAACTATGATGCAATTGTACGCAGTAAGCAATTCATAAAGCTGTAATTTTATCACAGTTATTGCATTTGCAACACTCATTGATTGAATGATTACAGGCCCTAGTTGGCGTTTGTACTGATAAAGGTATTGTACATGTGTCTTGAGTTATAGAGGAGTTTTAGTGATGATTGTGGTAAACCTTTGTCTTCGTGATTCGGCACAAACTCACCGTTGGCAAAATCTCGTGAAACATAAATTTGCCAGGTTCCGTTGTGAAAGTTAATATTCTTTGTAGTGCTAGCAAGGTCTATTTCTAACATTAAATAAATTACACTGATATTACAAGAACGAATCGGTGGAACTTGTTTTGGTCGGACGTGTCCGGGCTAGACGTTGCATCGCAAACATCAATTTTGTGTTGCCTGCTTTTAGTGTTATTAACAGAAATACGTTTCGTTTTATAGTTTTGATGTTCGAATACACTATCGAATAGTGTTGTGATTTATTACATCGTGCTGTTTGATTCGACTTTGTTCAACAGGTCAGTCATGTTGGCTTTATTAAATAGAACATTGGTTACATTCACTGTACATTTGTAGGCTTCTTGCCAATTAATGGTACATGAGTATTTTAAGTTTACATTTCAGGTGACACCTTGACAAGTTGTACTGAACTGTAGTTCATAGGATACTTAAAAACCAACATATGATTTGTGGGAAGCTGAAATACATGCGATCCCAGTTTTCATCCCAGAGTCGATTCAAATATCGATCATAATAAATGTATCACCTTCATTAACTTCTTACATAAATTAGACAGGTACAGGTAAAAAAGCCTAAGCTGAGTTTTGCATTTGTGTGCAAAACACAACATCTCGAAAAGTAGAGCAAAAGCTGTGTGTAGCTGTGTGTTTAACACATGTGTGTGTAAAAGAGGTCATATAGGTATACGTTCACGTACACTGCACTCACACAAATGCAAAGCTCAGCTCACGCCTCGCGAACTATTCATATCATTGTTAGTCTATAATATTAGAACTGTTTGTTTACATACTATTTTTACCTATAAGATTCGTAGACAGTGGTAGTATTTAGAAGGTCATGTAATAATTTAGTAGATGACAGCGAGGTGCTGTATCGAGTACTGAGCTATTAATGATTAGTAATACGTCCATATAAAGCACTAAACAAAATTATTGCCAAGGTTGGACGAAATATATATGTTTTTGTTATGTTTCTGGTTTCAACGGAAATTGGTTATATCAATTCCGTATCCTGTACTACGGATGTCGACTCTAGATCAATTCTATTCCGGGTTTTAAAAATAAGGTAATGATCTGCATATATTATCCTAATTATAATATTAAATTCAGTGGCGCACATACAATACAAACATACCAAAATGCCTGTTTCAAAGTGTGTTTGTTTTGTTTGCCAGAGTCTAGACGTTCACAGGTTCATATACATTTAAAGTTAGCTTAGATCTCCAAGATTATAGTCGGATCCCTATGTACCTGTCAGTAGCATAGTGCATGTATGTAATGCGAGAACATCAGGTCTCCAGTTAAATCACTAACACTATTCCACACGTCTTGGCCAACACTCGGAAGTAAATATAGGTGAATATCCACCCACATTCGAACCGTACCCTCGTGCGAATTATACCGTGTTTGAAACGAATTTATGGCTCAATTCAAAAAGAGGTATTATGTGTTTAGATAGGGCATTAGTACAAACAGTGCGCTTCCAATTATTTACGACAGGCTTCGAGCGCCTTCGGGCATGTTTCACAACGTTTTATGGACGAGCGTCATTACTCTGCCGTTGCTTAAGTTTGACGCCTTTGATTATTCGATAATAACACGCACATGTAATTATTATATATATTTATTACTTGGATATTATAAAACAATTACACTTAATATATAATTAAGTTTAAAACTAGTTAGTCAAGAAATCTGTTATCTATTTTAAGTCCAGGTTATTCATTTTAGATCCAGGATTTAGACTTCGTCAGCCAATATATAGCGTTTAGTTTTTTATTTAAAAACATTATATATTTTTTGTCTTTCCCAAATTGCCACTGTAGCTATGTTATAATGCTATGTCATACATGGTGTTATGCTTCGATACCAAATTTTATCAACATTGCGAACTCACACGATCACAAAGTTTTCTATTTATAATATTAGTGTGATGATAAAGTACTCACAATCGGTTAATTAAAAAAATCCACAATAAAGTCCTTGGAAGGTAATTAATAATTTAGGAAACAACTCTCGCTGACGCAGTCGGGTAAAAAATGTCGTCCATGTCACACACCCATTAACAATGCTCATAGTATCGCTCAATCACAGTGAGGTTGCGCGTGCCTCCGCCTTCGCAATGTTCCGTATTCCATCTATCACCACTCTATTATTTATAATACCAATTATAATGAACTCCATATTTAATGGTGTACGGAGTATACCTCTATATCAACGTCCAAATTATGATGTAGACAATATGGTTATATAAACTATTCTATGGTTACGTAAAATGTTAAGATGGGCTACAATGAATGTATGTATCGGTTATGGACCGTATATGATTCGGTTATCCAAGATTTAGATCCAATTACTCAATTGATTTAACCGGTTGTAACTTATTTCTATCTGATGAGTTTTACATGCAAATAATAAGGTTAAGCAACATTTACCTACTTATGATGATAAAATCTAGTACTTAGCTTACAATAACTAACTGTACAAATACAATTATGCTATGTCTGTTGTTATTTATAATGTACCTACATATAAATTTTCTGGAATCAAAGAAGCTTAACTAACATTAAATTAAATTATTAACAGTTCATGAACATTAATTTATAGTCCTTTAAATTAATTACAAGGTCACATTTAATATCTACTAGATAAGATCTTGCGCACAAATACCTAAATAAATCGATCTTACAAAAGATATCAAGTTATATGTGGTATACATACAGAATATTCATTTTAATAGTTAAGATTTCGGATATTAATCGCGTAAATTACCAGCCACGGGCTGACCGTAAGTCAGCCTGTGACCACGGCCTGATGTGATTCGGTCGACACGTCAGGCCATATATAAGGTAATTTAACTATTAAATTGTATTTAGAACGTGACAGAATTTTCAGTTGGGTTAAAGCTACCCACTTTACCTTTTAAATATAGGTGGCAGGGTACGATGCAATAGTAGAAAGGTAAGATAAACATGGCTTTTCCGACGACAAACCTTGCTTCTCTGTAGACAGCGGTTCGATGTGTTTGGCTGCGGTATTAGAAAGAAAACACAATCGAAATTGTTTTAACATTTCAACTGTGTTTTTAAAAGATGAATATAAATTATTGTATTATTAACATGTTAATGTGCTAATCCAATCAAATAATAATAAACTTTTTTATTGAGTTTTGACTTGTCGGGTAAAAACCCGACTGCGTCAGCGAGGGTTATGTGTTTCTCGCGTATGTATGTTTGTATTTATGTTTCTTAACAAAGAAACATGCACACGTGCGAAACACAAGTCTGTGCACCAAAACTTTTATATCAACCATTGATTAGTCAATTAAAAGTTGATTTGGAAATAATATTAAGTAGTTGTACGCTTGGGAGTTCAACAATCATGACCTTTGCTGTATGTGTCGTCATTAAGACGCACCTGTCATGTTATCTTGTCAGGATGTAAGAAGGCAGGAGAAGGATGTTGTTTTTTTTGTAAATTAGTTGTTTAACCGTGCATTACAGTTACATTGTAATAAACTATTTAAAAAGTGTCGCAGTCTCCCTTCCGTTATACTTATCGGCAAAAAGTAGCACCATCTAGTTACTCCTGGAAACCACCCCCATAGAAATATAGCGCATAGCCAAGCAAGAATTTGCAACATGCTCATTACCAGTAGCGGGTTCTAGTATATATGATAATCCATGTTAAAAGAGACCACCTAGGTACACTAAAATCTAATTATTCTCTAAGCATTAGAACTGAGGCCATAAAACTCACTTTACCACTTGTAAGATACTACTATGAGGTGCCGACACGCCTAAAGTTTACAATGCGAAACTTATTTATGTCGGTAATACCCTATTCATACGAATGCTAATGAACGCTCAGATCTCGTATACTCGTCAATTTCACACTAATAACTGTTGTATTTACAAAGACATTGTACGAAAATTACTGTAAATAATGTGTGAACTAAACTTTAATTATGTTTAAGCAAACGCAATTACATTACCTGTGTATATTAATGTTATGAGTTATGATGATATTACCGATGTAACACAGATAGGTATCATGACATATTATAAAACAAGGTCATACGCAGGGTCTCTGTCTGTCTGTTCGAAATAAACTCAAAACTACCACACCGGTTTTCATGCTGCTGTCACTAATAGATAGAGTAGTTCTTAAGGAAGGTTTAAATATATAATACGTTACGGTTGAAACCGTGGGCGTCCGCTAGTATAACATATGTAACTTCAGCGTCAGCATTAAAATAAAATAAAATAAAATAACGTTTATTATCTTTGAAATTTTCAGAAAATTATTTAGATTCGTCAGAAGTTGGTGTGACTCTACCGAGGGTTCCAAAATGCAACGAGACTGAGAAGAGCCCTCAAGAAACTCAGCTCGGCTTTTTTCAAAATATTTCATCTTAAATCTAATACAGAGTTATTTAGAAAGGAGCAATTCGTTACGTTGTTACAACCAGGCCGCCTTGTCATCTAAGAAATCATTAATACTATAATAAGCTTTATGGCACAATTTACTTTTTATTAGTTTTTTAAATTTATTGACAGATAAATTTGCTATTTCGGTTGGCAATGTATTGTACATTCGAATAAAGTTCCCCGCAAAAGAATTACTCACTTTATGAAGCCTAAATTTAGGAACAGCCAGTTTATCCTTATTTCTTAAGTTTAGATTATGATTATCACTATTTTTCACAAATTTACTTTTGTTCTTGTGGGTATACAATAAAATTTCATAAATATACTGTGAATACACTGTAAGGATGTTAATATGCTTAAACTTATCTCTTAATGACTCCCGAGACCCCATTCCATAGATAGTCCGGATAGCCCTCTTCTGCAACACAAAGATGCATTCAATATCGGCACCGTTACCCCACAGTAGTATGCCATATGTCATGATACTGTGGAAGTAGCTGAAGTAGACAAGACGCGCCGTTTTAATGTCTGTAAGTTGTCGGATCTTTTTGACAGCATAGGCTGCTGAACTAAGCCTGGCCGAAATTTTCCCGATATGAGGCCCCCATTGCAATTTGGAGTCTAACGTTATGCCCAGAAAGACAGTGTCATCGACCAATTCTATTATATCATCCCTAACCTTAACACTGGTTTTAACAAGTCTTACATTAGGTAAGGTGAATCTTACACATTTAGTTTTATTTTCATTTAATAATAAATTATTAGCACAAAACCAGTGGACTATCCTAGAGAGGGCAATGTTTACATTGTCAAGTTCGCGCTGTCCACGTTTAACTTTAAATATTAAAGAAGTGTCATCAGCAAACAAAACTACCTCGTGGTCGTCTCTTATGAGGTGAGGGAGATCATTAATATATACTAGAAAAAGAAAAGGTCCCAAAATTGAACCCTGCGGTACCCCCATTGCTACAGGAGAACCAGGTGACTGTTTACCATTGATCACTACTTTCTGGACCCTATCACTTAAGTAAGAATTGACGAAATTCAAGGCCGTCCCCCGGATTCCGTAATGATCAAGTTTCTTAATTAAAGTCTGGTGCTGAACGCAATCGAAGGCCTTAGATAAGTCACAGAATACACCATAAGCATCATATGACTCATCCCAGGCCCTGTATATACACTCCAATAATTTAATTACCTTAAATATAACATAGTTGTAAACACATCAGTGGTGGACCGACCACGAGTGAAACCGAATTGTTTTGTATGTAATAGTTTATTAACGTTAAAGTGATTTTGCATTTGATTAAGCATAATTTTTTCAAAAATTTTACTAAATGTAGGTAGTACAGAAATGGGACGGAAATTGGACGGATCTGAAGTACTACCCGATTTAAACAGGGGAATTAATTTACTAGATTTCATTAAATCAGGGAACACACCACTATCAACACAATTATTAAATATTATTACTAGTTCAGGAGCAACCATTTCAATAAAAGAATTTACTAAATACACAGAGATGCCCCAGAGGTCAGCTGTTTTCTTGATATTTAAAGATTTAAAAGTTTTTAAGATAGTGTTTATGTTAACTTTACTGAATTTAAATATAACGTTACAACAAGGAACGTTTGCTTTTAACAAAGATTCTGCAATGAGGGTTGAAGAGCCTAGGGTTTTTGTCAAATCTACAGGAATTCGGGAGAAAAAATTTTCAAATTCGTTAGCGACCTCGAAGTCTGATGTAGTTATTTTACCATTTATATTAAGTTTAAAATGATTATCATTTAATTTTTGTTGACCTCTTTCCGCGTTTATAATTTTCCAAGTAGATTTAACTTTGTCTGCACTATTGAGAATTTTATCACTTATATATTTTGATTTAGCTGCTAAACAATCTGCTTTAAACTTTTTTGAATAAGTTTTAACATAATCTAGAAATTCAACTGATCTATTAAGCTGTCTTTCTGAGTATAGTTCATAAAGTTTTTGTCTACTTTTGTGTATACCCTCAGTGGCCCATTCACTGAAAGTAGGACTATCACTAATCATGACCTCCTTAGACTTGAATATGGAGTTGAACTCGTTGTAAAAAGAATCAAAAAATAATTTATACATTACATTTGGATCTAAGCCAGTGTCTAAGAATGGAATTTTATTGCAAAGTCCAACCCTCATACGTTCCAAGCGGTCACCAGTTATTGGTCTACATAATATTTTACGTTTTATAACTTTTTCTTTAGTGATTTTAAAAGATGCTATTTGCCCACAATGGTCTGAATCTAGCTTTTTTATAATACTTTTACTTTCTGGCAACATATCGCTGTATATATTATCCAGGCAAGTGGCTATTGTATTACAATATCTAGTAGGCTCCAAAAATAAGTTTGTAAGATTGTGTGATTTAAATAAATTTAAAATATTATAACTCATAGGCGTATTAACAAGTAAATCGACATTAAAATCACCACATACTATTAGGTACTTATTAGTTTTTCCAAGTTTACATAGAACTTTGTCAATAAGTTCCTCAAATTCGCAAAAGGGTGAGGTTCCAGGTTTATACACGCATACTACTATGAATTGCTCCATTTCCACGCACGACAGTTCGACTTTACACTCTAGAGAAAGAGACACAATATCTTTCCGTTCTTTAAATTTAAGTTGTTTATTTAATAAAATCAAAGATCCCCCCCGTACTGTGGTCACCCTGCAGAATGCACTACCAACCCGGTGATTACTGAAATTGAACATGAGCTCATACGACTTACGCATATGTTCTGTAATACAAAAAATATCAATATTGTCTGAATTCATTAACAGTTCCAACTCTAACTCTTTGCCATGTGTTAAACAACCAATATTTTGATGCCCTATGTTGATATAATTTACATTTTTTGATTTGGTTTGATTTGGAGGGCATTTTTTAACATAATTAATATTTGTAACTAAATTTAATTCAATTAATTGACTATGTCTGCTAAAGGGTAATATTGCCTCTGTTGTCGTAGACCTTAATTTAAATTACTTGGAACAGATTCCAAAGTCTTAACACTAAATCTACATTGCTCAATAAAAGCAGTTTTGTCAGCCAAGTTCTTGGCTGAAGTGTAAAAATAATTGAATAGCAAACTTGCTATTTGTCTCTTACTACTCTCTTGTGCTTTGGTAGAAAATACCTACCTTTGTTTACATAAACAATATGTTTGTTATTGTTAAAGTTACTGTCAGAAGTTGACAAATTGTATTTATATACAGTTCTCTTAAAAACAGAATTAAAGTCAATTACATGGAATTTATTATTATATTGGCTAGTTAAATTGAGTTGTAAATTTATCTTATATCTAAGAGAATTTTCCACGTCTGGCACACCTTTTATGTATGGTAATGTAAACATTACTACATGTTCAACATTTAAGTTTTGCATTTTGTCAAAGTATAGGGATAGTTCATTTTTGTTAATTTTACCCCTGTTTGAGCAGAAAATAATTATTTTACTGTTTGAGTCAAAATTATATTCTAATATCTTTTGCATAATTTCATTTAAAAATGCACCTGGATAACAGTTATTAATAATTGAATAATAATTTGAATTAAATTGTTGTATCAGAAAAGAACTAAAATCAGTTCCAATATCATCACTAAATAAAACTAGTTTAGTATATCCAGTATGACTATTACTTTTTACACTGTCACACAATTCATACACTAATGAAGTAGAAGGTGAGCAAGTTGTAAGGGAAGCCTGGTTCTCCAATGATTGAGAAGGACTTGTGCAATTGATATTGCATGAGTGGTTATTTATGAAGGTATTAAGGCGCTCAGTATTATAATTAGATGTTTTGAGTACCTTATCTATACTTGATGAACACTTATTAAAGTCTTTTAGAGACCATTCATATTTCTTAGTTACATACTCTAATTCAAATTGCAAATTTTTTATTTGTGACTCTAAGCGTTGTGTGTCAGTGTAATATTTTAAATGACTTTGTTTAAGTTCTAACATAGATAATTTAGCTTGTTCTCTTAATTTTAAACTAGAGTTAACATTTTTACACTTTTTGATTAAGATTCTATGATATTTTAATTGTTTCTTTGATTTTAAAATGAATTTCTTTATTTTTAGGTATTTTTTTAGTTTATTCCTGCTGCAAAAATAAACTGGCTTGTCCAGTTGGTATGAACTGTCATTGGTAAGATCTATAGTAGACAAGTCCAGGTTTGGAACTGTTGCAGAAGGAACAAACTGCGGAGTACCACTCATTAGCTCATTATAAAGGTTATCCGTTTGTTGGACTACGACTTGCTTGGCAGCTGACTCCAAGTGTAAGATGTGCCCCTGGGCATCCCGTAGCTCCTGTTCCAGCAAGGTAGTCCTCCTCAAGGTCCCTTCATACTCGTCACTGCACTCTTGAAACCTATCTACTATTGATTGAAGGTGGTTCCGCTGCATTACAATTTCATCATAACTAATATGAAGCCTAGCTAGTTCAGATTTTAGTTTTTTACTATCGTCTAAAGCACCTATCAACAAGTTTTCATTTTCTTCTCTTTCTTTTTTTAATTGTAAACAGAGCTCTGTTTTAGATTTAAGTTCCTGCAACACCAGCTGAAGTTTGGGCTCCTCCTGCTGGCGGGATAAGGCTCTACGGCTACGGGTATTCATATTCTCGACAAATAAGTGCAATTAAACGCAATTTAGAAAATACAAGTAGGTAGTTCGAGGTTATGTTAGGTACCGGTAAATTAAAATCAAAACTTTTCTGTACTTACGAAAATAGATCGACTGTTTTCAATGTTGAGTATATGAATAAACACGTATAATAAAATAATTTTACCTATTATAGGAGAAACATTATGTATTTACGTGAAATAACATTGAACAATACGGTCAGCTGATTCGTCACTTTTTAGCTTATTTTTACACTAATATACACAAAATTCTTTGAAATTATTATTTTTGCACTACTACTGTGACGATATTGGACTTATCTGATGTAATTTGTATTTATTTCACTAATAAATTTATAGGAGCTAAAATTTTACGACTGTTCAATAGTGTTGCCAGACGCAGAAAAAAAAATAATAGGTGCCATAGAAGTAATCTTTAAAACCTTTGAACCAATTCAGACAGTTCTTTTATTAATTGTTGTTGAACACTAAAGTCGGCTTCTGACTTGACCAATCGACTGTAGAATGGCCGGGAACAGTTTTTAACAAGCTCTTCGAAGCCTGTAACGTAATATGAATATTTTTAACGTAATCCGTATCAAGTAATTAATCCGTATTAAGTAATTCCAAACTTTGATTCCAAACGATGTACGATGGCAATGAAAACATAAAAGTTTTTAATTTATTAGGCAATTTTGTGCACCTATTATACCGGCCATAGCCGCCGGTCATGCTATTGGCTAGGCCGTCCGTATGGGGGTCATCTAGATTATTGGCACAGTTTTAATTCTTCTTATAAGGAATCTACTACTATAGATCATTCACGCTTTAATAACGCGCACTAATAAATAAATTATTTATATATAAGCTATTAGCGCTAATTAAAAGATTCTTACTAATATTACACGAATATAATTTTTTATGTAAGTTTGAATTTATTTGCAAGTCCGTTTATTGAAGCAATCTAGTGCTAAATTTATTGTCATTGTGATAACCTCAAAAGAAACATAGGACTATTACGGTGCCCAGGGTTTGTATATCCTCATGTTACGATGTTCATATGGCATAGGGATCTCATAAAGACCTTAGATGTATAAGCTAACCTCTCCTATCTAACATCTCCGGCTCTGAAAGTTACCCCTCTATACTGTGGGACTACTTACAAAGTTTTTAATGCCCATTGCCCAAATTGCAGATGCAGACGTTTTATAATCACAAATCACGGTACCTAAGCACTTTGTTGGTGCCAAGAAATCATATATGATTCTCATGAATCATAATAGTTTCACAATTATACATTAAACAAATGAAAATGAAATCAAAAATCATGGGAATATATTTGATTTTATAAGTTTATTTGAACCCGGAAAATGTGCACCTGTTCGCTATCCAAAATGGGACGCAGACAAACCACAGAAACAATGGCGATAATTGTGCTTCGAATGAGCGGCAAAACCAGAAATCATGCTCAACTTGAACACACGTGTTTAATAAGCATTAAAATAATGTGAAGTTGTTTTATGTATAGTTAATTATTATAATAAGCCCAAAATATGGAGTCCTTTACGACCACAAGTTTCGGTTCACCGCTTTTCACTAATTTGTTATGTCCTGAGAATATTATAACGTGCATTCCTATCAAATTAGTTTAATAAATGAATCTAGAGTTAGCAAAATATTGTAGGCTATGTATCTACATCAGTGTCAATATACAGTACCAGATTCCTTGGTAAGGCTCCTTGGTCCCAATCTCCAGGGGGTCTGTGGTAGTAGGTATCTGTCTACAATCTTAACCTATCTCTGTATTAAATTTCATTAAGTTTAAATAAATAAATATTGTTGGACATGTTCACACAACATCATCTAGCCCAAACTAAGCTATAAGCTAGTGCTATGGGATCTAGACAACTTATAAACATACTTATATATTTCTAAATACATACATAATATACATAGAAAACACCCAAACTCCGAAACAAACAGTTTGGTTTAGACATTTTGAAATACCTGAAAATAAAAACAAAGATTTGTTTTTATTTTCAGGTATTTTAAGAATAAGAATTGTATAGTAATATTATTATGTAGAAATTAAATTGTGCCTGACATCTATCACCATGATTAATGAGTTTATGACACACAGGTATTTATGTGAGCAATGACATCGACTGATTCAAACGGATTTTACTAAACTAACCTACTAAAGATAGGAAGGTAGGTAAAAGTGCAGAGTAAGCATAAGCGAGATTATTGTATTGAGTAGGCTTAGTTGCATCAGAGATTTCCGTGTTAGAACACAGAATGTTTATTAATGTTACACAATGTTTCATGTACCTACTTATACTTACTAATTAAAAAAAAAGCTTTGCTACATCAACTTATTTGGTGAATATACACATCAAAGACCAGGGTCTCAAAAATTATACCAGAGTGCAAAAATAAATGACAGATTGCACTAGAAATGGTACAATAAATTAATAATTAGATATATAAAGACATTTGCACTGTTGCTCACCTCACTCTCCAGTCTTAAACTAACAATTATTCTTATCTTAATAATTTGACGAATCTAAGTAATTTTCTAAAAAAATCAAAGATAATAAACGTTATTTTATTTTATTTATTTTACTATGAAACTTAAAACCACTACAAACTGACCCTAAGCTTGACACAACTGTTTTGGTTTATCATTTATAACGAAAGTTTAATTGTAATTTCCCTTTTATTATATTTCCCTTGTAATTTCTTAAACTCGCTATCCATCCAAAGGTTGTCTGAAAGAGATAGCTTTTAGCGATAAGACTAAAGCATGTATGTTCTATGTTGTGCACAATAAAGTGTATTTGAATTTGAAAGTTAACAAAGTCTAATACAAAAAGCAATTTAAAATTTTAGTACTAAAATATGTATAAACTCCGATTACGATAGTCATCAGACGTCATATGTAGTGAGAACATGTGCAATAGTCGTTTAATCATCATTTCGGTAATTCATCAGTCGGTCGCGACGCGTTTTATTCGATGCCGCGATGAATTTAATTTGCTTTTAACAGCGTCAGTATTCCAATTTATGTAATCAATCACCGGATTGTTATGAAAGTGTGCAATACGAGACGATTTCTTGGTCAAATTTGCATCATCTCTGAAATGAGGTTAATATTGCATTGGGTTTACGTGCAAGTATGTTTTTACTTGTATTAAGATCATCGCAATCTGTATTCACATAAAGTTAGAAGACAGAAACGTTTGTACTAATAATTGCATGTTTTATGCTTAGGAACTAACTAAAACCGCACAATTCTTAATTACGAGCCCCCAGTTTTTTCCTAAAGACTTATCTCTCTCTCGCTTGATATTTATGTAAGAGATTATGTAATAAAAATATAAAAAAAGTAAAAAAAAGATAATATGAATACAAGTATAAAGTTCTATTTGTTTTCATTGCAATTAGGTAGTACGATTTAGTAGAAATTGTCACGTTACGCTTATCATTCGTTACAAACCGGTCCGCAGAAGTCAAAATATGGTCCGCTTCTTTTAAAATTTAGCATCGACGTCGTTATTAAAAGGAACAGTAACCCAAACCACCGTGTTGCGTTGCAGTTGCGTAAAGAACTTTGTTCCTGACGGGGTTGCCCCGACTTATATTATCTTATTTTATCTTATATTATATTTGATTTGTGTCTGGATTAGGGTTGCCAAAAATTTCAAGGCTTACGTTCAAAATATTATTCAAATATTGGACATATTCGGAAGCGTGTGAACGTTTCTCTCGTTCTTAGGTGACAGACGTATGTCCTTAATACAATTATAGATGAATGCCTAACAAATGGTTTGTAATATCTCACAAGATAAATATAAATGCTAATATTCTTACAAAATTATATTCTATAAATACATGGATTTAGAGATAGGTAACTTTACATAGAACATTTATTTATATTTCCAAATTTATTTACAACTAGCTGTTGCCCGCAGCTCCGTCTGCGTGTTACTTTAGATCTACATAACCTGTTATTGAAAACCAAACCGCAAATTCAAATCAAAAAATCAAATCGTTTCTGAGATTAGCGTGTTCAAACATTCAGACACATAGACAAAAGTTCTAAAAACCATTGTTTTGGATTTTATTGCGTTCATAAAGCCTCCCCACACCAGTTTATCTCTTATATCTTCTATTATACCATAAAAATTCATCTTAAGATACGAAAATATGAAATATTATTTATTATCTACGTCGTGTGTGATAGTCCTTTGAATTGTATGGCGTGCGATATTGTATCTTAAGTTAAAATATTATAGTATCTTAGCTGTGTGTAGTGCCCCTTAGTGAACTCCACTGCGGGTGACGTAACCCGTACTGAAGAGCTCTTCAATCCGATCCCACCCTCTTCCTGCCGATCCCGAACAACGCGTGAACAACGCAGAGATGCTACTCCCACAGAGTGGATAGCATGTTCGCGAGAACCGAACGTTTTAAACGTTCGTTTCTCTGCCAAATGATAGTGGCCTGGAATGCCGTGCCTGTGCACGTGTTTCTTCCCACACATAACCCTGGGTTCTTTAAGCGGAGCGTGAAGAGGCACATCAGTAGGTCGTCAAGTTGAGGGCCACTCTCTATAGTATATTACGTGCTGTGAGAGTGGCCCACAATCGCTAGACGTCGTCACGACTTACCACCAGGCGGGCGGCATCAATTTGGCGAAACCAATATAAAAAGAAAAAAATACCTACGACAAACTTATTATTTGCGGTTGGTACAGTAATCGGGTCTAGGGATCGAACCGCAAAACTAAGTTTGTTTTTTAGTGTATATACTTTTCTGGGATAAAAAGTACCCAGTGTGGTGCCCAGGATATTAAAGAACAATTATACCAAGTTTCATCGTAATCGAACCGGTAGTTTTTGCGTGATTCCTGAACAGACAGACAAAATTTTTTTTAATCACATTTTTGGGTTCGGTGTCGGTCTAGTAACACCCCCTGCCATTTATTTTTTTGATATATTCAATGTACAGAATTTTCACTTCTACAGATTTATTATACGTATAGATAAGAATAACAATTTACATAATTATGTACAAAAAATATTTACACTACAAAATGTCGTTTAAAAAATTCTCAACATCATTGCTGACTGGGAAGGTTCCCAAAATGCTGGCTGTGTTGCCACGTTGGATGGCGATACTTATTCTATGGGCCAGAAAATAGCCAGCCTTCTGGTTCTGAGAAGCATCGATTAAGCGTGTCTTTTTAAAGGCGGCGCACGTTCGAACCCCATGACCACAGTGTTTCAACCCCAAACGGCTTAAATATTTCCCAATTGTACATACATACATTCACACTTATATCCCCGAAGGATTAGGCAGAGGGTTTGTCGGGACTTTCACTAGCGGATAGCTGATGTACTCGTATATAAGCAATAAGGTTTAACTTAGGCTAATTTTCATCCCGGAACTGTGTTATCGCGGGAATCGATAACTATTTATAAACTGAAAAGTGGAAGAGTATTGTTTGAACGTGCTAATCTCATTAAGTACTGGTTCGAATTGAAAAAAATCCCTGGTGAAATCATTACTTACTAACAGAATACTCATACATATACATATCATACATATATACATATCAGAATACACTAATACTAGATACTATTAGACACTTAAATCGCTTCCACCTCTATTAATAGTGAGTTCAACGTTTACTAGACGCCTTTATGGATCAATCTCCAGCGCGTTTAATAATTCAATGTATAATTAAATCGCATACTTCTAACATGTTCACTTTCATATAGAATTTGTACTAAACTACATAATTACAGACATATCAAGCGAATGTTCTGCAGAGTTTTCAACCTAAAAGCTCTAGAACGCAACCTTTTTTTTTTTTTTATTTTTCTTAATACCGCGGCCCAAGGCCGTTGCCGCTCTAACGTCCGTTGCCGGGCGTCTCTGGTTACTAGCAGAGGGTATGTCCAGTGGCGCCCGGCGGACTTTGACCACCTCTGTGGTCTCTGTGGGTGTTTGGTCGGGACGAGAATCCCGTGTCATTGGGGTCGGGTTTTATCCCGCGTCAGTGAGTGAATCTGGTTGCGTGCTATGGGGCAAAGGCCCCACAGCACGCAACCCTTCTAGCCTGCTTCTGTAAGGACGGTGGGTGGCGATCCCGCCGTCCTCAGGCCCCGATCATGGAGGACGATAGTCTTGGGCGTAGTCGCGTAGTCTGGGGCGGCCTGGCCGCCGACTACGGAACTCGGCGGGGAGGGTACGCTCCCTCTCCCTCCCGGCCGCCTCCTTCGCGAGCATAACTTGCTCGCAGAAGGACACGGCTGCGTTCCACCTACTCCCGCTGGATACCATGGCTTGAAGCATGGTCCCCAGCGAGAGGGTATCCACGCCCAGAGCTGAGCACTCCACCAACGTGTGGAGTGCGGTGTCGTCGTCGGAAACCTCGCAGTGACACCGGGGTGTGACCTCACGATGCATGCGAAACAGATAGCTACCGAAGCATCCATGCTCGGCAACGATCTGCGTCGCACGGTACGTGAGATCACCATGCTTCCTCTGCAGCCAATCGTCCATGATCGGTCTCACCGCCGCGATGAAGATGGCACCCCCCTTGGGTTGCTCAAGTCGCACCCTCCATGACTCCATGAGATCCTGGCGGAGTTGGGACCGCTGGTCCTCGATTTCTCGAGACGCAGGCCTGTGGTCCCGCTCCAGCGCCTCCTTGCGCCATTGGAACAATGACGCAAGGGCTCTCGCTTCCAGGTCCCATGGAGGAGTCCCGGCTAGGAGACATGCAGCCTCTCCGGAGATCGTGCGGTACCCCCGTATGGTTCTGACGGCAAAGTTTCTAAGTGGTCTGTTTAACAGAGTCACGTTCCCCTTGACCGCCAACCTATCCGCCCATACGGGAGCCCTGTATAGGGCCATACTCCGCACGATCCCCAGGTACAGTCTCCTGCAGGAGGCGTTGGGTCCCTTTAGGTTGGGCATCAGTCGCGAAAGCGCGACCGATGCCTGCTCACCTTGGGGACCAAACTTCGGAAATGTGGTCCGAAGTTCCATCGGCTACCAAGTACGATCCCTAGGTACTTCATCGAGGGCTTGATGCCGATGCTAACGCCTCCCACATTTATGCTGGAACTTTCGGGTGGACCGTTCCGAGGTCTGTGAAAACACAGAACCTCGGACTTGTGCAAGGCCACCTCCAGTCCCAGCTGCCGTATCCGACCCACGACTCGAGCAACACCCGTCGTGACCTTGAGTGCTGCCTCCTGGTACGTTGCACCCCGCGCCGTGACGAGGGTATCGTCAGCGTAGCACGTTACGCCGACACCCCTAGGCAACGCACCCCGTAGCACCCAGTCGTAGCCGATGTTCCACAGAAGCGGCCCCAGGACCGACCCCTGCGGAACACCGCACGACACATCTCGCCGAGCTGGCCCGAGCCAGCTGGGGAAAGCTATGGCCCTCTCCGAGAGATAGGCCCCGACAATACGACGGAGGTAGAGAGGCGTTTCGTGATACACGAGCGCCTCCCTAACGCAGCTCCATGGCAAGGTGTTGAACGCGTTGGCGATGTCAAGAGACACCGCCACCACCACCTTGCCCTGCGAGACTGCTTCCTCCGTCAGGCTCTTCACGCGCATGATCGCGCTCACGGTGGAGCGTCCCCGACGGAAACCGAACTGTTTATCCGCCAGGTCTGGCCCCACACTCGTGAGATGCTCGACGAGGCGTTCCGCGATAATTCGCTCAAAGAGCTTACACACCTCATCGAGCAACACGATCGGCCGGTATCCGGACGGTGAGTCCACCGGCCGCCCCGCCTTACGGTTCAGGACCAGTTTCCCCGTCCTCCACACCTTGGGAAACTGGCCCCTTTCGAGGCATGCGCTAAAGAGCCCCATCAGTCGAGGCCCGAGTTCTTCGAAGGCCAGGACCCATGCACGGCCAGGAATGCCGTCGGGTCCGGGGGCAGTGATTTTCCGGCGTTTAAGCCGGAGTACTGCCGCACCTAGCTCCCCCACCCTGACTTCGGGTACGTCGTCTTCGTTGGTGCTATCCGCGTCGGGCAGAGACGGAGCCATGCGCGGAGGGACGTGCTCCTCCGCGCTCGTCGGAAACAGGGAGCCCATGACCCGCTCCAGCTGCTGCGGCTGGAGACTCTGGGTCAGTGGGGGCGCCCTAGGTCGGAGTTTCTCCCTGACCTGTAGGTACGGGCACCCCCATGGGTTCTGCTGCAGGGTCTCCAGGAGCTCCTCGCTCCTCCGCCGTCTTGGCCCGCTTTATCGTCTCCTGGAGATTACCTTTAGCCTCCCTGTATGCCTGAAAAAGCTCCGCCTCTCGGGCTGCCGCGTCGTCTGGGCGGCGACGCCTCCGGCGAAACCTGGTGTACCGGCGGCGGGCGGAGATGCATGCTGCGCGCAGCTCTGCAATCTCCGGCGACCACCAGTACACCTGCTTCCTGGCCGGTCTGGGTGTAACCCTAGGCATCGCCGCATCACAGATTTGCGACATGGCTCTCCTGAACCACTCCGCCTCGGCATCCACATCGGCAGGCCGGTCCGGCGCCGGAATCCAGGCCTGCACGATGGATGCCTCCAGGAGAGCCTCCCGATCCAGATGGTGAAGTGCCCAACGCGGATCCGGGGGATTTGCCACCGGCTGTGGGAGGTCAGGTGGGGGGACGACATCGAACCGGATGTACCGATGATCCGAGTGAAGAAAGAAAGAAAGAAAGAAGAAAGAAAGATTTATTATTCCACCCAGGTTACAAAAAATACAAAAACTAAAAAAAAAAAAATACAAAAAAAAAAATATGAACCATAAATAAATACATATAAATACACTAGTGTGGAATAAACGGCTGTCCCTCAGCGTAATGCTGTCTGCGTGGTGGTGCAAAACAGACAGCGCTGGTTTTCAGGGACGGCCGGATAGTAGTTACATTGAAATGAAAAACGTCACGCGAACACAAGCAAACAAAGAGAAAGAAAACAAAAGATAGAAAGAAAAAAAAAAATATTACAAAAAACATAGGTATTAACAATCACAACTTCAGAACTTGTAAATATTATGGCACGTCCATGCCAACACAAGAGCGTTTTACCACCTTCCCTTCGCTTCCATTCAGTGAATGATCGAAATGAATGACGGAAAACAATGACACTTGCTTACTTACAAAATATATAGGACATGACGCGCGCTCGATCGAAACGGATATTTTGACATCCATCTGTCCGGGCTTTTTTAAAAATTCAGCCTATATTGCGGCCAGTAAACAAGTCGACCATTCGTAACAAAAATGCGCATTTGTGTAGTGTACCGCATGTCGTGTCGTATTCCTTGTTGTGTTGCATCGTGTCATGTGCATATTATAAGAAATTGTCTACACTTGCGAGCGGCGCCGACGCGCACAAACTAATTCTGTTAGTACCTATACTACACCGCTACCCATGCATCGGAGACGCGACTCCGCCATCCCAATGGTGAGTACAATCAATACAACCGAGTGCGTCTCCTCACCCTCCTCCACGCGCCAGCCTGTAATACGGCGGGCGAGGTCAGGGGATGCGAACGTTACGTCCACGATCGATTCCCCCCCCCCGCCAATAGGTGGCGACATTCCCCCGGTTGAGGACCTCCAGACCACGTGTTTTGGTCCAGTCCTCAAGAAGCCTCCCCTTGTCCCTGGTTTCCCGGGAGCCCCACGCCTCACTCCAGGCGTTGAAGTCTCCCAGGAGCAGGACAGGGCGAGGACGGCACGCAGCAAAGACGACGTCGAGCTCAGTGAGCCATAGCTCAAACTGAGACTCGTCAATGTTCGGCGACTGCCAACCCATCATAGTCCGCCGCAACACACCCGCGGCCCCTTGCAATGATCGCAAGGCGCGAGTTGTCTGCGGCGGACCCCCCAAAGATACAACAGGCCAAGCCGTCTTCGTCCACCGGGCTTCCGGGGTGGACGTAGTACGGCTCGGCGACCACGGCCAAGTTTATGGACCACTGCCGGATGCTCTGGTACAGAAGATCCTGAGCAGCACGGCAGTGGTTCAAATTCACTTGCAGGATACGGATACGGGCGTCAGACATTAATTGACGTCCATAACCGCATCCCGCCGCGAAACAACTGGCCGCGCAAGGGTGGCACCCCCACCGCTCTCAGCGGACGGACGAGGTTTTGGCCTCGAGGCGGCGCAGGTTGTGCTTCCGACCCGGTGATCCGCGGTCTTGCCCTCCGCCTCGCATCTAAAGCAGCGAGGCGGGGCGTCACAGGCACTTGCCTTGTGACCGGGCCGGCTGCAGCGGAAGCACCGATCGCCCACGGTGACTTCCGCTGTACACTGCACTCCGACGTGCCCCACCACCATGCACCGGAAACATCTGGTTTCCCGGGCACGAAGGAGGTGCACCTGCGCCTTTAGGAAGCCCCCTACGAGGAGGCTTCGTCCGTCCGCCACTTTCAGTGCCGCCGCGACGGGGCACTGGACGACTGTCATCCCGTGACCAGTGGAGCCGAAGGAGATATCTCCAGCCTTCACCTGGTCACGGGGGCAGCCGCCCGCCTCCACGACGGCGGAGACAACTTCCTCCGTCGTGGCCGCGTCATCCAGACCCGTGATGCGCAATGCGGCGCATTTGGTGGGTCTGGTGACGCGGACGGCTTCTTCGTCCAGCGCGACCCTAAGCTGAGCCGCTAGGGCGTCAGCTTTAGGGCCGCTGGAGGCGCCGGAGACATCGAGGAGGCGAGCCCCGGTGCGTGTCGTCTTGCACCGGAGCCCCCCTTGTATGTCGAGGGCCGAGAGGTTGACTGAGGACTTCACGGTCCTCAGTACGTCGGCGTACCCCACCCCTTTCTCCACACCTACCATCGTCACCGTCAGGACGACGGCGGTGGAGCGAGGAGGGCGGGGCCTCTTCGGCGCCTTCGCCGCGGCGGCTTTGGCCGCTTTCTTGGCAGCCTTCGTCTTCCTCTTCTTGGCTCCCACTACTTCCCATCCCTCCCGTCTGGAAGGGTGTAAGGAAGCAACGGGAGCGACGTTAGAGGAAGACGAGGCGGTAGGGGTGCCACTCTTGTTACCGCGCCCCTTGGCCTTCCGCGCCTGGGCCGCGGTCTCGGCCGGCATCCGGCTCACCGAAGCGGACGGGGGCGGAGCGGGGCGGCGGACAGCGGGTGTGCCGCTTGGACCCGGAGCGGGAGCACCGCCAACAGCCGCCGCGTATGTCAGTGTCAGCCGTCAGTACCTGCACCGTAGTCGGTACAGGCTTCGGCGGCGAGCCGGGCGCCATGGTGGGCGCGGTCCTAGGCGCCGTCTTCGGCGCTGGTCCAGCCGTCAGAGGAGGAGGCGGCATGGGACCTGGAGGTGCCTTGACCGCTTTGGTCAACTCAGCGACCTCCCGACGGAGATCTTCCATCTCCTTTCGGGAGGCAGTGAGCTCCACCTCCAGGCTCGCAACCTGCTTGCGGAGCTTTGCCTCCTCCTTTGTGACGCTCCGCTCGAGGAGCTTGTCGAGGGAGGATTGGGCTTCATCCACCAGTGAAGCCACAATCTTCTTCCTCCCAGACATGTTTTTACTCCCCCGCATGGCCGCGTTCATGCGGGAGAGAATACTCATTATCTCCCGCGCGGGCGGCACACCGATATCCCTGCGACTGCGCAGGGACGGCACAGATGACGGGGGTGGTGTTGGCGGGCGCATACGGTAGGCGCCGAGACGCGTGCGCACCGTCTTTACCGGCACCTCCTCCTCCGAATCGCTGGAGAGGAGGGACCCCCATCCAGAGCAACTAGTGCTCCGGTCGCGTGGCGGTCCCTCCTTCTCGAGGGTCCTCTTCTGCGAAGCAGAACGGCCCTTACCCTTCACACTACTGGGAGCTGACCCACCGTCAGTCCCAGCAGCAACATTTCCTTGGGGCGTCGACGTCGCGCTGCAACTAGGCGGCGCGACGCGAGCCCCCAAATCAAGAGGCATCGAATTCCGTGTTTCATGCGGTAGGTCGTCGGCTGAGACTGCCCGGGAAAGGGCAGTGTCAGTACCGGGGGTCTCGTCAGGCATATCCATGATAGCACAATTAATCGCAATGTTGGCCACACAAGTCTCGATATCGACGTTCGGTCACCCAACTTGCCACTGCGTTACCGTGGTCAAGTTGGGGTCCAGGGCGGACGGCGAGGACGTAGTCGAATCTCTTGGGGCCCCGCCCCCTAGAACGCAACCTGTTATATTTACACCCATCTTTTGCACAAGATATTACAATCCAATCCACATGGTGTATTTTAATTAAAGTTACATTATTTTATATAAAATGTTTAATGTATAATTTTTGTCTGCTTCGGTTGCGTGGTCGGTAGTGCATCCTCTTTCCACCCCGGAGTCAGGGGTTCGATTCCCGGTCAGGACAAACTTTGTGTGAAGATATATACGTTTGTACTGAAGTCTGGATGTTTATGATGAATGAATATTTTTTTTATTTACACAATATTGTAGGTACCTACTTATCTTTCATCCTTTATGATACATATACAGGTGAATTTTTGAAAAGGGCTTGGATGGCCAAATCCGAAACTATAAGGAATAGTGAAAAATGCTCAAAGGAGTCACGAGCCCGATTTTGATGAAACTTAAAACCTCATCATTCAGATTTCACTCAGATTTTTGGAAAACCAATACTCCTAGCTGGCAATCGAACGTGTTGATTTAAAAAAAAATAAGACATCCTTTATTATTATTATTCCATACGATAGTGTCGCTATTAAGGATCAAATTCTGCGGAGTAATGATATACGGCAAATTTAAGGAATAATAAAATTCATATTTCATGTACCTAAATTTTGTATCATAATTTGTTTCGTTCCAAATCCCAGAAAAGATCGTAACTGTTCCGTGTTTTAAATTATGTTCTGAATGATTCTGGCAGGCTGTTAAAATTTTAAGTAGAACATAATCTTGCTTTTAATTTCGTTCTAATTTCATTTTTTTTTTCTCTTAAAGTGTATAAGAAAAATTAGAACGTTATGCATATTGGCGCCAATAATTTAGATTCTGTTCGATTCCTTTCGTACTTTGTTTAGTAATTTATTAAAAGAAATATTTTGTAATATAAATTCTGTGATTTGAAAATGGATTTAACAAATGATGATAGATTTGATTTAATAGAAGCGTATGGTACAGAAAGAAATATCGTCATCGTAATTTCCCCACTCTTAAGTGCTTCCAAATAATGGTAAATAACCTTAAACAAGGAGGTAGGTATCGCAAAACTAAACTATTAAAGCCACGTATTTGTGACGAAGATTTAAAAATAGCCATTTTGAATCATTCCCCGCTAATTCCACCCGAAACGCAGCTGAAACCATCGAAGTGTCTCAGGCTACGATATGTAAAGTTTAAAAAAAATACAAGTATAAATGTTACCGCTCCGGACGCATTGTGCAAAAGTTACATCCAGGAGATAATTTAAGACGGCTTGATTTTTGCAATTGGTTAAATCGGAAACTCGACAACGACAGACATTTCTTATCCAATATTTTATTTTCTGACGAAACAAATTTTTCTAATAATGGAATGTATAATCGAAATAATAAACATTACTGGTCACAAACTATTCCTTTGCGGGTAACCGAAAAGCATCGCCAGGTGCGATTTTCATTTAATTGTTGGTGCAGTATTTTGAAGGACAGAGTATTTTATTTTAAAATTTATGACGGAACGTTGACGACTTTTAAATATGTTGAAATTTTGAATAAACGGTTTGAAGAGCTGGAGAATTTGCCATTAGCCCAGATCAACCAGTTATTTTTTCAACAAGATGGAGCTCCTGCCCATAATACGAGTAGCCGTATAGTAAAAGAGATTTTGATTCAGCAGTGTGGTGACAATTTTATTGCAACGCATGGTCCTGTGCCTTGGCCAGCGAGATCCCCGGATCTTACCCCCTTAGATTACTTTCTCTGGGGGTATGTTAAAAACGAAATTTACAAAGACACGTATTATACAGTTGATGACTTGAAACGTTCTTTGGAGAATATTCTAAATGGAATCAATAACATTGTAATATTTAATGCAGTACGATCCTTAAAGTCTCGAATCCAGCTATGTATTGAAAACAATGGTTTACATTTTGAACAATTGAATGTTCTTTGTATCCTGTATACAACCTGAATACAAAGCTACTTGTATAACTAAACTCAACTTATATGTGTAGCAGATTCCACCAAGTGCCGTCAATTGTCAGTATAAATAGTAAACTCAATTTTAACTCTTCTTCTTCTTTTTTTAAAAACGTGGCATCATTGATGTTTATCGATGATTTCGCTAATGTCAAGGTAATGCTTGATTAGTTAATACAGCCGCACATAAGAACTAGTTATTCCTAACTAGCTCCAGGTGCAGGACAAGAAACGTTGTTCGGTATGTGAGTATCTGGAAACCCGATTTTTGGGGAGCCCCAGAGGTAACCTAAAAAACCCGCTCAGCAAAAATCGAACTCCATAACTTAACTCAACTCAACTCAAAATAACTGGTTATTCCTTCGAGGTTTAAGCGAGTGGATATTATGCATGCAGACTGTATTATTATAATGTTTTGGTCAATGAATAAAATAAAATAAAAAAATTATTTCTACAGATAACTTCTGCTGGAAATGTATCACATGGCAGCTTCTTATGTCACGACAATTTTGATTTGTATACAATTAGGTATTAGTTAGAAAATAAAATATCATTAGTCATTACACACTACAAGAAATGATATTTATACAATAAGCATTATGACAACTTTAAATGTTAATTTAGTAAAATATGGAACCAGTTTAGTGACATGTGCAATATAGAAACTACATTGCGTAAACACATTAAAAAATAATTTATTACTCGAGTTTTTTATTATATTTAAATAATCTAGATCTAAAAATCTAATGGGCTATTCATCATTTTCTAACACTAAAATGTCCAATGTTGCTAGACTTAGTTCCACCTACATTAATTGCGGACAGGTTTGCAAATAACCCAACTAATGACTATATTATAACTGCACTTTAAAATTAGTTACGATTTCTTGATATATTTTGTGTGTAGTTATTTTTTTAAATTAAAATAAAATATTTTACTTAAATAAAATAAAAAAATATCTTACAAAAGACATCAACGCAATCGGCGCAAGGATATGATTTATAAAAATCGAGCCTACTTGTTGTACAACCATGTCTTTATCATCTTCGAGGATAAAAACATGGTCTTGTAGTAAGTATGTATTTTGCCAACAATATCAGTAATGGTATTTATTATAACTGCATCTTTCACTATCTTTCTGCTATAAAATAGACTCATAAATAAAATATGAAGTAATGAAAAATACAAAAAATTTGATCTGCAGCTCTATTATCTAAATATGGTAAAATAATATTGATAAAGAAGTCCTTTTAAATAGTGTTTCACAAAGTATGTAACGTCACTTTCTCACTTGATGAACAGTGTGTTAAGGAAATAAATGGAAATAAAGTCCGCGCAAGTGCCGCTCTTACGTCCATTGCCGGGCGTGTCTGGTATACACCAGAAGGTATTTCCAGTGGCGCACAGCAAACCAGTGGCTTACCTGGGGATCGTGCGGAGTATGGCCCTATACAGGGCTCCCGTGTGGGCGGATAGGTTGGCGGTCAGGGGGAACGTGACTCTGTTAAACAGACCACTTCGAACCTTGGCCGTCAGAACCATACGGGGTACCGCACGATCTCCGGAGAGGCTGCATGTCTCCTAGCCGGGACCCCTCCATGGGACCTGGAAGCGAGAGCCTTTGCGCCATTGGAACAATGAGGCGCTGGAGCGGGACCACAGGTCTGCGTCTCGAGAAATCGAGGACCAGCGGTCCCAACTCCACCAGGATCTCATGGAGTCATGGAGGGTGCGACTTGAGCAACCCAAGTGGGGTACCACCACCATCGCGGCGGTGAGACCGATCATGGACGATTGGCTGCAGAGGCAGCATTGTGACCTCACGTACCGTGCGACGCAGATCGTTGCCGGGTATGGATGCTTCATTAGCTATCTGTTTCGCATGCATCGTGAGGTCACACCCCGGTGTCAACACTGCGAGGTTTCCGATGACGACACTGCACTCCACACGTTGGTGGAGTGCTCAGCGTGGGCGAGTCAGCGCCGGGACCTCGTAGTGGGTCTGGGCGTGGATACCCTCTCGCTGGAGACCATGCTTCAAGCCATGGTCTCCAGCGGGAGTAGGTGGAACGTGGACGTGTCCTTCTGCGAGCAAGTCATGCTCGCGAAGGAGGCGGCCGGGAGGGAGAGGGAGCGTACCCTCCCCGCCGAGTTCCGTAGCGGCCAGGGCGCCCAAGACTCCGCGACTACACCCAAGACTATCGACCTCCATGATCGGGGCCTGAGGACGGCGGGATCGCCACCCGCCGTCCTTACAGAAGCAGGCTAGAAGGGTTGCGTGCTGCGGGGCCTTTGCCCCATAGCACGCAACCAGATTCACTCACTGACGCGGGATAAAACCCTACCCCAACGACGCGGGATTCTCGTCCCGACCCAACACCCGCAGAGACCACAGAGGTGGTCAAAGTCCGTCGGGCGCCACTGGACATACCCTCTGCTAGTAACTAGAGACGCCCGGCAACGGACGTTAGAGCGGCGGCGGCCTTAGGCAGCGGAATTAAAAAAAAAAAACAAGCGAACCAGTGGCTAGAAATCTATTTATAAGTCATGTATATGATTATTTAGGCACAGGTAACATTTCAAATTCATAACTTAGGCATAATAATTCATCTAATATTTTCTAAATATGCAGATATATAATATGTATTCTAATATTTTCCGATGGTGTCTTATGAAAAAAACATGATTGCGTTATGTTCTCAGGAAGACTAGAAGCTGACGAATCATTTCTCTGATGTTGAACATTGACAGTTATCTCTATAAATGAGGTATTATTTAGAGCTCGCTCTGTGCAGCTGATTCTATTACATATTGTGGTACGCATCGCTCACTCGCAATCTTATCAGGGTATCGTGGGAGCGGACACTCTTTAAACGAGTATACCTACAGTTCGTACTCAGTATTAGAGTGCGTCATATCTATACCTAGTAATACTTTAAAGCTAAAGGGTTTGTCTGGTTGAAAGCACTTATCTGAGTAGTAAATAATCTGTTTTTGTTGAATGGTTGGCATTCTTTTTATTTAAGATGCTAATTTTATAAGAAACAAATAGTCGTTGTTACGAAGCCCTTTGATCGGTAAAAAAAACCTGGTTTGTTTTTTACCATTTTATCAGTTCGATTCCCGGTTCACACAGATGATTTTTCAGAAATCTATGAATATAGTTAAAATTGTTTTTAAAAATAAAATAAAGTCTCCTATCACTAAAATTGTCTAACTACAATATCTAGGGTACTTTCCGTCAATGTGGCATGGTCTTGGGACACTCTGTATACAGGCGTCAAAGAACACATCTGCCTCGTCACCCTCCGGCAATGTTCCCAGAAGGCTGGCTTGTTCTTTGTGTTAAAAAGGAACCAGCCTTCTGGTTTTGAGCAGAGTCGATCATAAGTTTCGATATACTTTTGAACAAGCCAGGCACCAGAGTGTCAATAGACTCACGTTGCTTCCCACACTGAAGGTCTTTACATCTTCCATGACAGTAAAAACATTCCATCACTCCATCCATCACCACGTACGACCCCATTCGGCTGAACCAAATGGGATGATACTTGGTACTGCTGGAATACCGGCTCTGGACAAAGCCCGATGGAATATCTCATTAAGGTGATCACGTCAAGATATACCTGCGCAGAAGCGCAGGTATATCTTGACGATATCTTTAATGCGGTAGAAACCGCATTAAAGATCGTGATGTCGAAGCTTATTGACTACTTCTCCTCAGTGGCAACAATGCAGAGAAACATGGCGCGCCCAAAAGGATACACGTGGCAAGGCGGAAAGTGGTATCGTCCAACCATAGAGCAACGCGGACGTCGTATGCGCGGTCGTCGTATACTACCGTCCAACAAACATAGTAAATAAGTACCTATATTGGGTGAAGGAATGAAATTTTATATGTTGGATCTTTGGTCTTGTCACTCATTCATAATTGCGGCTTTTTCATAATAATCCCTGGAAATAATGATTGCTGGATAATTATTCGAATGAAGAGACTTAAGCACCGAATACACGATTTAAAACGTAAACCGTACCAGCGACGTTCTGTTGAACACTGTTGGTTTTATACCGTTTAGCAAAACACTCACTAGCAAAACAATCGTCTGTCTTTTTTGGTTTACAACCACGTTTTAAATCGTGTATTCGATGCTATGCTGCTATGGTGTATTCTGTGACTTATCTAAGGCCTTCGATTGCGTTCAGCACCAGACTTTAATTAAGAAACTTGATCATTACGGAATCCGGGGGACGGCCTTGAATTTCGTCAATTCTTACTTAAGTGATAGGGTCCAGAAAGTAGTGATCAATGGTAAACAGTCACCTGGTTCTCCTGTAGCAATGGGGGTACCGCAGGGTTCAATTTGAGACCTTTTCTTTTTCTAGTATCTATTAATGATCTCCCTCACCTCATAAGAGACGACCACGAGGTAGTTTTGTTTGCTGATGACACTTCTTTAATATTTAAAGTTAAACGTGGACAGCGCGAACTTGACGATGTAAACATTGCCCTCTCTAGGATAGTCCACTGGTTTTGTGCTAATAATTTATTATTAAATGAAAATAAAACTAAATGTGTAAGATTCACCTTACCTAATGTAAGACTTGTTAAAACCAGTGTTAAGGTTAGGGATGATATAATAGAATTGGTCGATGACACTGTCTTTCTGGGCATAACGTTAGACTCCGAATTGCAATGGGGGCCTCATATCGGGAAAATTTCGGTCAGGCTTAGTTCAGCAGCCTATGCTGTCAAAAAGATCCGACAACTTACAGACATTAAAACGGCGCGTCTTGTCTACTTCAGCTACTTCCACAGTATCATGACATATGGCATACTACTGTGGGGTAACGCTGCCGAGATTGAATGCATCTTTGTGTTGCAGAAGAGGGCTGTCCGGACTATCTATGGAATGGGGTCTCGGGAGTCATTAAGAGATAAGTTTAAGCATATTAACATCCTTACAGTGTATTCACAGTATATTTATGAAATTTTATTGTATACCCACAAGAACAAAAGTAAATTTGTGAAAAATAGTGATAATCATAATCTAAACTTAAGAAATAAGGATAAACTGGCTGTTCCTAAATTTAGGCTTCATAAAGTGAGTAATTCTTTTGCGGGGAACTTTATTCGAATGTATAATACATTGCCAACCGAAATAGCAAATTTATCTGTTAATAAATTTAAAAAACTAATAAAACGTAAATTGTGCCATAAAGCTTATTATAGTATTAATGATTTCTTAGATGACAAGGCTGCCTGGTTGTAACACGAATTGCTCCTTTCTAAATAACTCTGTATTAGATTTAAGATGAAATATTTTGGAAAAAAGCCGAACTGAGTTTCTTGAGGGCTCTTCTCAGTCTCGTTGCATTTTGGAACCCTCGGTAGAGTCACACCAACTTTTGACGAATCTAAATAATTTTCTAAAAATTTCAAAGATAATAAACGTTATTTTATTTTATTTTATTTTATTTTATATGATACGAATAAATATATACGAGTATATAAAACCAATTTATGTTGGTTAAGAGGTTAATGGCTCGGGAACGGCTGGACCGATTTCGTTAATTCTTTTTTTGTTGTGTTCGTTATTATCAGGAAAAGTATATTTTGGAAGAAAAAAAAAGTTGTGCGTAACATTAGAAAATTAATACATTACGAAGTTCGCCGGGAGATCTAGTATTTGTATAAAATGCTGTATCGTATTTCGAATCAGTCTAATTACCTCATTTGAAAACCATAACAATATAATAATTGTGAGGTTATAAATATATGTTAATTTTGCTATTAATCAAATATTTGACATTTGAATTTTAAATTCGATAAAAATTTAAATTATTACATAATTATAATAATATAGTAGGTATTCATAATCTAGACCTTACTCAAAGTTCATTTATCATCAATCACTAAATAGTTACAAAACCTGCAGCTCTGTTATCTAAATATGGTAAAATAATATTGATAATTTTAGACCTTTTACTATTTAAAAGGTCTAAAATTGTCAATATTATGTACAAAATATGTAACGTAACTTTCTCACTTGAATCTTTTGAACAGTATATTAAAGATATATACCTACCTACTTATTTACAATAAGAATTAAAATGTACAAAATATACATAATTATGTACCAAACATATTTACATTACAAAATATCGTTTAAAAAATCCTCCGCGTCATTGCCGACTGGGAAGGTTCCCAGAATGCTGGCTGTGTTGCCACGTTGGATGGTGATACTTACCTGTTAGTGAAGAGATCTACAATCGGTAGTAAGCAACATCAGTCGTTCGTGAGAACTGAATAATTGATTTCGTTAATCTTATCAATCGAGCGCACTAATACGCGTCTAGACTGCGCATTAACCTGGCCCACTTACTGGACTAGGTACAGATATTGTCTGAAAGTAATAAGTGGATATACTTCCTAACCAAAGTGATACATAATTATGAAAGTTACTATTTATTGTTACGTATCGGACTTACCATTTCAAATTGGTTAAGCTTAACCAATATAATGTGAATTTGAATACACACCATTACCTTTTTAAAAGCGATCTATCTTCTATCTTCTTCTTTCTTCTCTTCATAACATACTTAGTATAAACAAAGTAGCTTCCATTCCCTACGTATGCATAGTCCGAGACACCCATGACTTTAATTGGTTGTGCCAAATCGGCTGGCACGTAAGATTTTATTGGCTTTAATTAACATTTCATCGCAAGAGAATGGGTTTAAATTTATTTTCAAAATTAGGTACAATATAGCTGACTTTTTATTAAATTCATTCGGCCATTTTAGACATAACCCATTATTTGTGTGCCCGGTGACGGCAATAAGCTTGTCCCCTATTACGTGGGACTAAAATACTGGCAAATTGTGTGTGTGTGTTATGCACCTCTGCCTACCCCTTCGGGGATATAGGTGTGATATGTGTGTGTGTTTCAATTGGATAGAGTCGTTCTCTAAGAAAGTTTTTGTGTATACTCGTATAATTTGTCAGATGGGCGAAGCGGCGGGCGTGCGCACTCTTCTTCTATTCTATAAAAATCAATTGCCGTTCGTTAGTCTCACTAAAACTCTGGAATGCCTGGATCGATTTGGCTAATTTTGGTCTTGAAATATTGGTGAAAGTGCAGGGAAGGTTAAAAATTAAAATTTCAGGCGGCACGAAATTCGCCAGGACAGTTCGTAAATAAACAAATATATTAGAATACTTATACTTATTATAATACTTCTCCACAACGCCATCTAACCTCAAACTATAGAGCACATTGTTATGAGAACCAGATAACTGATCGTTATCATATCATCAGGCGCACCAATACCTACCCGTCATACTTGGTTGTTCATAGACCAACTATAGCGTTAGTCACTAGTGTGTCATTCATTGAAGGATTATGTGAGTGCTCAATATCGCTCACCTTATTGGCTTTTTCTCACACTATTGATCGATAAATACTTCAGATAGCTGCATTATGATGGCTAATGAGATACTATTGTTACTGTGTGTTATTGTAAAGACTAATTTATTAGAGTGTAGCGAACAATTTGTTGTAAAATTCAATGAGGGTTTTAAAGTTTTTTATACGGAAATGATCAACCACAGAACTCACCATATTTTAAAAAGCAATCTGACCGCATGGGCGGGATACGGTGACCACGGCCTGACCTGTGTTGCGTTAATGCACCCTAATTTCACCACAAGCCGCCGTGAGTGGTCACCAAAAAACTGGCCCGTCATTTTGTTTGCACGACTTGCCGATAAATTAAAACTGTCCGAGTGCACCCGCGAATGAGACACGCACGGAGCAAGTCATTCTGTCGGTCCTGCATGCCGTTGACAAGCGACAAATGCATGCGGCAATCTTTCATGCATTCGACAAAAACTGACTACCAAGAATTCACTTAACTCAAACCACGTTATCTTCAATTAAATCAAAATGACGAACGGAACAAATTTCTCATATTTTAGTGAAAGCGGCGTGTAGATATACATCATTATATTTGGCGACGATTGCGCGGGCAAAATTAACCTTATTTATCTCAAGTATAGTGATGTTTCACGTATTGCGGATAGGGAGTTGATTAGAAAACGATCGAATCTTGGGCCGAAGGGCAGATCAGAGATAAACTGCCAAGCGACGTTGGCAGCGCATGTGTAATTAGAGATAAACAGAAAATAATTGGCCGCAATCACGTGCTATGACCGAACGTGCCAGGGTACTACTAGTCTACTACCACAAAATAATTAGATACTTCTGACTATTAGATATCAAGAATAAGGATGTTCCCTATTCCAATTGTACCTTGAAACACAATATTATTATCGTGAAAAGGATAACAATTAGATCTTAAAGTTAATATCTTACTTATTTCATTATTTAAAATAATATGACAAATTTCATAAAACGTTACGTTCGGATGATACTTTTGGTTAAAAATGAAAATATGCCTATATTCAAAAGGCAAAAAAGCAGTGATATAAGCCTCTAACAATATTGAATTAACTTTTCATAGTATGGGCTATGAAAGGAGTGATTGACTAGATGACGTCCGATAGAAGGAAAACATGTTGGGTCGACCTTAAATAATTGGGATTAGGGCAGGTAGGTGATGATGATGAGTAAATGCATGATAAAACGTAAAATTATGAAAATGTAAAACCAGAAATAAAATTACGTAGTATCAATATAAACTGCTTAATTAAGTATATCCGCTATCGAGTACATGTGCAATTACTTTTATTTAATAGAGCAATTGGTACGTTTTTATAACAAACTAATTACAGATTTGACATATTGATTTAAGATTATGTTAATTGAACTGTTGCCACGGAAATGTCGTCAAACTATTTACATGTCTGAGCTGACATCGCAATATACCTACTTTTTGAAGCATAAGTATCTGTTATAATTAGTAGAGTCGAGAAAATAATACAAAGTATATTTTACTTCGTTTCAATTTCAAAGTTACTCTTACTAAACTCCATATTTAATATTGCCATTTAAATTGTTTACATACTTCTTTGCAAATTAGACTGTATCATTATGATTACCTGTCGTTATCATGACTATGAACGTGAGGTGAGCTTTCAGTGTCGACTCTCACCTCTCCAGGGACGCAGCCACAGATTAACGGCACGAAATCGATGTTTGTACACGTCCGACGTTCCAATATAATAGGACCTGATCGATCTACGAGCGGTAAATTGCCAATTGCAGACACACTTGAGCAATAATGATGCGGGTGTTTATCATTGTATATTCAATACGAACACGATTAACAACTACAACAAACATTACAATTGTCAGTTTGTCAAAGCAAATTGCCACTCTATGCCATTTATTTTTGTCTCTTGTAATAGTCGACGGCTATAAGTCTTTAATTTATGTTAATACTTGCTATCGAACAACATTCAAACACGAATGATTCTTATTAGGAACTAAACTTAAAAACATGCCTATTTGTATATGCTTGGAAACAAATGTCCATCTTGCAATAAATTTTCATCAAAAGTAGTAGTAATGAATCAGTCTCTGAGACGAAGGTTTTCCACAAACATGTCCAAGCACTCAATTGGCGCCTTGAGGCGGTGAGCTCCGTAATTGACATGTGTCAGTATATGTAAGGCTGACCTGCGGGTCATACGTGAACATAGTTTGTAGCATTCTGCCGTTACTTTCGCCTACACTGTACCTGTACAAGACGATCGCGTTTAGTGAACCATGTCGACCTACTGACTCGACAACAAGTCTCTTATTTACTGTCAATTATGTAAAAACTGAGAACAATAGTCATTTATTCTTTACATTCGACATTCTACTTTAAAATAAACCGGATTCGGTACAACTAAGCATGGTGAATAATAATTTTTCAATGAAGGAATCTTATTACAACGTCATTAAGCGTAGCGTGGCCGCGAGTAACGGTACACATGTTAACCGCAGTCTATTATTTAGGTATTAACGTATCATCTCCGATATAAAGATCGTGTGAAGGAACAAGTTAAAATACAAGCATAAACCCCGGGCAGCTCATAATGTTGCTTAATATCGTAGTGCGCTGCGGTTAATATTGTTTGCTACAGGTATAGATATTTTAGAAATGTCGATATAAATAGTGCCTAATCGTGATTCTGTAGAGAGGTTAGTAACGTAGCACCTTCGCAAGCATTCGTCCCGCGCCTCCGCACCCCCACATTCCTCTCGAGTCCTGAACCGCGCTGAACTTTGCTCTTATTGTCAATTCGTGCTCACCGGTGCGTCGCGCTCCTAAACTTATACCTATTTAAGAAGTCTCACAAAGATAAACGTCTTTGTTCGAGAGACGATCGCTACCGGGATGAACCCAGCCACGAACAAAATGCTTTGAGAAATAAAACACACGGGTGCCATTATATCCTTCTTGTTCGGTAATATTGTTTACCCTTGAACTAAATTCACCAGGTTTGCGGAGATGCTTTAAAGACGAATAAATCAACTGGAAGTAGAATTATGTTATAAGTACAGTCGCTTAAGATTTAAGATACTGTATTTCCCATGGCTGGAATTCACTGTTACGTACCTACCTTCTTTCGCAACTTTGAGTTATTTCAGTAAAAGCTGTATGTACCGATCATCATTCGATTGATTTCGGCACGTGGATGTTATCATGTCTGAATGTTGGTTATCATCACTAATTTTTTTTTGTTAAAGACGAAAGGTTCAATAAGAAAACGAAATCAAGAACACAATAAGGAAACTACAACTTAGTTTTCAATCTAAATGGTCTCTTCCTCTTCAACAATAACATACATTTCTAACTGATCATCTACCGAGCCTTTTCCCAACGCAGATGGGGTCGGCTTTCCAGTCTTACTGCGATTCGGCTGAACTTCGATATTTTCAGTGAAGCGATTGCCATCTGACCTTCACAACCCATGGGTGATATCGAAGTTCTGTAGTTAGACCGGTTGGATTGTTGATTTAGGGCTCCAACTACCCCTAACGACTGCCATAGATTTTTGTATGACGACCGGAACCGACGGCTTGCCGTGCTCTCCGAGGCACGGAGGGGTCTCAATGTCTTAGAAATGGTCACCCATTACATTAATATTGGTAGAAATTGGTGGAACTGTACGTCATTAGGATTCTTCAGTTTACTCAGAGTTTCAGAAATTGTTTCTTTATTAGTGTTTACTTACTAACTGTAATAAGTTTCTGTGACAGGATCTCTAATTTTTAATTATTTTCTATTATTTTTTTAATTTTTACACTTTTAAGTAATAAATTTTGTAAGTAATAAAAATCGGTCGGGCATGTACACTACAAATGTTTTTGTCTAACTTGTCGATATAATTTTGGTTGGAGGTTTTTAAACAGTGTCCGAATTAGTTATTATAATGCAGATTTTGCTGTTCAAAGACTTTTATATAATTATATTAAAAAAATTGACGATCAATAGCTTGCCAAAACTATATAATACAACAATTCTTAAATTCTTATTGTTCCTTCTGGCATTACTGTCAGAAATTTAAGCGTAATTATGACGCTTAAGATTTAAATATAGATATATAGATGTTTTTTTTTTTTTTTTTTTTTTTTTTAGTTTCGCTGACCAAGGCCGCGGCCGCTTCAACGTCCGTTGCCGGGCGTCTCTGGTTACAAGCAGAACGTATTTCCAGTGGCGCCCGGCGGACTTTGACCACCTCTGTGGTCTCTGCGGGGGGTTGGGTCGGGATGAGAATCCCGCGTCGTTGGGGTAGGGTTTTATCCCGCGTCAATGAGTGAATCTGGTTGCGTGCTATGGGGCAAAGGCCCCACAGCACGCAACCCTTCTAGCCTGCTTCTGTAAGGACGACGGGTGGCGATCCCGCCGTCCTCAGGCCCCGATCATGGAGGTCGATGGTCTTGGGCGTAGATGAGTCTGCGGCGGCCTCGCCGCTGACTACGGAACTCGGCGGGGAGGGCACGCTCCCTCTCCCTCTCGGCCGCCTCCTTCGCGAGCACGACTTGCTCGCAGAAGGACACGGCCGCGTTCCACCTACTCCCGCTGGAGACCATGGCTTGAAGCATGGTCTCCAGCGAGAGGGTATCCACGCCCAGACCCACTACGAGGTCCCGGCGCTGACTCGCCCACGCTGAGCACTCCACCAACGTGTGGAGTGCGGTGTCGTCGTCGGAAACCTCGCAGTGTTGACACCGGGGTGTGACCTCACGATGGATGCGAAACAGATAGCTACCGAAGCATCCATGCCCGGTAACGATCTGCGTCGCACGATACGTCAGGTCACCATGCTGCCTCTGCAGCCAATCGTCCATGATCGGTCTCACCGCCGCGATGATGGTGGCACCCCACTTGGGTTGCTCAAGTCGCACCCTCCATGACTCCATGAGATCCTGAAGGAGTTGGGACCGCCGGTCATCGATTTCTCGAGACGCAGGCCTGTGGTCCCGCTCCAGCGCCTCCTTGCGCCATTGGAACAATGACGCAAGGGCTCTCGCTTCCAGGTCCCATGGAGGGGTCCCGGCTAGGAGACATGCAGCCTCTCCGGAGATCGTGCGGTAGCCCCTTATTGTTTTGACGGCCAAGGTCCTCAACGGTCTGTTAAGGAGCGTTGAGTTGTTGGCCGTCAACCGCGCCGCCCATACGGGAGCCCCGTATAGGGCCATACTCCGCACGATCCCCAGGTACAGTCTCCTGCAGGAAGCGTTGGGTCCCTTTAGGTTGGGCATCAGTCGCGAAAGCGCGACCGATGCCTGTGTCACCTTGGGGACCAAACTTCGGAAATGTGGTCCGAAGTTCCATCGGCTATCAAGTACGATCCCTAGATACTTCATCGAGGGCTTGATGCCGATGCTAACGCCTCCCACATTTATGCTGGAACCTTCAGGTGGACCGTTCCGAGGTCTGTGAAAACACAGAACCTCGGACTTGTGCAAGGCCACCTCCAGTCCCAGCCGCCGTATCCGACCCACGACTTGAGCAACACCCGTCGTGACCTTGAGTGCTGCCTCCTGGTACGTTGCACCCCGCGCCGTGACGAGGGTATCGTCGGCGTAGCACGTTACGCCGACGCCCTCAGGCAACGCACCCCGCAGCACCCAGTCGTAGCCGATGTTCCACAGAAGCGGCCCCAGGACCGACCCCTGCGGAACACCGCACGACACATCTCGCCGAGCTGGCCCGAGCCAGCTGGGGAAAGCTATGGCCCTCTCAGAGAGATAGGCCCCGACAATACGACGGAGGTAGAGAGGCGTTTCGTGATACACGAGCGCCTCCCTAACGCAGCTCCATGGCAAGGTGTTGAACGCGTTGGCGATGTCAAGAGACACCGCCACCACCACCTTGCCCTGTGAGACTGCTTCCTCCGTCAGGCTCTTGACGCGCATGATCGCGCTCACGGTGGAGCGTCCCCGACGGAAACCGTACTGGTTGTCCGCCAGGTCTGGCCCCACCGTCGAAAGATGCTCGACGAGGCGTTCCGCGATAATTCGCTCAAAGAGCTTACACACCTCGTCGAGCAACACGATCGGCCGGTATCCGGACGGTGAGTCCACCGGCCGCCCCGCCTTACGAATCAGGACCAGTTTCCCCGTCCTCCACACCTTGGGAAACTGGCCCCTTTCGAGGCATGCGCTAAAGAGCCCCATCAGTCGAGGCCCGAGTTCTTCGAGGGCCAGGACCCATGCACGGCCAGGAATGCCGTCGGGTCCGGGGGCAGTGATTTTCCGGCGTTTAAGCCGGAGTACTGCCGCACCTAGCTCCCCCACCCTGACTTCGGGTACGTCGTCTTCACTGATGCTATCCGCGTCGGGCAGAGACGGAGCCATGCGCGGAGGGACGTGCTCCTCCGCGCTCGTCGGAAACAGGGAGCCCATGACCCGCTCCAGCTGCTGCGGCTGGAGACTCTGGGTCAGTGGGGCGCCCTAGGTCGGAGTTTCTCCCTGACCTGTAGGTACGGGCGCCCCCATGGGTTCTGCTGCAGGGTTTCCAGGAGCTCCTCGCGGGCCGCCGTCTTGGCCCGCTTTATTGTCTCCTGGAGATTACCTTTAGCCTCCCTGTAAGCCTGATAAAGCTCCGCCTCTCGGGTTGCCGCGTCGTCTGGGCGGCGATGCCTCCGGCGAAACCTGGTGTACTGGCGGCGGGCGGAGATGCATGCTGCGCGCAGCTGTGCAATCTCCGGCGACCACCAGTACACCTGCTTCCTTGCCGGTCTGGGTGTAACCCTAGGCATCGCCGCATCACAGATTTGCGACATGGCTCTCCTGAACCACTCCGCCTCGGCATCCACATCGGTAGGCCGGTCCGGTGCCGGAATCCAGGCCTGCACGATGGATGCCTCCAGGAGAGCCTCCCGATCCAGATGGTGAAGTGCCCAACGCGGATCCGGGGGATTTTCTACCGGCTGTGGGAGGTCAGGTGGGGGGACGACATCGAATCGGATGTACCGATGGTCCGAGTGCGTCTCCTCACCCTCCTCCACGTGCCAGCCAGTAATACGGGCGGCGAGGGCAGAGGTCGCGAACGATACGTCCACGACCGAGCTGGTCCCCCGCCGCCAGAAGGTGGCGACATTCCCCCGGTTGAGGACCTCCAGACCACGTGTTCTGGTCCAGTCCTCAAGAAGCCTCCCCTTGTCCCTGGTTTCCCGGGAGCCCCACGCCTCACTCCAGGCGTTGAAGTCTCCCAGGAGCAGGACAGGGCGAGGACGGCACGCAGCGAAGACGACGTCGAGCTCAGTGAGCCATAGCTCAAACTGAGTCTCGTCCAGTGTCGGCGAGATGTAGGTGGCCACGACTGCCAACCCGTCATATTCCGCCGCAACACACCCGCGGCCCCTTGCAATGATAGCAAGGCGCGAGTTGTCTGCGGCGGACCCCCCGAAGATAAAACAGGCCGAGCCGTCCTCGTCCACCGGGCTTCCCGGGTGGACGTAGTACGGCTCGGCGACCACGGCCAAGTTTATGGACCACTGCCGGATGCTCTGGTACAGAAGATCCTGAGCAGCGCGGCAGCGGTTCAAATTCACTTGCAGGATGCGGATATGGGCGTCAGACATTAATGGACGTCCATATCAGCATCCCGCCGAGAAACATCTGGCCGTGCAGTAGCGGCACCCCCACCGCTCTCAGCGGACGGACGAGGCTTTGGCCTCGAGGCGGCGCAGGTTGTGCTGCCGACCCGGTGGTCCGCAGTTTTGCCCTCCGCCTCGCATCTAAAGCAGCGAGGCGGGGCATCACAGGCACTTGCCTTGTGACCGGGCCGGCTGCAGCGGAAGCACCGATCGCCCACGGTGACTTCCGCTGTGCACTGCACTCCGACGTGCCCCACCGCCATGCACCGGAAACATCTAGTTTCCCGGGCACGAAGGAGGTGCACCTGCGCCTTTAGGAAGCCCCCTACGAGGAGGCTACGTCCGTCCGTCACTTTCAGTGCCGCCGCGACGGGGCACTGGACGACTGTCATCCCATGACCAGTGGTGCCGAAGGAGATGTCTCCAGCCTTCACCTGGTCACGGGGGCAGCCGCCCGCCTCCACGACGGCGGAGATTACTTCCTCCGTCGTGGCCGCGTCATCCAGACCCGTGATGCGCAATGCAGCGCATTTGGTGGGCCTGGTGACGCGGACGGCTTCTGCGTCCAGCGCGTCCCTAAGCTGCGCTGCTAGGGCGTCAGCTTTAGGGCCGCTGGAGGCGCCGGAGACCTCGAGGAGGCGAGCCCCGGTGCGTGTCGTCTTGCACCGGAGACCCCCCTGGATATCGAGGGCTGAGAGGTTGACTGAGGACTTCACGGTCCTCAGGACATCAGCGTACCCCACACCCCTCTCCACACCCTCCGTCGTCACCGTAAGGACGACGGCTGTGGAGCGAGGAGCGCGGGGCCTCTTCGGCGCCTTCGCCGCGGCGGCTTTGGCCACTTTCTTGGCCGCTTTCTTGGCGGCCTTCGTCTTCCTCTTCTTGGCCCCCACTACCTCCCATCCCTCCCGTCCGGAGGGATGTAAAGGAGCAGCGGGAGCGTTAGAGGAAGAGGAGGCGGCAGGGGTGCCGCTCTTCTTGCCGCGCCACTTGGCCTTCCGCGCCTGGGCCGCGGTCTCGGCCGGCAAACGGTACGCTGAAACGGACTGGGGCGGATCGGGGCGGCGGACAGCGGGTGTGCCGCTTGGTCCCGGAGCGGGAGAACCGCCAACAGCCGCCGCGTACGAAAACGCGGGCCGCGCTAGCGGAGGGCGGTACGCCCGGTCCTCCAGGACCGCGAGGCGCCTCTTAGATATATAGATGTGACGTAAATACGATTACATAATAATGGCATTATTTCCCTAAAAAAAAAAAAAAAAAAAAAAATGTTTGGGAGTGACTTTTTAAAATTAGACTTAACTACACTAGACTAAGCAACATTTTCTTGTGATTTCCAACCAAAGTTTCCAGATAAATTGCTTCTCAACTGACTGATAAATTAATCCTTAAACAGTATAAAGCATTAGGTATCTACTAAAGCTATGAAGAAGCATCCATGCAATATACAACCAATTTATTGCACTTTGACATCATATAATAGGTAAGTACTTGATAGATACAAATAATTATCAAGCCCCACAATATGTTGCCATCGCAATAGTACGGTATGAATTCAATTCATCGTTCATACCTTGAGCCTTGAGGCAGACGATTCGTTGAGGCAACTCAAAACAATAGGATTTCGGTTCACTAACCTTTTGAGATCTGTGACATCGACGCAAAAATATGGGCACAGCACATTGAAGCCTGTGTTGCGTATGTACCTAGTCACCTACGAACCGAGCGAAGAGATGCCGCGATCAATAGCAGGCCGCTCGTGCTACGGTACGCCCCTACAGATTAATGGGCAATAGTGCTGAATTTCTAATGAGAGTACTTGTGAAATTTTAATCATGCTATATTATGTTAGTCACCACATAAATTTAATTTAGCAACGCACGTAATGCGGTTGCGTAAAATTGTTCAATACACACAATTATGATTGTGTTGGATTCACTAAAATGGCAAATCATCAAGTATTTAACTTAATGATATGGTCATTCAAGTTACACCATATTTAAGTGTGTTTAAATATACAATGAACCGATGAGCTCTCACCTTTGTGTTTTCAGAGGTCGTTTGTGCATTTTAAGCTCATGATGATTTATCACGCTATTTTCATTAGAACTTCATTAAATATTGCGTGTCTGGAGCGTAATCATATCGTGTATGCTAACTACAAAGTTAACTAGTACATGGTTTGTATGGAGCGCGCCATTGGCGATCAGATAATATGCACTCCGGGGCCTCAATAAGAGTAATGCGGTCTCTTTACCACTCCTTGCACAGACATCTTATTTAGACCCAAACGCGGCACAAACGCGATTCAAATTGATGCTTTTCTGCACAATTACGTCCGCGAGCTACAGCGCGTTTAGCAGCCGACTATCAAATCAACTATAGACTTCCCTTCCAGCAAACCTATGACTTACTCACATTAACATCGCGCCACAACTCGCTGAATATACCATTTGGATAACTAAGTGCCATATTATGTACGGTTTAGAATGATGAATGTATTTCACTGTTTTAAGGTTATTTGTACTTAGGTATAGATAGTGTCAGCTTGATATTTTATTTTCTTCTATTCCATGCATTTGTTTTTAGATATATGACATTTACAAGAACCAAACGTTCGAGGCTTCCAACTCAGTTCATGATCCACTTTCAGCAGCACAGAAAACACCTAGTTATGTATCTCAAATAAAGTCATGCTCAGTATAGGTAGAGTATACACTCTCTCTGAACTAGAGCCTGATTAGTTACCTATCAGACATTGTTCTTCACACAGGTAGTCGACCACCCCCTATACTATATACTCACAGGTAAGTGCCTAACTAAATCATTCAATTACCTTTACTTATTGTCCAAACAACGATTCCCCAAAATGAGTCCACCTAATCTGAAGCAAGAATTGAATTAACGGACCAAATTACGTGCCGCGGGTATGTTATCTAAACGTTTCACAATAGTATTGTTCGTTGGGTCGGCCACAATGTTGGCTCACAATGGAACACCAAGAGCGAACCTGTCGAGGGAAGTAGGGCGCACGCGGAACGTCGCGCTGCGAGGCGAAGGCGACGCCGACGGTGGTGAAATGAACAGTGGGCGGCACCGAACACGCCGCTCCGCCCAGCCCTTTCACTGGCCGTCCCACCTCACCGTGCTTGCTCCATCCTACCCTCGACTCACCACCATACAAACTAAACAACGTTTCACAACACCTATTCCCAGAATGGTATCATATGCCGCGAGACTTCCCATCGTGCTCATAATGAAAACGACTGTTACCAAACATTTGATTACATCTAAGTCAATAACTAACAACCCTCAGTATTTCATGAACATTTCATTTCATGTTCTGCATTTGTACTGAACTTTATGATATCGGTATTAATTATACTAATTTAATTTAACACAGGTAATTATGTACTGACGCATTATACATTCTAGTGAGAATATGTACAACTATTGATAATTTGCCAACAGGAATAAGTTTGGTGTTAAGCATATCTGTATCTACCAGTACCTACTCTTCACCTCTCTATGTGATACGAGAGAGATGCTTTACTGACAAAAGTAATAAATATCAAATAAGAAATTTAAGTAGTGGTAATTTACGAGGGATGCTCCTCTAGTGACTGTAAAAAGTACTAACTCTCTACATCAGTTTTGTGATCACATTACAGTATGTACTCAACGTTTATGGGGTAAAATAACTACATAAAGTACCTGATTTGTGTTTATTGTCTCTCAATGCTTAAACTCAACAACAGATGAAAGGTTAAAAAGCTCAAATAAGCGTGCATTAGGAAAGAGGTGGCCCGTCGGGTCGCGGTTAGAATGCAAACTGCCGCCCATACATTAAATCTGCTGCATTGGAATTGCAAAGTCGTGATTTGTCAAAGCATAATCTAAGGAACCGCAATATTCGCACATCGTAATTATTATCGATTATAAAATGGCAGCAGTATCTGTGGCATGTATTTGTTTTAACTGGATAATTAATAGCTATTGATTTAGGAGACGTATCTGGTTATAGTCTTATGTCAATAATTTAGAAATTATGGATAATCTTCGGTGAACTGATTTACTTAGATACAAAGTTGGATCGTTTATTAGATGGAATGCTTCAGCATTTGAATGTGGTGGAACATGGTAAATCCTATACACTTAAATTGAATTTCTAGTTACGAGTATGCCTTAGAGCGACGTCAGAGCCTATGTTATAATATTCCTACAATAATTTTATGATACAGAATGGGATAATAAGCCAAGCACATCTGTAACCACCTGGGGGCCTATGTTGCGGCCAAACGATGTCCGCTCGTGTTGCTCCTCGCGTTGCCGCGAATATTTCCCTAGTGGCCACTCGCTCCCCTAGTATAACTCGTGTGCGATAAGTTGAGATCTGAGCGCTGTGATCTTGGTTCTTGTCTTAAGTCTTATCTTAACACGTACGTAGTAATTCACTCACCACGCGCGATGAATGGCGAGGAAATGACGAGGCGAGTTTCCCTCGCTTCTCGTCGAGTACTGTAGCCACTTGGTAAAACTCCTCATTAATATTTACTTCTGTATTATACGCTATGTAATTTTCTAGTTTGTTCGAAGCCGAGTCGAGAAACAATTCATTTGTACCTCTATAGGTGAGGAGTTAGGGATTTATCTATACTTTAATATTATAAAGCTGAAGAGTTTGGTTTAAACGCGCATTATAGGTATTGAAAATTCCTTTTTGTGTTAGAAACGACAAACTATCGAGGACGATTATAAACTAGATAGTTAATATAACATCACGACACAACCAATAGGAGCGGAGCAACAATTAGAAATGTTGCAAAACGGAAAGCGAATGAAGTTACAAAAATAACCACTTATAAACTTCTAAAATCATAATAAAGTAGGTACCTATACGCTATTCAGCATAACAGTTTAGAACTCAATAGTATCAGTAGTACTAGTAATTATACATCCATAAATTATTGTATCAAGGCTTCATTAACGCACAGACGCAATTCTCGCTTGTACATACCAGCTTCCCTATCGATATCATTAAATTATATTCCCGGAGTGTATGCAATGTAACCGTTACGACGACGAGCTCCGATAACGCTTTGATTTATAACTGCGAAAATTTAATGACAACACACTATTGAAAATTTATTTAAATGGCACACAGTTCAACTGTGTACCTACCTATGATACAAATAAATTCAACAGTTACCATCACGTTTACCATATTGTTGGCTGTTTACAATGAGAATTGTCGTCTAAGACTGTTCTGTATTCCACGCGGGGATCTTTATTGGGGAATAAGGTGTAGGAAGCTCGGCATAAGTAGAATGGTATGCCCATATATGCCATTATAGGTTGCAGATCGAATAATTCAATGAGAAAATTCAAGCAATTGTACTTAGGTACTTTCTAAGTGAGGTCGATAAACAATCCTAGAGCTTATATTAGACAATATTCAGTTAGACGTTATTTATTTTGTGTTGCATCCTATACCCATATCTATACATGATACGAAAGTTAGTAGGTACTATTTTTATTCCATTTATTCAAATTAATTTCTTTACATACATTTTTTTACAATATTATAAAAAAATCCATGTCAGACCACCACCAGTAGCGGAGCAGGGCCCAAACTACCAGCGGTAGAGGTCACAGACTGAGAAACTTCCTAACGATGCGTGCCGTGTCGAGGACGACAGCCTTCTGTATCTGACCCTTGATCCAACAGTCTAGCGAGAGTCTCTTGAGATGTTGATCGAGACTCTTCGTTATTAGTCCATTGCCGAAACTATTATTAGTAGTACTATGTTTGTAGGTCAGTAGTACGTACTATTCCCTATTCTGTGGTAGTACCTACTCGTAGCTAATAATAGTTGCCGACATTTAATTAACATCGCATCATCTTATTATACTTTTTTATTCTGAACCAACAGTTTAGGGACGCTTCCAATAATAATAAAGTTACGTATGTATTGCAATTAATAAAAATTGTATGTACTGGATCATAGCTTAGCATATTTTGCATCTATGCGAAAATCACAATTTGTTATTAGTCAAATAGATTATTAGTCATAAATAATAATATGAAATATTGGATGAAGCAAAACTGTTGATATTATAGGTATTAGTATAAACTCCCACACAGTAGTATAACCTTAGTTTTCACTAAGGTATTGTAATACGTCTAACAAACAATCTGATTTCAACAAAGCCTTTAGCTACGCAGTTCTACTTTGGCTGACTGAGAGATAGATTTAACGAAGATCATTTGCAATTATTTTATAAGGATCTCGTCACAAAGGGATTAAGTATGTAAAACGAATTTCTTTCCTTTGGAGGAAGTTTTACCTTGAGCCTGATATCGGGTGGTCACGTGTATTTAATACTTTTATTTTTTTTTATATTTATATTGGGTTCATCAAATTGACGC